>JAUBNY010000001.1:15662398-15678716 GCA_032275445.1 Crypturellus soui
ACACATCCCCCGCTCCGGCCCCTGCCCTCCCAGGACGCGCGGATCCTGCGGCCGCGGCAGCACCGGGAGCGCCTGGATTTCAGTATCCTCAAACTCATCGCGGGTGGCTCTAACACTCCTGCCCACTCCGCCGAACTTTTCCTGCTTCTTATAGTCGTGAAAGGCAAAGAATCTTCCCAGAATTATATCTTAAGTTTTCTTATTTATTTATTTTTTTCTTTTCCCTGAATGTGACTGATTCAGGAAGGGGAAGGAAGGGATGACTGAGGATGGATTTTTAAAAAGCGATCTGAAAATCCTCAGTGTGATGTATATGCTGTTAACTTATACTCTGGCATCCAGATATCACATTTATTTGGCTTGTCTACAAAACAAAACAGAAACATTTAAGTCATAGCCCCTTGGCAC
Organism: Crypturellus soui; assembly: GCA_032275445.1. Lineage (NCBI taxonomy): Eukaryota > Metazoa > Chordata > Aves > Tinamiformes > Tinamidae > Crypturellus > Crypturellus soui. Next base: position 15,662,807 of record JAUBNY010000001.1, read on the forward strand.
TTGCGCAAAGCCCCTGTCAAGGAAGCGCTTGGCCAGCCGGCCCGGCAGCACTCAGGTTGTTCGCTGTGTTTGCTTACTGGAACTGGACACTGAGGCTTGTTCTAGGGTCATAGCCTGTAATGTTGGCAAGTTCTACCGTGGACCTCAAACCTTATGTTCAATATTTTGCTTTAACCTAAAGAAAGCCTTTAACCTAAAGCAAAATATCGACAGACTCAGCAAAATAATCAACAGAAAGCTGTTGATTAATGGTCCTAAGAATGATATATTAGGCAAGATGGAAACAATTAACCTTTTTAATACAGAGAAGAACAGTTTGCATAGCATGTTGGTACAGAGTGATACATAATTACCTGCCAGCTGATATTTTTAAGGAAGTGTTTAGGAATACTTGTGGCACACATAGCTGCTGAGGTAGTTGTTACTTTCTTTTATATGTAGTACATGATCCTACTGGTGGACAAGGGGTGGAGCTATGCTCCACCTAGATGAATTTGAGTCCAGCAGGAAGCTGCTTTCATGATTTGAGAAACCCAGCATGTACTTGATTTTCAATTTCTGTTTAAGAAGAAAAAATATGTAGTCAACTCTTAAACATATTTGTTTAAGATGCTTAGGGGCAGTAGCTTCAGCTAGCAGCTCTCAACATTTCTAAATTCAGTTCTGTGGCTACTTTGTTAACCAGTAAAATAAGTAGCTACAGCTTCTATTGAAGTGAACCACTTCAGTTAAAAAAAATAGTGCAGCTAAAGTATTTTAGGACTTTTGTATGGTGACATTTCACGTTTCTTGACTCTTGTGTGGTAGATCCACATACAAAACAGGAATAATTCTTTTTAATGCTGGTTGTAATTAAAGGTCAGTAACTGAAAATGCTTTGTCCAGCCATGTCTTTTTTTTTTCTTTTTTTCCAAATTATTTGGAAAAAGAAGTTGCCTTTGTAAATTAAAAGAAAATGCACAACACAATGTTTTCATGAAAATATTACTAATTTAAATGGATAATAAACAGAGAGAATCTTTCAGAGTTACATAAACAGATGGCTTAATGTACAATTACATTTCATTTTAATTACTCTAGTTTGTAAATATTTTGGCCCTGTAAAAAGAAGGGATATCTTTAGGATTGCCCAGTATACAGATGCTCTGGAATTTACACTTGTGAAACACAGTTGCCAAAATACAAAACTGAAATACTCAATACATTAATTCAGCTGCTGCCAAGTCCCCCTGGATGCTCCTTTTAATTCTGGTGATGACTTTTTGCCTTTGAAGTTATTCAAGAGTGGCACCAATGCAGTCGTGATGGATCAGTAGCATGATGCTTATTTCAAGCTTAAGTATCACCGACATCTAGAAGTTAAGTATTCCCTCTTCCCCTAGGAGATTTATTTAATTGTAGTTAAGGTATCCATCTGAAAAGATATAGCCTTGGAGTTACATCATGCTCTGCGAATTGTATGTTTTTTTCATTTGTAAATCATTAAATACAACTCTCATATATACAACATGCATACATCACCCTGGGAACAGTAAGTAGAAGGCTGGGTTCCCCCCACTCTGATTCATCATCAGCAGTGCAGGGTGTCTCACCACAGCTCACTGAGCTTGGTGAGAAGGACCTTGTCCCAAAACCTGCATTTGATCCTACAGGGACAGAGAAGGGAGTGGGAACAGAGGCGTCCTCCTGGGCATCTCTCTGACCTCTCAAGCAAGACAGGGTGATCCTGACCAGCAGGACCAAGGCAGCAGTGGAGTGTGCCATGAATCTGCTCCATGAGCAGCCGCTGTGTCCAGGATTGTCCACAGCAGCGAGCAGAGCTCTCACCTGCTAGCTGAACTACACCGCCTTCTTCCTCACTCTAAATTCACCTGGTCGGGCTCACCTCCTCCACACACAGCGAGGAAAGAATGAAATCTTAGTTCCTTGAGAGGAAAGTTGTAGGCACCAGTCTTGAGAAAAAGCTTCCAGACCTTAGTGGAAAACAAACAGAAGCATCTTTATGAAGACAGACAGGTTTGAAGCTTGGTCAGTGTTTTCTTTAAGATAAGTCATCATTTTGAACTTTTAGGTGTGTCTTTGCTCCATGTAGCGGATATTTTTTTTTATTTCTTCTTTGAGATGCCCACCTCTCCTCACAGTGTACTAAAGGGGCTACATGTCTCAGAGCTGTACATCCCATTCCAGAAATAGCCGCACATTTTCAAGTACCTAATACCCTCATTGGCTTCCTCTATCACACTGTTATTTACTTTGAGTTACACAGAACTAAAGAATAGGAAACAGCAGGTGATGTAAGACATTATTTTAGAATAACTCAAGCTTACTTTGTACTGTTTAAAGTTTTGAAGTAATAAAATCAAGCAATCTTCAGTGCTCTTTGTGGGGGTTGTAGCCGTATCGTCAACAGGATGTGTTGTCTTGTTGCAGAGACAGGGAATGGTGGACGGAAGATCTCGCGATGTCCTGGAAAGGCAGGGGCTTAGCCATACTAGGGCAGGAGGTGATATCGAGGAACCTGATTGGTGCATAAGACAACTTCCGCATTGGCGCAAAATATAAAAACCGGCAGCGTCTCTCAATAAACGTCATTTGGCCTGTCACCTTGTAGGTGCGAGTGCTTCTCGAACCCGAGGTGGATGGCCTCGGTATTCCCTCTAGAACCATGGGCAACCACCACGGGTTGAGACAAACCCGACACTCTTAGTTTATCCCCTTTATCTTGTTATGGTTTTTTTTGTTCGTTTGTATTTGTTTTTGTCTTGCTTAAGGGGCATTGTGCAGAGCTTTAATACAGCATCTGCTACCAGGGATAACACATATGCACAAACTTTTGTGGAAATAATTTATGTTATCTTTTAAGTATGTTTGCATAGGTAAAAGTTGAGCTTCCAAGCAGCAATACCTCTTCCTGGCATTTAGTCTAAAGGGCAGTTTTCTCACACAGAATAAAGATGTGTTTTGACCACGTACATGAAACAGTCATTTCAGCCATATATGGTATCACGGTTTGATGTCGTGTAATGATCTTTTAAAACTATTGTCTTCCTTATACTTTTGTAAGGACTGCTGTATATGTTTGAGGAAAAAAATGAGTGAGCTCATTCTCTGTGCTTCCTGGCCACAGGTCACAGTGACAAGAGCCAAACTGCTAGAGAGCAAAGCTTGGTTTGTGCAAGTGGAGGAAAGTGTCTCCTGTAAGGGCTTCACTTGACCCTGGTGATGACACTGTCTTGGAAGAAAAGATTTGAATCTACTCATTGAGAAGGAAATTTGAACAAATTGGGGCAACTAGTCTACCTGGGGTGTGCAGAGGTGCTTGTTTGGTATTTTTATTCCTCTGCTCATCTTCTTTTAATCTTGCCAGTTTTCTGCAAATGATTTGTAGGATTAACTTTTGGCATCCATGTTTGTAGTGTTTACTGCACAGTGTTTATCTGTATGTTGTCTTTCAATTCTTTTTTCTCAATATTACTGAGAATCAGGAGATATGGCATAAACAATGATACAAAAACAGTGGTTTTAGCAATTCCCTTTCCACCTACCTTACCAATATGGAATCCTTTGCTTCTATGTGTTTAATCATCTTTTCAGCAAAAGAATTAGAGGAAAACTAAGAATACAGAACAGTATGGTTTCTGCTTTTATATCTGTAGACTTATGCTTTGCATTTTTCTGAATTAGGCCTTCATGGAAAGTAGTGTGAATATAAACAAAACAAGTAATTTTATTGTGCCTCTATTGTGCCTCTAAATATTTCACAGTTGAAAAATATAATGGTCTTACAAAGCAGTATTTTTATTTTTAATTTTAATGCTAGAAGCAAATAGAGAAGGTGTTAAGTAATATTTTTAAGGCCTGCAGTGGTTTACTTAAGGAGAAAAATGGATTGTGTCAGCTAGAAACTATGTTTCAGGCTTTTAAAAGAAATTTGCTTGAGTTGTGTACATTCTGCTGTTAGAGATTATGCTAGAAACTTGATGAGTTTGACTAACATAGTTGTAAATAAATATTACCCACAGACGAAGAGAAGTTACTTATAATGGAAAAATAATTTAGAATTGGGAAAACATCTAGAACAAGGGCATTTGCAGGCTCATTTAAGGTATTTAAGTACTTAAAGCAGTCTAGCACAGTGCAAGAATTTGTCAAGTCAAATGGTAGTACTCAACCCAGCACGCAGAGCTGATAAATGTCACCTCCCCCTCTGCTTCTCTCATATCTCCCTCCCCCACAAAAAAGAAAAAGACAAAGTTTGTGATTCCTTTGTCTGGAACATATTACCTGTATGAGACTACGTTGACACTGAAGCAGACACGTTGGCAGCAGCAGTGAAGGTCTGAAATCTGAGGCTTAATTTCTGTACATACTCTTGATAGTAAGTTGGTAGCATTGTTCTTATCTCTGGTGGGTAGCTTCCAACTTGGGAAAGCTATCACAATTAGTATTCTTAATGGAAAGCATATGGATTTATTTGGCCTAGAATACAAATTACTCTTTTTTTTTTTTTTTTCTTGGAGTGGATCATTTCAGGGCAATTTTGATGTATTTTTACCCCCTCTTTCTTTCTTTTATTTGGAGAGTAGCACAGATAAAGTGGCCATTCACTGCCTGCTCCAAACCAGTAAGTGGAGATCCTTCTTTAAAAAAAAAGTTTCCCTTTAGTGAAGCAAATAAATGTTTTTTTTTTTCTTTTTATGAGATTTTTTAAAAGCTGTATATTATCTTTTTTTTTTTCCTGAGTCTTTTGCAGTGTTGTGTCTTCTTTATGTTTCTTTGAATCAGTCAGCATTAGGCTCCTGATCCTCCAGAAACTCCACTAGGTGATAGAGATGATGATGTTTCAAGGCTTCACACTGGAAGCTTCTTGGGGCAATGTCTACCTATGTTTCCAACTGAGCAAAGTATCTTCAGCAAGCAATAAATAATTATTTCAAAACATCATGTTGAAAAAATAAATGCTAAAAAATTTTTGCCCTTTAGCTGCGTGATGATGGTAGTGGCCCTATTTGCTGTTATGTCAATTGTTCAGCTGCAAATCCTGCCCTTAGGGGTTTATTAATTGTCCATAAAATTTTGCTCCTGGCTTCAACTTTGAATGCAACATTTCACTATGGAAATGAATTTGTGTCAGACTAGGTTTAAAATTGGGTCAGTAGTGTTTAAGTTATATATATATGTGGAAAAAGGCATCATCCGTCTTCCTAGCACAATTGAATAAAGTCTCAGCATTGGGCTGTGGTATCTCCATATGGCAGGACTTTTTCCTGCAGAGGAAGAAGTTACATTACCAGTAGTACTATTAAGAATTAGTATAAGAGTCTCTTGTGTGCAGTGACAAGAACTTGATCCTCAGTGGAGAATGCTGCTCATTTCTTTATTAGATTATAAAAAAAATGGAAGAAAAAAAAAACCCAAAGAGTAAGCTTTATTTACTTATATAGTACCACTGCAGATCTGAAACAGTTCAGGAAAATGAACTAAAAATGGAATCATTCTATGTTTTGTGATTTTTTTCCAACCCTTTGGATATTCGTGTGGTGTCCTAGTGACTGTTTCCAGGACCCTGTCAGGCTGGGTAACTTTATTGTCCAACATAGTTCAAGAGCAGCTCTAGAAAGTTGATTCTGAACATTTCTCCTAGGATATACAGAATGATCATAAAGACACAAAGCACACCTGCTTTATATCTCTCAGATATGAACATTGATAGCATCATGAAGGAAATGTTTAATGCACTTGTGGAGTATCCCTGTGTTACCATGTTGCTTTCCAGCTAGTTAAAGCGAGATATCTTTTCCTCTGAGATGCTTAAGCTAATTGCTAATATCAGAAGGTTCCTCTGACCCTACCATCCAGCCACTGAATTATTTCAGCCACACCACAGTAGTGATTTAACTATTTGAGTAAGCTTTACTTATTTTAATGCTTAAAGCCAGAAATAAATATTTTAATAGACCTTCATGTGGGGTCTATTATTGCATTTTTGTTCTTTTGTAGGAATATTTTTTTAATTGAAAGAACTAAAACTAGAAATGTACATGATATTAAATGATTAAATAACTGTTTGCGATGGGACGACCTTTTATTTTGCAGAAGTCCTGTCTCATTCCTGTAAATAGAGAGAAGCACAAAAAAATAACTGCAGTCTGCACTAGCTTTGTTTATCTTAGACAAGGCTTACAAGTATGCAAGATCCGCCATGGTATGTTGCATGGAAAATGCCCTAAGGGTATGGAGTTTGACGCAAATACAGAGTAGTTATAATAAGGTGATAGACTTTAATGACTCAGGAAAACAATAACTTTATAGTCTTTTATTTTTTATGGTATAACAGGAGGAGGGAGAAAGAGTCTGGTGGATTATTGCTGAGAGCTCGCAGTCAGTTCAGAAACCTCTGCAATGTTCAACTTTTCTGTTGTCCATCTTTCCTATTACAACATGGAAATATTTTGAACACCCATCCTGCCTTCTGACAAAGAAAAGAAGGATGCCATGTCATCCAGTCACCCTTCTGATCTTGTTTCTGTTTTCACTATCTTCATCGTGTCAAGTAGGTATTAGTTAATGAGACCGAATTAAGGAATTCAGAGTCTTATTTCTGGAGACATTGCTCATCCTACTTAACCTGCACTGCTCCCCTGCTCAGCTAGAGGCTCTGCTTCCAGCCGTCTTGTGACCAGGACAAGAAGTAGGACAGGGCAGAGAGAGACAGGGAACATTTCCGTGGTTGTTAGAGCACGTGGAAGGGAATTGAACGTGTTGGAAGGACTAGGAGAAGGACTGAGGCAGTCAAGTTGATCAGTTCATGAGTTTGCTGTTGCTTTCCATGGCCTAATTCCTGAAATGAGTTCTGACACAGTTGATTAACAGCTGGTGAACTAACGATTGATGCAGGTCTTGAAGGAACAGCATAGTGCCCAATAACATCCCTGTCAGTGCTTTTAAAGGAAAAACAATATTAAAAGAATCTCTCCTGTCACAATACAGCAGTCTTTTTGAGTTGTATATGGTATAGGTAGTAATCCCAAAAGTAGAAGTTCTGTGTCCAAATTAATACTGCGTGGGTGATGCTTACCCACTTCTTTGAAGGAGATCTGCAGAATTTCAGTTAGAAATTTGTGGACTTCCGAGAAAGACATCAAATGGTATGAATGAAAGAGAATCTTCCTAGGGACCATACAGAAATAAATCAGAAATCTAAGTGATGATCGAAAACTGCTAGGACTTTTGTCCCTCCTCATTTTCTGTTAGTGCTTGTCAGTGAAAATGAGAGAAATGGAAGTTGGAATTAAGACTGCAGCAGTATATCAGAAGATACTACTAAGCTGTTGCTGTTATTTCAGAGAGCACAAATATACCCCACGTAGTTCTGCAGTATTTTAGGATTTGTACTTTATCCCAGTGCTTACCATGTGGGCCCTATGCAGCACCCATTGATTTGATGGCTATTAATAATCTCCTGCAACCCAGGAAAAGCAATAGGAGGAAGTAATTGGACCTTCAAGTTACTCTAATGTCTTTAAGTAGGTTGGCTGGAGTAAATCACTATTCATCTGTATTCTGGAGACTTGGAAAAAGATTTATCTTTTGAGGTTTTTTTTTTTCTTCTTTTTTTTTGTCTTTAAGCAAAGTATTCTATCATTCACTCTGTTAATCTACAGAAAATAGGAAATCACTGCCTACTGCAGGGAAACACTAGTTTTATTTAGCTTGTTTCATCAGTGAACCCACAGGAGAATTTTCAGAGCTTACTTCTACTGTTCTTACTTGTTTCCTCTTGCTCTATTTCACTATCTTAAACCTCCAAGTGGTTGGTCAATTAATGTGACAGGAACCCCGTAGGTTACGTTTGTTCATGGTAGACATGTCTTCTTTCATTAGTCCTGATCTTAGCAGCTGCAGAGTTTTAACGTTGTAGCCACTGAATAACATGATGTTTGTAAAAGAATACTAAAACAATAAAAGTGATGGGGCGGGAGAGGGAAGATGCTCATGTTGCCACACTGGAATGAAAGCTAAAGAAGGAAATCTTAAATTTTGAAAAATTCAGATTTTCTTCTGTTTCACTATTTTTTTTTCCAAATCTTATTCATTTTTGAGTCTGTGTTATTTCCCTGTCTCCTGTAATTGCAGAGAGCTGAGCCTTGACTGTTTTATTATTCATGTTGGATGTTCTACCTAACGGTTTTGCTGTCACTCTGAGGAATTGCAAGACTTCACACACATTTAAATGTTTTGGAAACAAAATCACTAGTCTTAAATGTAACAGTTTGACTATCAGTAATGATATATGAAAATTATCTTTTATTAGCTAAGTTTAAAATTGTTCTTTAAGATTTCCTCTTATCTCTTTTTTTTAAAGGAGTTTTTATTTTATATTAGTATTTACCAAGGTTTCTTTGAACCTTATTACACATTTTATCACCCTAAATTAATAGGTTTGCCTATTAAAAATATTTACAGTACTGCTTTAACAACATGAATTATTCTTTCTGTTGCAGGTTAATTAATAAGAGATTGCATCTTCCTCATTCCATCTTGTAGGGAACTCTTTCACAGAATTACCCAGCTAAGCCGATGGCTGACAGTTTTAATCCCAAGTGCCTAATATTTTTCAGTGATATTCAATTCTAGCAATCTGATATGGCTATTAAATATTGAAGACCAAAATTAATGATACATTTATATAATTGTGCATAATCGCACTATCTATCTTTGCAGAACTTTTTATGGGAGCTGCATAAACAAGAATTTTTCAAAATAATGTTGGAAGTTAGAATACATTTTTGAAATGTACCAATAAAATTTTTAAATATATCATAGCACATCAAATCTGAGTAAGGAATAATTACAGTGAACTGCTTAAAATCATCCTAAATTTACCAGTTAACCGCACAGACACATGGCTAATTCATGATAAAAAGTAAGCATTCTTTAAAGTTATCAGGAATGTTACTTAACGAGAATCTTTGTATTGCATCAACACATTTTAAGCATAACAGCACCCTAAAAGAACAAGAAAGTACATGAATTAGAATGCAACGGAAAGTTTAATCTTTCTCCAGTTGAATTTAATGGGAGTTCTGTTTTGAAGTTGAATTGAAGTTGAATTTATTGGAAATAGGATTAGGCTGAAGTGTATATGGTCTTGCAAATTTGTTTTTAGGAAGTTCAATTGTAAACAGGATAAAATTATAGGAAATTACCCTTCATGACAGTACATGATATCTATTTGTGTGTACAATTATGGTTATTAAAGCTAGAAAGCATATCCATTGCTTTGTGCTTTCTCCTTGCAATATATAATTGAGAGCTCTGCCCAATCCATCTTTAGATCATTTAAACAATGAAAGTTCTGTTATTTATCTTAGTCTGCAGAAAACTCTTCTACTAGACTGTTTCCTATGTAATTAAGCCTAGATTTTCCTGTGATTTTTTTTTTAGAAGACATCTAAAGATATATTATTAAAGTATAATTATCAAGAGTGTTTTTGCACAGGGTTTTGGAAGATTTCAGATAGAGTCCCTTTGAACTCAGAGTATAGGAAGCCTTTATCCCATCAACATATCACTTACGAGCCCAAGTCCACAGCAACAATTGTCAGAGCTTGCTCCATTCAGTGAACTCTTCATACTTACATTCTGCAGGCACTTAGAGTTTTGGTGTTATGGTCCCTTGCACAGCCAGTAAATGATTTAGATGGGATAAGTTAGAATTTCTGTTGAGGGAAGATTCTTGCATCTCCCCCTTACACTTTTATACCCTGTGATGAAACTGGTCTTTCTGAAAATTAGCTCTCAGAAAAATGGGAGAAGGAAGAATTTCATTTTTAATACAGTTCAGTTTCCCAGTTTTCTTCCCTCAAAGTCATACTGATACTTGTGTGAATTTCCAGGAGAGCATGACACCAAGTTGAAATTTTTGGAGGCAGAACAACAGAAAGATTTATTTTGTGGAGACCTATGCTAGGAGGTAGTTTAACAAAATTTTGAAAAGAAGGTCTGATTATGATCCCTCTTGCTTTTGATAGACTAAGTAGCATGGTGCTTAACTGTCTCCTACACTTATATGCACGAGCTAGGTTTCTCTTTGCCTCTATCATTCAAGTCACTGGACTACGAGGAGTTTCAGAGCTCTAATTAAGCTCCCTTTAACTTTGAAAGAGTACATCCCCCTGTTCGGAGAACAGCTCAGTAGCAAGGATTTCAGGAATTAATTATCTCTTCCGCCCATGTGAATTCAGACCTTCATCTTCCATCTTCGAGAAGACTGTCCTAGCAGTGGACTGTGGACTTCTGAAGTAGAAATTTTGATGAAGTTTTCCCACTGCCCCTGAAATAATTTTCTGGGCATCAGGAACGAATAGCACCAAGACTGTAGCCTTGAAGCTTCCCTCTGTCTTTTCTGTTTCAGACCATGTTAAAATGCGCTCTCTTTTCTCCTTTACAGGTAGCCTCTCTTGGGGTCACCACATTCACGCTGTGTGCCCTCTGCATAGACCGCTTTCGTGCTGCCACCAATGTGCAGATGTACTATGAGATGATTGAAAACTGTACATCGACGACTGCCAAACTGGCCGTGATATGGGTGGGAGCGCTGCTCCTGGCGCTGCCGGAGGTTGTGCTGCGCCAGCTCATCAAGGAAGACCCCGAGTACAGCGGCAGCCCGCCCGGAGAGCGGTGTGTGGTGAAGATCTCCACCGCGCTACCCGATACCATCTATGTGCTGGCTCTCACCTATGATGGGGCAAGACTCTGGTGGTACTTTGGCTGCTACTTCTGTTTGCCTACTCTTTTCACTATCACTTGCTCCCTCGTAACAGCAAGGAAAATCAGGAGGGCAGAAAAGGCTTGCACGAGAGGGAACAAGCGGCAGATCCAGCTGGAAAGTCAGATGAATTGCACAGTGGTGGCTTTGACCATTTTATATGGGTTTTGCATCATTCCTGAAAACATCTGCAACATAGTGACTGCCTACATGTCCACAGGGGTCTCACGGCAGACTATGGATCTCCTCCATCTCATTAGTCAGTTCCTTTTGTTCTTTAAGTCCTGTGTTACCCCCGTTCTCCTTTTCTGCCTCTGCAAACCTTTTAGCCGGGCCTTTATGGAGTGCTGTTGCTGCTGCTGCGATGAGTGCATCCAGAAGTCTTCAACGGTGACAAGTGATGACAATGACAACGAATATACCACGGAACTGGAGCTCTCCCCTTTCAGTACCATCCGCCGTGAAATGTCTACTTTTGCCTCTGTAGGGACTCACTGCTAATTGACAGTAGGACTTTTTATTTCCAAGATACTTTCTTTTCTTTCTTTGCATTTTTTTAAACTTCGTATTTTCCCTCTTGAAACAAAATGCAAGCAAAAAAGCCAATTATTGAAAACTATTCGGGAAACCAATTTGCATTTAACAGTCATGCTCTGGAAAATATTCTGTTTAGTTATTAAAATGAAAGAAAGGAAGAGCAGGACAGCCAGCACTGAGTTTTAAATCATGTTTTGTCTAGTGCTAGCATTTTATTGTTTGGGGGAGAATAAACCATATCAACCCACTTTAATTCCATGATAGTTTTTGATAATCACTGTAAAATGGTTATATAGACATTGTGTTTTCTGCAAGATGTTTAATGTAACAGATGTGGTGGAAAGTATTTGAAAGTAGTTTTAATCCAATTACTGTATACTGTGATGAGAGAGCTTGGACTTTTGAAAATTTATAAGATGATATAAAAATAAACGAGATTTTATTCTTTAATACATTGCCAATCCACATTTAACTAGAACACCTATAAATATTATTAAGTTCCTTTAATAAGTAGATAAAAATCTTTGCTTTGCATAAAATAATTTAAATGACCATATTTAATTTACCATTCATGTACTTACCCTTGGAGGCTGTAATTGAAGTGTTTAAAGAAGATGGTTATAATGATGTTAGATTTACATGAGTGTTTTTTTAGTACACATTGGAGGTTTAATGTACCTCACTGAAAATCCCCTTTTTTAACCTGAGATATACAAAACCTGAATTATTTTGTACTTTTAAGAAGAAAGATTTGCTTTCTCACTAAATCGTATCTTGTGTTGTTTTAAAATCAAGTTTTGTTCCACTTTATTATTAGTTTTTCACTAAAATTACATCTTTGGTCTCTGTATATACTGGCTTCGGCAAGAGTCCCATTCCAGAGGGAGGCATTATTTTGACAGAGATATTTACTAACAATAAATGTGAGGGACTGAAAAATGTGGAGAGTGAATTCTTCCTTTTTTTTTCAAGATAAAATAAATCTTGGACACTTGGGGCTTGACCCAGAGACCACTGCAATCAATGGAAAGATTTTCATCAATTTCAGAGGGCTTTGGATAAGACTGGCATCTCCTATTTATTCTGGGATATGTAACATGAATATTAATCACAGGGGCTCTGTATACTGACTTTAAATTACATTGCTCTCACAGAGACTGCTATTCACTAGCAGCTCACAGTTCTGAAACTCTGAGAATGACGTTGTGTTTTGCAGATGGTTTCTTACTGTCCAGGTTATTGAAAGGAGAGTATGTCAACACTGCAGACAGCAGTGTGGCACAGTAAAGTCTAAGGTTGTTATAAGCAGGCTGGAGACTGGAAAATGCCTAAGAGTAGCAACGTAACTTATTTGCCCCAGTTCTTGACTGGAGTAGGCAGGCTGTTCTTGGCAAGCAAGGAGACTCATATTTACACTGGGCAGCAGACTGAAGTGTAGACGCATGCTAAGGAATTGAATTCATTACAATTATGTTATATTTTAATTCTCATTAAATAATATAATTAAAGTAGTATTGGCAGAAGTAAAATCATGTGCATTTGTCTCTTGAAATTAGCAGTGGTTGTAGTTGAGATGATAGTCTTACTTCCAAATACCTGCCTCTCGAAAACTTTTTATACCTTCTGCAAATAAGTCTAGTTTTCTTTTATTTGTGGATTTTGGATTTAATATGTTTAATCTTTGTATCTGTTCGTATAAGCAGCATTTTATCATTAAAACCTATAACAAGTTAAATCAAAAAACAGCTTAATCTGAATAGGTATGCACCTGAGTTCTTTTTTTCTGATTTTTGAATCAGAAATTAGGTACTAGCAAAATAATATTCTTTAAGCATACAACTATAAATACGTATGTGATTATGTTTAGGATCTGCTTAAGTATCTAAGTTTTTAAAATCATGTTGTAAAGTTGTCAATCATTTCTGAAGACAGAGGATCTGTGCCTTCTTTGCAAATTCCTAATGGACCTCATGTTGTTCGATTATATTCAACTACTGAAGAGACAAAATGAAAACAAATTCTCCTCACTGTGGTGCCTGTCTTTGCCCAAATATATATTCCTCTCTCCACATTTTGATAGAACTATTCTTTTTTAGGTGCCACTATCTATGAAGAGTGGAAATAAAATTCTCCCCTCCTGTTTCTCTATCATGTTGCTATCTAAATTGTTTCTCTCAGCTACCTTTTCAGTCACAGCATGGACAGTGATTCAAGGCCCTGAGAAAGATACAGCAACATCATAATGGGAGGAAGCACTTTTTAAAAGAAGGAATAACAAAAATTGCTTGAGAAAGTAAAATGGTGACTTTTTGGTAATTTAGATGCAAGACCACACTAGGACAGGAAAAGTCCCCCATTTCCTTAACTATTAGGTGCTTCCAGCTTTCCAGTCTGCAGTGGCTGTATGAAAGCTCTGCCAAGGACAACTATTTCCTCACAGACTAAATGCAACAAAAATAAATAAATAAATAAGTTATTGGAGAAGGTAGAATTTGAAGAATAATAAACATATATTTGGAAATGGACCCTTCTGCTTATGTGGTGGAGGCTTCTCTAGCTTGTATTCACTGGGAGCTTCTTTGTGTCTAATTTAATCTTGCCTTTTTTTCCCCCTGCTTCTGGAAGCATTCTTTACAACTATATCTCACTCCTGTTCTGGACCGCCATAGCAATCGGACACACAAGACAAGCTTTTGTTCTAATTTGTTCTCTTAATTGGCTAAACTAATCCTATATTAGCATGTTTGCATGGCTGTAGCAGCTTGATAAAGTGCTTATGACACAAGTATGGCTTATTAATGCATTTAGGTGGCATGATAAATGATTCCTTTTGTTAAAGACGGGGAACTGTATTGTTTTTCTTCCCTCCTTTGGGATTGCTGCTCTGCCTTCTGAAATTTTCCTGAAGTTTGCTTTTCTTATATTTTGTGTGATGGCTTGTTATAAGCCATTTCTTTCTCTTTTGAAAGCAATTCTGTATGACTTTTTTTTTCTTTTTTAACATGAGGACATGTAATGGATTGATAGATGGAGATTTAGAAATGTTTTTGTCAAGGACTTAATTCTTTTACATAATTAGAGAAACATATAGAAGATGATGATCAAAGGAAGAGAGATGGTATGGATTGAGAGAGAGGAAAGCTGTATAACTCCCAGGTGCTTATAACTCCCATAACTTCCCTAGCTTGGATCCCATAAAGACAAAAAAACAAATAAACAAAATCTCTGTTTTGAAATCCAGTAGCTCCAATGAGATCATATTTCATGACCTCTATCAAACATGTGATCATTACATAGGCCAAAAGTAAACCATTGAAAAATATTTCCCAGGTAGAAAAAATTCTCTTATTTTACCCTTTCCAGGATAAATGGATACATCCATCCTTAAATATTTCAGTCTTGGAATAACTTCTTCATCTTGACCGATGCCTGTTCTGTTATTGGGACCCAGATGTAAGCTTCCGTAGCTGATGTTCCAGCTGTGGGACTGGGCAGTGTAGATGACAGTGTAGATGGTCTACACATGTTGTTCTACATATTTTCATGAGAAACTGCATGATGTTAACCTGTGTGCTGGGACCATGATAGCGTGCTTATGGTATTCAAAGTGAGTGAAATGAGAAATGAACCATTTAAATGCACTGCTCTAACCCCAGCATTGAACTCAAGCCTCATTTGGTATATATGTTCTAGCCTTACTGCGTCTTCCATGGTGGAAAGTTGTGCGTTTCTTTTGTTTCTACAGGATAGGAAATTCCTCACCTGAGGCACTTAAGCAAATTGTCAACTAATTAAATAAGAGTAGTCTCAGTAGGTGAGTTTAAGCAGAAGAAGTATTTGCTTCTACATTTCTCACTCGTCTAGCTCTGCTCTCCACCTGTTGATTTCTCGGGGTTTTTCCTTAGAAGTCTAAGTTTTACAGGCAGTATGGCAGCATTTCTACAGGCTGAGCAGGGCAATACTGAGCAGAAGCCCTTGTAGCTATTTTTGGGAATCCCATTGCCCCACTGAGATTATACCCCATACAGATGAGATGATTATGCATTGCCTCTATTCTGAAAGGGAGCATATCTGTGAGTTTAGTTACCTCCTTTCTGCAGGTTTACTTATGTTTTTAATGAGAACCTATATACCTAGTGATTTGTCCAGATTACAAATGCACATTGGGATCTAAGTGGATCTTCTGTATCCTCCCTTCTCAATGTCTTCTCTTTGAGACTATTTCCAGCAATGTGCCCTCATGGCCAAGACCGCCAATGGGATCCTGGCCTGCATGAGGAGGAGCGTTGCCAGCAGGTCGAGGGAGGCGATCCTGCCCCTGAGCTCTGGTGAGGCCGCACCTGGAGCGTTGTGTGCAGTTCTGGGCTGCCCAGGACAAGAGGAACGCGCAGCTTCTAGAGAGGGTCCAGCAGAGAGTCAGAAGACGATTAAGGGCCTGGAGCATTTGTCATATTAGGAAAGACTAAGTGAGCTGGGCCTATTTAGTCTGGAGAAAAGAAGGCTGAGAGGAGATTTGATCAACATATTCAAGTACCTGAGGGGTGATTGTAGGGAGGATGGGGCCAGGCTCTTCTCCATGGTGGCCGGTGACAGGACAAGGGG
>JAUBNY010000002.1:1255-11719 GCA_032275445.1 Crypturellus soui
ATAACCTATGATAGTCATGACTACGGATTTTTCACCAACCTGTTTCAGAGAATTGCTCTCCTTACCCAAAAATGAAATGGGACATTATCTACTTCTGTTTTAGAAATAACAGTTGGCAGTTCTCCTGTATATCACAGACAACATTTTGTTTTGCTTAAAGAATTACACTTTTTTTTTTTTTTTTTTTTTACTAACTGGATGGAAGCGTAGGAGTTCAAAAATATGCAATTACAGAGCGCATGTGGGAGATCAAAATGAGTACTTTAAGCAGGCATACAGAGTGGAACGGCTAACTCATATCATGTTTTCCCTGAATACTCAAAATCCTTGAATTCTACACAGCATGAAAGGCCATATCTTGATACTGCTAGGAACAAAAAGGTAAGAAGTTACTTGCAATCAGAATAGTAGGATAGGACTGTGGCACAACCAGTGACTGCAGCCCTGCTGGTGGCCAAGCACCCAGATGTAGGGTCTACAATTCCTCTTTTCTGCCAGAGCAGTCAGTGCTGTCGTAACACTTGCCTGGACACTGCTTCTCTCCACAGGGCACCTCAAATGACACCTGCCCAGCCACTGTTTCCAAAGCTGAGAGGGTCTGTCATGCTCAACAGCACATTTCTAAAAGTAACCTTGTGTGTCCTTGTCAGCCAAACAACATGCAGCCATTCCTGTAAGGCAGTCCTACAAAGAGCTTCTCTAATAGCTTTACTATTGGAGGCACTCCAAAAGTAGGAAAACAAATAAACAAAGAAACCAACCCACAACACTGTAACAATAAAACTTCATTAAATAAAGTAAGATAATTCACACTAAATTTCTGGTATTGTGCTTTCTTCCACCAAGAAATGCTGTTTCTGTGGTTGCTTGGTAGTCCAGTAAGCACAGCTGAAAGTCTTATAGTGTCATCTTTTAAAAATTCCATTAGATAGCAAACTAAAGTTGTTATTTTGTAGCTAAATTGCATATTCCATCCTCCTGGTATCCAGAGGCACCGTCCCAGACCTTGCCAGTAAAATCTCTTTTTTCTTTGGAAAACGCCAATGTTCACAAACCTAAGCCCCAACAGAAACACACCACAGCGCAACTTCAGGCAGGCTGCACATCAACCTATTTTCAAAATGTTTTAAATGCCTTAATATTGGCAACCTGCAAAATAAAGACTCTTCAAATGCCATGTTTACCACCATCTAAGCATCCAACTCATAAACCTGTAGTATAGGAGCAGGGGTCTACCCAGCAGTAGCACTTGAAAGGTATTAAAATGGATGAAGTGAAGAGGCTGAGCTGACAACATGTAATAAAGCAAAGCCACAGTTCCATCGCTGCTCACAGATTTTTTTCTGTCTGGACTCTAGTGGGGCAGATTCATGCTTTGGAGAATCCTTTGACCTCCACAGGAGACAAGAGGTTGGACAAGGACAAAATTGTGGGATGAGGTTGATGAGCCAACTCCAAGTCTCTCTGTACCAGAGACCTCTGAGATAGTTGGGTGGCTGCACACAAACCTGAAGCAATCCTTGTACAAAGTGTTGCTTATGGCGAGATGCATCACCACCTTTCCTTCAGCTTCTTCTTCCAAGTTCCGAGTCCTTCTCAGCCTCTCTCTATGAAGGACCTGTCTAGTTAACACTCCCAGTAATCATGACCAATTGCTTTAGAAAGGGAATTTTTGCAGCTTTCCTCCTAGAGCTGCCTCCTCTCAAAGGTTCTACTTTGACAGATGACTCCAGGAACATCACAAACCAAGCTGGTGCTACTAAGAAGCAAAGAACTTGGGTCTCTATCTCAGTCAGCATTTCAGAAGTGTCACGAAATGCACCTCTTTGACTCCCTGCTCTTTTGGTCCCTCTACCCCTTCGTCAGGATGCACTTGAGGCTAGAGTCTTAGCAGAGAAAGAGGCTTAACCAACAGACAAACAGAACCTATGCAACAACAGAGAACAGAGCAGTTAAATGTAGTCTTTTCAAAATAAGAACTTTTCCTCTGCAGATGGAAGCCTGATAACCCTCTTTGCAACTTCGGAATTAGAGCAAAATATTGGGTTCTTTTCAGAATGAAATGGCTCTGTTCTCCCCTATTAAATGCTGGCCTAGTCTTCAAGTCTCACCTAGGTTGCTACATGACGCCTCTATATTTAGCGGAAATCCTGCTGCAGAGTTTCTGAGAGGGGGCAGTGCTCTGAAGAGTCACACCACAGCTACCGCGGTGGCTAGCATGGCTAGCAGAAACCATCCAAACCCAAGAAAACCCTCAGGCATTTCTCAATTAGTGTGAAAACTAGTCCATTAAGAAAATCTTCTGAATCTCTGCTTTTTACTTTGCTGTCTTTACTTGAACATTAATACCCAGTGATGTTGGTTTGCCTCAAAAACAACTAGATAAGGGGTCTGAAATTTGCCGTATTACTGTAGGACTGTTGGCAAACTATGACGATGTTGGATGGATGGGGTACAAGAGAAGGGTCACTACTAACAACAGGATGAACATCTGACAGCAGTAAAGCCATCCCCACCTGCTGTCCAACCCCTCACAGCTTCAGGAATGTGGAAATGTTACCTGCTTGAGATACAGTAGTAGAAGGTGGGAATTGCTGTATGGACTCGGATAGCAAAACACTAGTGGGGAGCAGTGCAGTCCCATCTTCGGGGAGATTCCCTGGGGCTGCTGTAGAAGCATGGATTTTCTCCCCTGCAGCTGAGGAGACTCCCAAGGTGGCTGAAGGAGGGGAAGGCACAGGAACCTGCAAGATAAATTGTAGAGGAAAAAAGAATCACTAATGAGCCATTTTTCAAATTTTTAGATTTATATACATGCTGTTCTTCAGCATATGCATGCATATAGCATGTAATAGCCTCCAGGATCATTTATGTTATCAAGAGGTTTTTCTTTGTATACAGAACATCTGTCAAAGGATGCCTCTCACCTTACCTTTCTCTCAGGTCACCTGTTTCCCCAACACTTTCCAAGAAAATGCAGGAAATGCTAGTCTGAACACACCAATAGCTCTTTCTTAACAGTTTCTTTCAAGCCCAACTTTTGACCTAATATCTACAGAAAAGCATTTTGCCAATTATGGCAACTGTTGTACATGAAGGTCCTGACATTGCCTTTTTTTTTTTTTTTTGGTACATAAATTCATAGTAGTATAGGATTGTGAAGGCTGATAACATGTACACCCCTGGAGTGCACGAAGGGCCTTTTCATCTTCTACTTTCTACCTTCTCCTGTAATATTACCCTTTCAGACTTGGTATCTGAGCACACAATTTTTATGGTGAAAAGGACCATATAATTTCCACTAATAGTTTGCATTTACAGAGTGCTTTATATTCAAGAATAAACACATATAAATTAAAGAAATAATTTCATTGTATCTTGAAATACCTAAAAATATGGCAAAGATTTACAGGAAGAATGAATTTATATTATTAGAGTAATTGGTATAAAGATTAAATTAAACTATTTCTAACTGCAGCTAGGCAGCAGCTCAAATTCAGGAATTTCTAACTTTTCAGATTCTCTTTGGACTAATTCTACAACAATATGAACCTCCCAGACATGAAAAATGACAACCTACAGGCTGCTAAATAAAAAGTTTCCCAGACTGAAATCTCCATAAAAATCTCCATAAAACCAGAATTTGGTATTCACCAGAATACCAAACCTTTCTCCAAAAAGGAATCCTTGAGAAACCACCACATACACTCCAATACAAATTGGTCTGAAGATGATTCTCCCTCACAACAATATATATATTTCTCCAGAAAGATACCATGACTCTGAAAAAGAAATGCTTTTCAGATGTATTTACTGTAAGTACAAAAGAAAATCCTTGCCGGCCAAAAATTTTTGTCTTGTACCACCCATTACCAAAATCAGAACAGGAAAACTACTCATATCCATATCCAAAGATTGTACTATAATGATTCATTCAACAAGAACACACTATTTTTAGTTTTCAATAAATTTCACAAAAAAAAAAAAAGAGAAAGAAAAAAAGACAACAAATACACCACTGGTCAATTTAGCTCCAGATCCATCTTGCTGCTGATCCTACACACCGACAAACAATCAAAAATCCAAGATAACATAATCCTCGTCTCAAAATATAACACAGTTCATCCAATGCAACAATATTCTCACAGGAACCAAATGAAATTAAGCAAACATTACACACACGGGTGAACCCATACAGTGAGTTATTAAAGGACAGGACCTTCCTGTTGTCAGTAGGCAAACAGCCCTTCCACAGAGCAATCAGTTTATCTTTGATGTCTCAGTGTTGCTCCTCAAGGGAGAAACATACAGAGCGATTTCAAAGGACAAACCTCAAAACCAAAATTCACAGCTCTTTCAGAGTCAAAAAAAAAAAAAAGCGCCCCTGAAAAATCAAATACACAAACAAACAAAGAAAACCTCTGTAGACACTGGTTCTATAGTTTGTTTCAGCTTCCCAAGTGATGTCTGCCTGTCCTGAAGGGGCTGGACCCCCATTAGTCCCAAGTGACCAAACTGGTTGCTGCCTGGCCTAGGCTATGGGGCATTAGAGGGGCCACTAATATTGCTCAGCTTACTTCAGTAGAAGAAATCACAGCAAGATCTGAGGTTAAAAAAAAAAAAAAAAAAAGTCAGAACACCATAAGACTGCTACTACATCTGATCCAAGCCCACATATCTAAAAATTTCAAAGGAAACCCTGAAGTTTCCTAGAAAGAGCTCTGCTCTGTATCATCTGGTAGGCGGTGTCCTTCAGCGATTCAGTTGCCTTTTAAATAAGACAAAATGCCCCACTTCAGTTCTTTCTGTGCAGGGGCAGTCCTGTAAGCCAGGACTGCAAGACTGTGCTCGAGTTCCCCAAGGTTACGTTTCAAATCAATAATCTTGTTTGGTCTAACAAACACAACCATCTGCAGGGCAGCCACAGTGGCCTCTCCCTAGCTGCTGAGGGGCACACGTACCTCTTTCTGCAAAGCATCCTCAGGTTGTGCAAGCAGCTGAGCAGCTGTTTCACTTTCCAGTGTCTTCACCAGGAACGGCGTGCTCTCTGGGAGAGGCAACAAGCTCTCCAGGGAGAGTTCGGTGACAGGGCTCAGTTCAGAACTGTTTTTGTTTAGGACATTTTCTGTCATCACGGTTTCCCCGTCCTTTTCAGCCAAGTCCTCCTGGTTATCTCCATCGTCACTCAGCGAAGAGTTGAAGCCATTTTCATCTGCCACCATCAAACTCCAGTCAGCATAATCTGCGTTCTCCTTCTGCTCATGTTTGATGCCCATCTGAAAGGGGTCCTGCTCCAGCTCCTTGTAATCATCTATGTACTCTGGTATCTCCTCAAGGCTGGGATCCCTGCCAAGCAGCGACAGCTCCTTCAGGCTACTCACTTCCTTGGAGGACTCTTTCTGGAGTTCCACTGCATGGCCTAGGCTTGGGATCACCTGCCCATAACCCAGCAGTGAGGCTGGTCTCTGAGAGGGCCTCAGCACAAAAGTAATATAGGACTTAACTGTTTCTATTTTCTTTGGTTCACAGTTCTCTTTGTACTGACAATTGACGATGTAGCAGCGCCGTTCAAACATCCAGAACAAGTCACAACCAGAGAGCTCGCAACAGGCTGCCAGGCAGTCCGACAAGGACAGAGCATGGGGAACTCGCATGATTTTAGTGGTTTCCAAGTTGGGAGATATCACTGCACCCGAGTACGTGGCTCCTTCTCTGCACTGCTCACAACGGAAACCTGAAACAATAACACCAACATAAGGCACAAAACTATAACCAAACCAAAATAAACAACAGGGAGGAGGAGGGAAAAAACATCTCTCGTGACAAAATCTGCCATCTCATTAACCCCATGAAGATTGTCTTTGATACCAACACAATTGTGCGGTTTAATGCAAAAGCCAGAAAAAAGTATTAAGTTCTGAAGCTCCTCGTGCTTTAACCACTAGTTTCTGTGGTATCTCAGGAACTTGCAGCTGATGGGATCATCTTTCCTTCCTAACAGATCTTGCAATGAAGTTATGATCTTTAAATATGAGAGCTCAGTTATGTCCACAGCACATAACACACTGAGGAAGAGGTGCTTAAAGCAAGCACAGATCAACACAGATTTTTTTTTCCCCCCTTTGTGTCTTTTTCCTGGTTACATGCTATGACTTCTCTTCAGAATCCCTTCCTCCAGAGTGCAGTTTGAAAAATCTGGCCATGCTTCAAAATGCTATCAAGTAAAACCAGCACATTCTTCTTAACAAGTTTTTCGATTAGACTTGCTCACTCAGCTAAAGAAAACAAGATGTCCCCATGACATAGCTAACATGGTCACGAAGGGCCGAGTCCCATCCTGCCTGGCAGCTCAGTAACACAGCTGTCAGCAGAGCTTTCGTACCGGAAGCCTCCACTCGTGAGGTTCCTCCAGTCATGACAAATGGTAATAAATAAAATTAAAAAAGAAAAATATCCAGGTGCAGGAAGAGGCCAGCAATGTGGGCTATGCCCGACCACAACCCAGAGCCCTCAGGGGATATGGTCTCTACCCAAACATACTCCAGGGTTTCCACTGCTTCTTCCATGCTGGATAGCAGCACACTCCCACTACAATGCATGGTCGGCGAGTAGCTCCTATGGAGCACAGTACATACTGCTAAAAGTGAACGTACTGCCTGCTAGTTTTTTTTTTTTTTTTTTTTTTAAATAGAGTTCAATGCAGAAGCATACTGCACCACAGAATATTCCCCATGACCTGGCCCTAACGCACAAGCTGGCTGAGCAGCCTGTCCTTCAGCTCCTGATTTCTCTCTCCTCTGCACAAGCAGCACCGCAGGCAGGCAGAGAGGAACATCCTTCACAATGACTTTGCAGAGTTAGGTATTTGGGGAGGAAAAACTAAAAAAAAAAAAAAGACTTTTGACTTGCAAATGTCTATATAACTGATCAGAAAGTTGACAAGAAGGAAAAGTAGCTCCAAGTACCATTCTTAGGTCTCTAGTTACAATTTCATACAGTGTGAGGATGCTGTTTATTCTTACACTTGACATTTTGAGTGAAAAATATCTATCTAGGGAAACTTAAAATAACCTAGCAACCCAGACAAGAGGTATCTTTATTTGTACCCAGGAAGTGTTGCTAGTTGTACACTTTCTTTTCCATGTCATGTACAATTATTTCCTCCACGATTCCACTCACCTCTAAGAACATAAGACTGGTAGAACTTTCAAGTGGCCACTTTAAATCATTTCTTTAACTGAACCACACAATTTTCATACGGTAGTCAGAAAAGATCAGGGTGAAAATAGAAGGGCAGAAGTTCAGCAGCCCATTCAACCATTCTGTCTCTCTGAAATATATATCCATTTAGTCATTACTGTGAATCAGGGGAAATAGAAGAAATGAACGTTTGGAAGGGTCAAAGAGAAACAGGACTCAACAAGCTCCAAAGAAAAGCCTGACTTTGAACCTAAATTGCCCAAGGGAGTGCCCTAGGCACAAATCTTAGCTTTCTTCTCTTTCCATAACCAGAAAGTTAAATTACCTTGTCTTCATCTTGATAAGGAATAGAAACAAGGGCAGGGGGGGAAGCTCCAGAATTTCTGTACAATGGGAAAATTAACTCTAAATTACATCTAACAGTGTGATCTAAAAATCAAAACAATTAAAGCTTTACCTCTTGCTTCAGCTAGTCACCCTGGCCAAGCTGAAGTTCCAGCAGCAGCTGCACAAAACCGGAAGAATTAAAGAAGCTATTTCAGCCTCATGCTAGGTGTGTCTATTAATTGTTTTCAGAGAGTAAATATAAGATATATAAGATTTATTTCCAAGTCATTAATCTGATATCTATTTTAATTTCCCCTCACCAATACTTACTTTGCCATGGACTCAATAATAGGTATCTAAAGGTCTCTAGTATTTGCAGAAAATATGAAAACGTGACACATGAAAGGTCACGTATTAACACTCATGTCTGCTAAGCCATGACCTCAACTGACAGGAAGCATTTCCACATGTTTTTCCCCTTCAATCAGCTGAGGAGAAATTAAAGCACTGTTCTGCTCTGGAAAGTAATTGCAAAAACAGGATCAGGCTACACTGCTTATAGTTTCAGAAATAAGCGTCGGGCTTACGTTTACAAAGACATTCTCTCTCAGTCACTAGTCCTCAAAGATTCCTGGTACCTGGACCGTTTCCTGCCTCCCAGCTCTGCAGGCCGGCGCTCCCCTTCCAACACGCGAGCTGTGCCTTGTTACACAGTAGGGCGGCACTCGCACATCCAGAGACCTAGTTGAATGAGTTGCCTTTTTTACAAGGCAGTTTCATTCCAAAGGGACTCCTTTCCCTGGTGAGGAAGCCCTCGTGCCCTTCCTCTAGCCAGCGAGTTCACTGATATCCCGAGTCCTGAAGCTCACCCACTGTGGCAGCTTGGAGACTCTTTCCAAAGGAGGCAGAGGACTAACTGCAAACAACTTGAACAGCCTGGAGGCCAGCATTTTTTGGTGAGTAAACAACAAGTTGAGCCACTCTGCTAACACTGGGGCTTCTCAGGGTCAATCACCCCCAAGGGAAGCCCTGCACGACCAGAAAGCAAAAAGGAGGAGGCAGTTGCCCTCCTGCCCAGCCTCTACTGCCATTCCTTGGGCGGGCCGGCCTGATGTTTTATTTTGCTGCCTTCCTTCGGGAGCAGGAACGGTGCTGTTGTGGTGGTGGCAGGTTCTTCCCTAGAAGTGACCCCCTGCCGCGCCCCCACGCACCACTCAGCGCGCTCGCAGCGCAGGGCCACACGCTGTCCTCGCAGCGCGGCGGCCGCCGGCCTGCCCGCGGCTGCAAGGCCCAGAGCCGCTCCGTGCGCGACCGCAGGCTCCTCTCTGCGTTCCCCACCACCGCTCTCCCCGCTCCATCTAAGGCATAAACGAGCTGTACGCTATCTTTATGGTCAAGGCTTATTATTATTTTTTAATCTACTCAAGCAATCTATACGTCATCTATACGGGAAAATTTTGAGAAGACAGACACCACATCAATATGAAATACGTATTAATATTCTCTACCAGCTTAAGAAGTTTAAACAATTTTGATAAGATAAAAACACCTTAAAAAAAAAAAAAACTGTCTCCTAAGAGTGGAATTTGAATTACATTTATCAAGCTAAAGCCAACTTCCACAGCTGAATTATAAAACCCTAAAAAAAAAGGAAAAAAAAGAATTTATATCATAAAATGTGCTGACAAAGGCTCAAACTCCAGCAGTTTAATAACAGCCTACAGAAAGCACGATCCTGGAGACCAGAAAAGCCAAATTAGCAAGAACTTCATCAACATTGGACGTGTCCTTGCATACATTCCTCTGGTAACGGCCAATATCTCTGTACACTATGAGCATATTTTCATTCTCTCTGCTGGCTGCTCTTAGGTTATTTGGCATTTCCCCTCCATTTCTCCAAAATCTCACAGGTCTTTGAACAGCAATACATTAGGGATGCTAAGTGCTCTTTCAGGTCTCAGTGAGCATGTCGATTGTAGACTCAACATGGCACAGGAGGAGGAGGAAGGCAGAGGAAAAACACTAAATTACGGGAAGGCAAATCTAATTAAATCTTCAAACAGTGAGTTGCAAAGCTTTGGTGGTCCTTACAGCAACAGCCTGAATGATGCTTTTAATTCATCTGTTGTGTCCAGGATTGGTCAAAACTTTCTCATTAGCAGACCTGGTGGATCACTCCAAATGGTGTCTTCATTTCAGGATTCATTTCATATCGTTTTGTCAATGATAAATTGACAATATTTTGCTATTTAAATAGGGAAAGGAAAAAAAAAAAAAAGAATGACTCTTCAGAAGAGTGGGTTAAATGAGATCTCCCAATAGCTGTAATTTCACAGAGGTTAATGCCAGATGAGATTGTGGATATACTCACAGCCCAAATGTGCCCCAACTGCAGACCACAGCAAAACAATTCATCCAGCCCGCAGACTCCTCTCCCTCAATTCCCTGTCGCTGCCTAAAAAGCTCTGCTACGTGACTGAGGATCCTGAAGAGCTGCCACATGTGAGCATCCAAGCACACTCCACGAAGTAATAGAAATGCTCCTCTGTCCCAGTAGTGACACTGGGTACTGGCAGCTGGAGACCAGAAGGGCAGGGTCACATCTGCCACGCTCATGTCTCTCCATGAGAAGCAGCTTGAGCACTTCCAACACAAACGCTGGAAAATATGAACTGATTTCATGAATGGTATCACCAGGTACTACACCCTCTAGTCTCTCTGAGCAGGTAATGCCTGTCAGAACCAGAACAGCTACTAAAACATCCTGCCACAGGGCGCCGGACCAATGGCTTCACTGTTAAATCCAAGAGATGTCCAAGCGCCCTTTGATGCACAGGTAAGTGCAAGGAAAGAAAAGGGTCGCCTTCCTCACAAAGCTCAAGCCTAGCGAGGAAAGCAGAATGAAAATTGATGGTTTGCAACATGCTCTAGGGAAGC
>JAUBNY010000002.1:43097-58112 GCA_032275445.1 Crypturellus soui
CCACTGAAAGGCGTCCAGACAAATTAGGAATGGCAAACATCAACACGCAAACAGCAGCATCCTCCTGCTCTTGTTCAGGTTGGGAGAGGACTGCTGCAAAGGTACTTTCCCAAAGGAAAAGGGTAAAGGAGGAAAAGAGGGGTAAAGAGGAAAACCTTCCTGAAGGAATGAGCCAGCTCCCTTCTGCCCTGTAACGCAGGATTTTAGTGCTGCCCAATTAATAAAAATGGAACATTATTGATATGTGGGCCAGTTATTTTAGAAGCAGTTCATTACATCAACTGATTATTTTAAGACATCCTTGTTTGTTATTTCTTTGTTAGCAGCAGCTTTCTGATCTCACCATTTATTTCACATCTTAACATCAGTTTGGGAACCTTCTCAGAAAGGATTCTGTCACCACTGAGCTTGTGTATGTTTGCATGTACCCTTTCAAGTGTCAGGCAATATCTGGACATTTGCTTTGCTGATTCCAGCCTAATCACGTACTGAAAGAAAAAAAAGTATCTTAGTTTAGTTATGTTTGAAGGGGAACAATGGAGAGAGTATTTTCATAATAAGGACAAATGGCACATGGTTCCCCGTGACATCAGCACAAGTATCTCCTGTGAGGCTGACTGGGTTCCGTAAGTGTAGATTTAGGCTTAATTCCTTACAAGCAAAAACAATAGAATCACCCTCTGCTGCTTATCAGTATATGAAATATATTCATACTTTATAGTTTTGCAAATGGTAGGACAGTCCCTCCCAAGCCATGTTTTTTTCCAGTAACATACCAAACATCTACACCACACTGATGCCTGCCACTCTCTTTATGCAGGACAAATCTTTTCTAGGAGTCTATGGCACACTGTGAAACAACCCACCCCCAGCAGTGAGCATGACTGCAGCTTACCCTTGCATGCTGCATGCTGGTCAGTTAAGATTGCTGAATAACTGTACTGAGCAGTGGCTCCATGCTGTTCTCCTTCATTGACAGGTTCTGAGCCTCTACTGGGGTACCTGGAAGAATTCCCAAATGCACTGGGTCACTAAGAGGTTTCACAGGTTTTCTCCCATCAGAAAAAAAAATTGCCTATTCGGGGAGAAAGGAGAGGGGAAAAAAAAAAAAAAGGCAAAAGGAAATGTCCAAACTTCTCTTACCTCATTCTCTGTAGGTAGGGATAACAGCACTTTGACTCTGTTTTGCTGGGACACTGTTCAGCAAAGCTCCACTCTTGGGCTGTACAACTGCAGGATGACTCTGGAGCTTCCGCCTAAGAGAAGCAGCAGTTGCCCAGAAAGATTTTTTTCAAGAGAACACAGGAAAACAGCTTGTAGAGCACGTGCTCTAGGCTCAGTGTGGGTCTAGCTAACTGTGACTGCTCAAGTTATAAGACCTTCCCATACGTAAATCCATTTCAAGCAGAAGAACTAGGTCATAGATACGTTCAGCTAAGCCAAGCATTTTGATCAACCATGCAAAAGAGCAATTATGCTGGCGTGATAACTTTGGCTTGCTTCAGCTGGCCTGTAAAGCTGATCTATCCTTCCAGAGCATCAGTGCTATAATGCCAGCCTTACGGATTCCCAGCTTAGGTGCAGAAAGCACAAGGCAGGACCCACTGCTGTAGAACTGTGCTTTTACAAAGCAGCCAATTCCTATGTAGTACAGCAGGGAAAGAGCCAAGACTCTCAGTTTCTAGCAAAAGGCCTCCAACACCTTAAGCATTTTCACTCATAATCATGTTGATATCCTACAACTTGAAAGCACTGAGTAGGTATGGAAGATGCCTACAAGCTGTGACCATATTCCCCCCAAAACTGCATAGCATCAGGTAGCATAAGTGCAGGTGAGATGAGATCTATACCAAGAGAGGTCCTTTTATTATGCTAGGGATACTACACAATAGTACAAGTATTGGTTTTATGATCTGGGTAAATATTGTTTGCAAATAAAGATTACTAGAATGAAAAAATAGATCTGGTCCACAAAAACATTCCTAAAATTAGCCTCAAGCCCCTCAAGAAAAATAAAGTGTGCTGGTTAATCCTCTCCCCTTTTCTCATTACTTCATTCCACTAAACTCCCCTGGAATCTATCAGTTTATAAAGCCTTTGATCTTTGTACTTCCACAGCTGCAAAGCTAAAAACAGGAGAACTTCCAGGTCAATTAAAAAATGAAAGCATTAGCAATTAACTCATCCCACATGTCTATCTGCTTCCTATACATAAGTATAGTCTAGTAATTCTTTACTTGGGCAACTTGGGTGCTATTGCCAGGCATCTTTATATAAATCTGAAATGAATCATCCTGTACAGTGCTTTGGAATAACCTCACATTTGAAGGGCAAAAAACTCCAGTGACCATCTGTGGAGTCCAGAGGCCATTAACTGAAAGTTACCTAGTGCCTCAGCACGTGACAAGCACAGGGAGGACACTGCAGGCCTGCAAAAGGGAAGGGGCAAGGGACAAAGCAAGCCTGAAAACCCTGCTGAAGTGAAGTACATACCAACAAAAGGAGGTCATGGCACTTGAATCAGCTCTTTAAGTAATTTTAAAGGAAATGCATTATGCCTTACTAAAACATGCTAGCAAGAACAGGGTATTTTTTGAAAGATGTAACATGCTGAATGTCTACCTGAGCAAAGCACTGCACACCTGGATGCCACTAAGCAGAGCTTTAATTAATGCAGCTCCTAATACACTGAAACCCAACATAACTTAGCTGCAAACTCAACAAACAATCCAAAGGAGGCACAACCTGCACAAGAAGATTCTCCTCTGCACTCTGAGAGTTACCAATGCCTTTGCAACTCTGCATCTACCCATTTACTGCAATTTGTAAGCAGTAGAAAAAAGAAAAAAAAAAGTCTTCCACAAGAGTTGTTAGAGTACTACCTATCTACAGCAGAGGCTAAAACCTGGCTTTCTTTTATATTTCAAAAGTAAAAATCAAGGAAGTCTGAAAATTTGGTTTCTTAAACAAATCTAGAAAATTAAAATGAGAAGAACTACAGGTTTTGTTTCTGAACAGCTTAATATTTTACGGTCTGCAGCAGAAATAAGTAGCTTGAGCTAAAATATTCAGTGTTCAAACTGTGTTTCTAGCTTGAGTAACAGAAATGCTAAGCCATCCAAATACATTTCTAGTGGCTAACATCTATCACTTAACGCTGCAGTTACTGTAAAAAGAACAACTTTGGAGAAGGAACTTGCGCTTTGCTTCTAAGATAGGTGGTTGATGCACTTCTGTCACACCTACAAAGCAGCAACTCCATTCCATGGGGTCAGTCCCTGTGCGAGGTGGTGTCAAACTTCCTGTGGAACACTTGTAGCTGAAGCAGTTTGAAAAACCAAGGAGAGCCTCTATAACCAGGTACAGGGCCTGACATTTAACACATTTCTGCTTCTCATCTAGAAGCACATCACAAGCATTTCTTCACCTCCTTCAGTTTGCTGCCGCCACATTTCTTCTTACCCCAAAGGCACATGACAAATCTGCAAGCAATAACCCAGCAGGATCCCCACAGGCAGGTGACATACTGAACTTACTCAAGGATTCAACTATAAGCTCCATTCGGGGATAGAAGAACAATTTCAAAATTCACCTTCTTGTTTGCAAGGTCTCCAAAGTTTGTAAGGTGGAAAAAAAGAAATGCCCTTCAAAGTGCCAAGCGGTTCTAGAACAAACCCCTGGGCATCCCCAGCATTCTCATGCTCCAAAGGCCTGCTGCTTTTTGTCTTTTTGATAACCCATACAATACAGATGTCTACCAACTCCATCTGGCAGCACAGCAGAAGCATCACATTTGCCAGCTCTGTGGAAGAGCCCACATTTAACAAAGCTAGTGCTGTGTATGTATGTTCCTATCCCAAGGAAGCCTATTTACCTCTGGCAACACTGCCACATAGAACAGATGAGAAAGCTGCGTGTTTTACACCTCCCATATTAAAAAATAAATAAATAAATAAATAATAATAAAAAGGCAATCAAATTCAACACAGTTATCGCTAATACAGAGAACTGTTAAGGAACTGGCCACAGTTGGCACTTAAAAGGGATTGTACATGCTCACCCAAGCCAGCATCTTGAGGTTTCTTTCCAAAGAAATGCAAAAATGAAGAAAACTAGTCATTCCTGCATTACAGAATTTAACTCATTTGCTTTGTTAACCACTTTTGGTTTGTTAACCAAGGTAACCACTGCCAAGCTCTCACTGTTCTAATGACCAAACCAAAAAATTAAGCAGATTTTTGCTTAGGAAGTAAAATTCAAACTAACGAAATTTGAATGTTCAAGACCCCATAAAACCTACTGCAAATCACATACTGACATGTTATTATTTTTTACAGGCCATTAAGAAGGAGCACTATTTTAAGCTTGGAAATTGACCTTTTAAGCACTATCATCAATCAGGAATGGTGATTTCCAACTCTTCTAGAAAGCCACTACATGAAGAGTTCCACAGAACAGCCTTTCCAAAACCTTGCCCTAAAATATCAAGAGTAACTGGTTTTTTTGTTGTTGTTTTTTTGTTTTTTTTTTTTAATAAGCTGAGGCATGCATTAATATAGTTTGCAGCTTCCAGGTACTGTTTTTCTAGGGTGATCCAGTTTAACCTGTAGGACGCTGTAACCGATGAACTGGATATTTTCCCTACTCACAAAGCAGGAGCATGACCTTGCCTCTAACGGTGATTTCATTCCAGCAGCTGTACATATTCAGTGCTTGCAATGGGTTAACACTGTCAAAATAAGGTATTAGCAAAACTCAATTCATAGTATTTCCATAAATAAACCCACTCATCTTTCACCTAATTTATTTAAGTTCCAATTTTTTCCAATTCCAAACAAAAGCTAAATACAAGTTTTAAACAGGTAAGCACTAGTTTTATCCAAAGGGAGCAGGCTTATACAGTTTTACTCCAGTAAAGTACTCAACCCTTAAGCATAGCTTTGTCATCAAAACTATACAGTAGTCTTCCTTTTATCATTGCACAATCTTAAAATGTTCTCTCAGAACCAACTTTTGACACTCCAAACACTATTTTACATTGTTTAATAATGTCTATTCCAAAAGAAAAGAACCTCAATGGGTTTTTCTTAAGAAATGTTTTAGAAACCAGTATTTCCCGCACAGTTCACCAGCAAGTTCACAAGTCGCAACTCTCAAGAAAAAATAATCCTCTACCAACACTGTTTCTGCAGCTAATATTTTACTTTATCTTTAGCTGCTTTAGCAACTTGAGACTCCAGGTCTGCCTCACCTGTGTGAGTGTATGCGACTCAAAAGAATACTACCATACAGTTATACAGCAACTTGGGGAAAGAGATCCGAAACCAAAAGTGCCAGTAAACTCAAACATGGCCCAGCAAAATAAAAAAAAGGGCAAAAAATGCCTACACATTAAATGAGATGCTTTCTTGGAAGATTTCTTTCCCACATTTACTTCCTATTTAAATAGCCACTCTTCTGTTCATTAAAATGAATCTGATAGTGCTCTTTGATACAATCATTAACAGCAAAGCTATAAGGCCTTTTACCCATTACATTCACTTCTCACCCTCCAAATACTGATGGTTAACATTACAGATGTTAGGGGGCATGACCAGCACAAATGGGAACACCACCACAAATGATCACCTTGTGCTTTCCAATACATTTGTTTCAGTATACAGTCCCTTCATTTCACATTTTAGCAAGATGCTGATGCTGTGCAGAAGTGTGCAGAGCATCCTCTCTTTCACAAGGTCCATGCAGAAAACATCTAAAAGAAAATTTAAAAGTTCTGAGACACAAATGAATAAAAAAAAAGAATCCAGGATGATCAAGTTTCACAATGTATAGTGTTCTGAACATGAGTCCATTTTCTTCTAAACTCTGAAAGAATAAAGTGGTGAGGAAAGTGAAAATTCACTGCTGCATTCTGTGATCTTCCCCATTTTGCTGGCCAGCACCTTACTCTGGCAGGTAAGGACAGAGGTGATCCTCTACGGTACCAACCGTCCAGTGAGTGAGCTGCTCCTGTGGCAGGTACAGGCAGATGCTGCATAACTTGAAGATTGTAGCTTTGTTTTTTGGAGTCTAAAGGGGAAAAAAAAAATAAAGCTGTTAAACATCAAAACTGACATGAGTCCAAGAGGCAGAGCTGTATCGTCAGCAAGCCGTTGCCAGCTTTGCTGCAGCAGGAGCAGCAGAGGGGAGGACACACTTTGAAAGCCTTTCTTTCAAATGTACAAATAACCTAAACTCAGGATAAGCTTACAATATTTAGTAACTAAAATCTTTTAATCATTTTGGCTGCTAATTCTTACCTCTCTGTAATACTGTGAAAATTAAGCCAAATGTTGGATTGTTTTTTCAAAACACTAAGTATCTTTCAAAACAGTTTTAAGTGTTTTGATAAGTTTTTAATACAAGAACATAAGCTGATTCTAAATGGCAACACATCTGTGGCCCACAGCTGTTTTTTGCGTGTCTGAATCCTATTCACAGCTAAGTTTCCTCTGAAACTACTCAAATGCAGACATGAATGCCTTATCAATGTTTCTACTTAAAGATTTTGCAATCAATCATCAATATTCCTAAGAAAGATCATTCTGTGATTAAAATAGTTGAAAAATAACCTGCACTGAGGGTAATAAGACAGAGTAAGCTTACCTGCAAGTGCTGTCTGTCAATGAAGAGAAACACTGACTGGTTAGGGTTGTTGACAACAATTCCAGTCTTGTCCTTTCGGCTCAGAACATGCAGAAACTGTTTTTCGTAGTCACCATGATGAAATTCAAACTTGGCCTGCATTGGGTGGAGGAAGGAAAGCGAGTTTGTTAGCTGAAGACTCATATATAACCGATTATTCTCCTTTAATCTGGAGCTTTACAAGCACTTTTGTTTCTCTTCTCATCCCTGAAAAACAAACTGGGGCTAGCAGTGAAAAAAATACGCATTTGCACAAACAACTTAAAAGATTCCTCTACAGTGACATTAATCACAGCAAAGACACATTAACAAATTAAATAAAGGTGCAACCTTAACAAAGTAAATGAAAATAGATCGAGCTTATCCTGGCAGAACATCTTTGCTCAAGCATATTTCTTCCAATAAATTACCATGAATGCAGAATCAGTGCAGAAAACAATGCATATTACCTTGCTCACAGCATACAGCTGAAGCTCCTAAAACATTGTTTGAAACTTGTATTTCTTTTCCATGTAAAAATTATAATTAAAAATTCCATTCTTTTCCATTTAAAAAAGAAAATGAGACAGTCACAGAACCTTCAGGACATTATCATGTTAAGAGAAAAATCTGATTGTACTGAAAACAGACGTAACCAACTTCAATTACTACCATTATAGCTATTTGCACGTATGCATATAAAAGGTATATATTAACAAATTAAGATGTCATTTCCAAATGTCACTTTCATGCAACTCGGTTCTTACATCACTAGTATCAGAGTGCACAGTGATAGGAAGCAGAGTTATAAAATTCTACCTTATCAATAAAGCCAGGCAGTATACTTTCTAATGGTCACAGAAGTCTCATGCCTCAGCAACCATGACTCCTTTGTTAAGGAGAGTTCATCCCTTCCCTCCTCCCCAGACACAGGTTACTTATCGAAAGGAGAAAGGGGGAAAAAAAAAACAAAAACAAAAACCACAAACAAAAAGAAATACCTGAACAGGCCTAAAGGGTTCATCAGACCCCTTCCACCGAGAAAACAGGAGACAGACTATCTTCTCAATGTCATTACGAGGCCAAAGAATAAAGTCCATCTCCTGGGTACAGCCGATCACATCCTGTAAACAGAGTTAAGTTCTGTACTTAAAGTCTTGCCAAGCACAGATAAGCAAATGATGCATATAGGTACATAATCCAAAAATGATATTTACTATCACTTATTATGTCTATATAATTGTCCATTTTTATTCCTCCTAGCACAGCCGAAGTCTTTGTTGCTTTCTTCTGAATTTTAACAACAGTACCCACCTTTTGGACAGAAGTATCATTCTTTGCAAAGCTCATTTACCTTCCAATATCACACAAAAACCCACTTAAATAGTATTGGAAGTGTCATAGCAAGAGTTAACATATGCATTTTGAGACACAGACAGCAAGCTATCATTCCTAAGACATCCTAATGAAACAGAGTAGAGGTAAATTAAACAATTTCCAAACAGGTGCATTACATTATCCACCCAACTACACCTCCAACACATACCCTCACATTTCTTATGGAGGAAAGGAACTGAGAAAACAGAAAGGAAAGATTAGCTAAGATTCATATGAAAAAGCACATGTTCAGACCTCAAGCTATAATTCATCAAGTGTCAAGAGTAAGTTTACCCTGCGCATAGACTGGTAGCGGGGTGCATGAAGCTGTACTACATCCTTCTGCAGAAGCTCTAAGGAACTTTCCAAAGAATAGCTGGAATCCCGCACACCTTTCAGGATATTTTCTTCATAATTATTGGTCATGACTGGTATCACTTCAGACACTTCAAAAAGCGCTGACTTTTTCTTCTAAAGAAAGCAAACAAATAATGAAGTTAATTAAGATTACAATCCCTTCTAGGCAATTGCCTGCACTTTATTCCAGCATTTCTGAATTTCTGTTAGCATTCACGTATAAAATAATGTACATTATTTAAGTTAGGTCTTGCAACAAAAGTATTTATTGATCGAGCTTGGCTGAGCTTAGCTCCTGATTTAAGGAAAAGAGGCACTGGATAAGACATCCTCACATTTCACTTAGATACAAGCAAATTTTAAAGTGTTTAAAATAGATACGGACAATGCATTTCTAAAAAAAAAAACAACCAGAAAGTACTGGGAATGCTGCCACTACAACCATTAAGGTGTGGATACAAACATATTAACACCCATACCAGATAAGCTCTTACCACTGCTTAAACCTTCATGCTTCTTTTAAAACAGTAGTATTTGTTTTGTTACTCATGAGGTCACTGAGCACAAGACGGGACAAAAGAATTGTGCTATGAAGGCAAGAAAGTTAAATCAATACCCTACCACTTTATCAGAGAGTAACTAGAGACTGTTATGCCTCACTAGGTCCCTGCTCTGTTGGCACTAGAGCTGATGAATGAGACCAAACTGAATTTAAGAGTGCAAGTAAACTTTTAGTTATATATAAAAACATTAACAGAACACATACTCTTCGTTGTAAAATGTGGTTATTACATCCAAAATGCAAAAGCTGCACATTCATGTATATTGCAGAGCTCATTTACATGCATTTTGTATATTTTAGTATATATTCTGTTGATTTTTGTCTTCACTGGCTCACCTGTTCAGCACTTGTTTACACCAACTTTTCCTCTCTTTCTGTAGACACAAAGTGGCTTTGAATTTTAAGCTAAATTCAGAAAAACAAACAGGCGGCCCACTTTGGCCCAGATACACAGTGGCCAGTGGTACACTTCACACAGACAAGTAAATTAAGACTTTCTCTTATCTCCCCCACCCACAAACGGCAGTGGTAGCTTGATATATGCCCACATGCTTGGGTTATTTCAATATGGTGCTTAGTGACTCCTCCCTTCAGCTGCCTCCATTTCCCTTCTGCTTTAACCAGATAAATGCATCAACTTCAGCAATCGCCACAGTCAGTTCTCCTTTCTCAACTGTTTCAAAAGTCACAATTAGGAAACTGAGATCCTGACCAGGCTTACTGAAGTACAGCATTAATTTAACTATTTATTCAACACAGAAGTTACCAACTAACCTTTTAACCAAGACATACGTATCCTCTCTTACGAAACTACCTACACTCAAAAAAAGGAATGCCAAAATGATCATGAATATGTAAACTGGGTGAATATTATGAAAGTAAAAGAATGTTAAACATTCAACTAAATTTCCTAAGCACAAATCACAAGCAGTGAGGCAGCAAGACTTTGCACAGGACAACTAACACAACTTGCATTGCCACAGACAAGACGGTAAAAGAGAACCATGAAAAGTTACCTTGTCCTTGAATACAAAGGCAATGTACATCTTGAAGTCAAACTGGTCAGCTAAAGATTCTTTTTTCTTTCTAAGCTGAGCACGAAGTCTGTTCAGAGCTTGTTTCTTCCGGGAGTTTGGGTCCCCCATTTTGTAACAGAGGTGGTACTAAAGCCTTTGGAAACTGTCACTAAACTATGGGCACCTTTTCGTAAGACTCAAGTACAACAGAAACAAGTCATTTTATTCCTGCTAATACGATTGGAACAGATAAAACGCGAGTGTAACCCAAAAACGCACCCTGGGCAGTATTTTAGAACATCGTATTAGAGGGGTCAAGAAACAAAATAAGCAGCTGTCCAACCATGGCTGGACAAGAACGGGTTTTACAATAAACCAAGAAAAAAAAAATCAAGAATTTTGAAGAAAACACATTTGTGTGAACAGTTTAACTGCAGGAATAAGTGGGAGAAAATGAAAAAAAAAATATTATCACAATTTATGTGAACAATAAAAAGCAACTGGCACAATCCCAATCCATGGGGGGGCGTTACTTTTGCTCTGCTTACAAGAAAAAGAAGAAAAAAAAGAAAAAAAGCTGAAATTACAAATTGCGTTTTATCCCAGCCAGATTCATGACTCTACTGATTTATTATCCTCAGATTTCTGCTATTGCTATGTTGCCTCTCTTT
This sequence comes from Crypturellus soui, assembly GCA_032275445.1. NCBI lineage: Eukaryota > Metazoa > Chordata > Aves > Tinamiformes > Tinamidae > Crypturellus > Crypturellus soui. Next base: position 53,744 of record JAUBNY010000002.1, read on the forward strand.
TTTTTCCTCTCTTTAAAATTATTACCCTTGGTGGAGAGCAGAGAAAAGAGTGCAAAGGAGGAGTGCACATCCCAGGAGGTATGAGATTTCTCTGCCAACAACAACAAAATCAGCTACAGACAACACAGTGCTGGTTTGCAGGGGAGCAAAGAGGAAGAACAGCGGAGTCATTTCTAGCTTCATCCTGCTCATCCCGAGGCACATCACTGCCCTGAGGCTACGGCTGCCTAAGAGAAGAGGGATCATGATGGCCAAAGGCGAGGGGTGGGCAGGGGTTAAAGGGACAGTATTATCTCACCGAGGGATCAGAACCCGAATCAACGCCTCAAACGCGGCCTCCTTGGCGGCGGGAGGGCCCTACATCCCCCAGCCCGTCGCGCGCTCCCGGGGCTGCTGCTCCCGCGGGGATCCTCGTCTCCCCGCTGCTGCTGCTGCTGCGGCGCCGCACAGCGAGCACGGAGGGCGGCTTAGCCGAGGCCGCGCATGGCCGCCCCTTCTCCTCCTTCCTCCTCGGGCCTCTCTCCGGGCGAGGCGGCAGCGGCGGCACCGGGCGGCCTGTGCCCAGCGCAGCGGGACACCCCCAGCAGCGCGGCGACCCCCCTCACTTCATGGTCACGGATCGGAAAACATGGGGAGTTCCGCTTCCGCTTCTCTTGCAAAACAGGGTGGTGAGGTTTTTTTTTTTTTCGGTGTAAAAAAAAAAAAAAAATCAAGTTTTTTTTTTTTTAAACTGCAAACGTAAGTTGCAGTTTTAAACCTCCAAACACCCTCACCCCCAAAAGCACATCCCCAATTATCAGGTTATTTTTTTCCGCTCTCCAGACATTTTTCTCCCTCCCAGGTTTTGATCAGTTGGGATTTAAAGTTGTTAGCAAATTCGCCGGACCAGATTAAGAAAAGTGGGAAGATACTTCTCCTCTCCTCTCTCGAGGAGAAAAAAAAAAAGGGAAAACAGAAACAAACAAAAAAGCAAAGCGGAACCCCTCCCAAATTTCCCCCCCAACTTAGGCAAGAGGCTGAGAGGCTCAGACAAGAGACCGAGACCGTGGCTCGCTCGCTACCCGCAGCCGGCGGGCGCAGGAGGAGCACTGGAGGCGGCGGCGCTGCTGGCAGCACGGAGAGGAGCCATGTCAAGATAACGCCACGAAGCCGCGGAGCGCCCCCATCCCCGCTGCAGTGCTCACGGTGACCGGGCCGCCCGCTCTGCCGCTGCTCAGCCCCAGCCGCGTCCCCATAGTCTAGCTCAGCGCCCCGGTGCCGGGGAGCGGGGAAATGGTGGCGGAGAGAGGAAGAGGAGAAGGAGGAAGAGGCGGCGGCGGCAGCAGCGGAGGGAGGAGGAGGCGACGGCGGCGGGTCCCTGCGCTAGTGGCTCCTACGGAAGGCGGCGGGCATAGAGCTCCCGCGGCGGCGGAGGGCGGGCGGGCAGACACGGCCGGGATGCGGCTGGAGAGGCTCTCGCCGCCCAGGCGGTGCCGGGGCGTCCTCGCGGGCGGCGGCGGCAGCGGGCGGCGGCGCCTCGGTCTGTGGCTGCGTCTCGGCGCGGGGCAGAGCAGCGAGCGCACGAGGGGCGGCGCGGCCGGCAGCGACCACTCAAAATGGCAGCGCCTGAGTCACACAGGCACCGCCCGGCCCGCGCTGCGCAGGCGCGCCCGGCCGGCGCGCGCCACGCGCCCCAGCCCGCGGGGGGAGAGGGGGGGCGAGGGGAGACGTGCCGCGCTCCGGGCAGAAAGACTCAGCGGGAGCTTCAGTGTCCCCGACCGCTCCTTTCTGGCCGGGACAGCGAGGCGAGCGCGACTGCGGCAGCGCAACGGGGCGGGAGCGCGGCGCGGATAACCCCGCTCTCGCGCCCAGGGCGCCCCTCGCCCCACTGCGCCCCGTGCGACGGCCCTCGTGGCCACGTGAGCCCGAGGGCCCGCCGCCCCCACGGGGGGACCCGACGGGAGCTGCCCAACGGGGTGCAGAAGGGGGGCAGGGAAGGAAGGCGAAGCAGGAGGAAGGGAAACACCCCCCGCCTCCATCCGAACCCCCTTCTCCCGACTTGGTACCGGCCCTTCCCCTCGGCCCTTCCCGCGCGCCAACTCTGCCCGGAGACAGGGGCGGCGCCCCGCCCCCAACCGCCACCACCGCCCCCAACCGCCTGCCCCCGCCGAAAGTCTCGGCGAGATGTGGGCAGCTTTGTGTGCGTTAGCAGCCGAAACCGAAGTTTCCACAGAGGGCAAGGGCATTGGCACAGTGTGTGGAGCTCTGCTGCAGGAAAACACCTTCTGCGACACAAGGACTTGGGTTAAAGCGCTACAGATCCCGGCCGTGGCTGTTGATCACCTCTCAGTATTCAGCTAGACAAGCTTAAGGCTTTTCAGGGGCTCCTCTGGCTTCTCTTCAAATCTTTTTTTCCCTCTCTGCTTCTTCTGAGCAGTTCAGCTTTTTAATCCTGCTGTGCACGTTCTCGAGGCTTCTGGGGCTCTTGCCCTTCTTAGGCTAGTCACAGTGCGAGATGGACACAGTGTCCCCAGAGCGCAAGATCTTGGCTTTCTGCCTCGCAGGGAGCCAAGGGTGTACCTTGACCATGTTAGTTCTGGTGCAGACGTTGCATAGGTGCTGTTGAGACGCAGAGGAAAACCATCCTTGCCCTGAAAACTCTAAAAGGACAAAGACAATAGACAGGTGGAAAACACCACTAATGTCATGTCTCATTTTAAAGTCAGGCACAATGAGTTGATTTGTCTCAGTTCAGTCTTTTTTTTTTCCCTTCTTTTTTTTCTGTTTTCTTGCATTGATTACAAATTGCATTTTTTTTTTCCAAAATTCCATGCTTCCTTCCTAGGTAAGAATCCTGTCACAGAAAAAGGGAAAATTTACCTTGTTTCTTTACAGTAACTGTATATGCCATAGTGGGATTGGCAAATCTGGATTTTAAGACTTGTAAGAACTCATTTTTCTAATTTCACTCCCTGGATTTTGCATCAGTCCAGCATTTATATTTGAAGCAAACCATGAAAGATTAAAAAAAAAAATAACTCTGGGACCCATCTCAAATACTAATCTTGCTTACAGAAATTGCTATATTCACAGCCCATGCGTAACTGTGTTCCTCCATGGTGTTTATATTACTTCCTAAGTAGTTTTTTTTCTTAATTACAATTAATTGCTACTCCAGAGATACAAATCTAAACCTTGGAGAAAAGAGTGTATTTTCATTTCTGTATTGAAGAGAAAGGTTTATACCTTACACCATGTGCCTTCTCTGCAGTGAAAAAGAAGCAAGGAGGTAGTTTATTTTAGTAAGGTACATAGTAGGTATGTCCTTGAAGCCAGGAGAGCAGGAAGAAGAGTCGTTTTTGGTGCAATCTGAGCCCGTCGGACTTCTGGGGCGGGCAATGGAAATCTGCTCCGTGAACGTTTCTGCAGAGTGAAGGTGCTTGCGCAGCGCTGGGACACGGGGTTTGCACCCTGCGGGGCGGCGCTGGGAGGACGATGACTCACTGTTTTGCAGTTACATATGGCAGCTACAGCGAAAAGTAGGTCGCTGGGGTGAATTCAGCTCTTCCACCTTCCCTCTGGGGCTGCCTGTGACTCACTAGAACAGAAATAGTATTAAAAATAAAATTGCAAGCAGAAGGCAAGTGCCGGCACGCTAACTCCTATGATTGTGTGTCAGCCTCCACCGAGCGTGGTGAAGGGCACCCTCTAATAAATTTCATGAGCTCTGGGAGTCTTTCGCTGTCCCTGCTCCTCGTCGGCTCTGCTGGCTCCTTGGCACTCTCCTGTCTCGCGCGTTCGCCGTTCTCCTCCAGCTTGCCTTCCCTTTGCACGTTGCCCCTTGAGCACGCTGCTGATGCTGCTTCTGCCTCTCCGCTTCCTAGGGAGCTGTTGTATCACTGTCCCTGTCCCCTAGCTTTGCCAAGCCCCTTGGGAGCTCTTTCCTGCCCGTTTTAGGCATTCCTCGGGACACTTGAATGGCAGCGGTGCAAAGATTGGCCTTTTTCACCAGCTCACAGACTTTATAAGGCTGCTTATTTTTCTCCCAATGGCAATAGCTATTGAAAATATCCCTGTATTTTTGGAGGTAAAAAGCAAGCTCTCCAAACAGGGGTATTATATTAGTTCTAGCCCATCAGCACTATTTTCACATGTCACAAACTTTTAGCTCCAGGATGAGCCTGACTTTAGCGAGATCTATATTTAGACACCAGCTTTTTTTTTTTTTTTTTTCCCAGTGAAAGCAGTTTTGTTTGCCGGGCTGCCCTTTACCACCTTTTGTGCTCAAAATTCCTCACTGCGTCCACTGCCCTTTGAAGCCCTGCATCAGAGCTGCGCCGTGACCCTCTTTGTGCCGGCACGAGCCGCGCAGGCCTCCCTCACCGAGCCC
>JAUBNY010000002.1:69992-83175 GCA_032275445.1 Crypturellus soui
TTTTTTTTTTTTATTTTTTTTTTTTTTTTTTTTTTTTTTTGAGTTTAAGGTCTTGAGATCAAGACGGGTGCCTGGCAAGTTATTTTGACTCTAATTAGCCAGTGGAGCTGGAAACAAAATGGGAGTATTACCACAAGCAGCATGGTTAAATAACTAATCTGATCAAGTTAGATGCAGTCGTTTGTCTCAGTCTTGGAAAAACTTCACTAGTTCACTATACTTATATTTTTAGTGTTTAGAGGGTATTGTCATTTCAGTTGTTAGTAATAAGCTTCAAGGCAGAAATTAAATGATTTATGGGCTTAAAGAGCCAATGTAACTGGAAACTGTTTGGGAGCTGTAGATAAGACAGTTAAGCTCATTTACCAGTGTTATAAGCTGCTCATTTGTGAGGCTTTAGTTCAAGAAGTGAGTGGTGATGGCTCCTAAAGTGAAATGTCTGACAAGCTGGAGCCTCAAAAGCAGACTCCTGCAATTATGTCTTTATTCCCCTAGCTCTTCAGTTGATCATCTAGTGCTAGAAATTGCCAGGTCAGTACCTAGTTTAGCATTTCATCTAGACTTGACTTGGCTTCATTATTGCTGATTGTAATAGAGAACTGGCCTCTTTCTAGAAAGGACTTAGTGCTGTAGCATATAGTAATACAGCAAGATTTGGCTTGTGAAACAGTACCCCATATTTTAGATTGTCTAAGACAAATCTGCTTTGCTGAACAACTTTCTAACACTTGAAGACTGGTTAACAAGCCAATTGCTTTCTCATCTCAGATTTCCACCTTTAATTTGCAGACTACAAGTGTCGTCTTGAAGACTTCTTGTCTTCACCTCTTTTAAGTCGTCCCCCTTGCCCCACCCCAGAGTTAACCATCTCCAAATGAAGTTAACTTAATCTTTTCTTAATCTAATATACAGCCTTCCCCCCCTGCCCCCAATATTGACTGCAAAAAATATTAAGTTTGCATTATCTTCTGTGTTTTTCCAGAGGCTAACTGGGCAAGCACCTGACAATCTTGAGGCACTGAAAACTCTGGCTCTAGAGGATCTTGAACAAGAAAATGAAGAGTTTAACTCTGGGGATGTTGTAGGTGACTCTCCTGAAGAAGGGCCATCACAAGTATAGTATGATTTGAGGAAGATTAATTTCCACTTTGTTTAAAGCAAAATCTAAAATAAATGGGTTCATGCATGTGGCTTTTTAATTGCAGATTTCCTTTTGAATGGGTCTATTAAAATTCTTCAGTTTTCAGAAAACTGACTTTTCCAGACATTTTGTCAGGTTTTTAAGATTTTTTTTCAGAAACTCTTGTGGGAGGATTACAGATATGTGTTTTAACTGGAATTATGTAGCACTGGGAGTAACTGGATACTGCTTAGAAAACATTACAGGCTGCACTCTAGTTGCTTGTATAAATGCAAATACTGTGTATTTCAAACTGTTGTAAATAGTATCTTGTCAGTTGGTCTGACATGATACATGAAAACTGATAAATAAATCTTTATCAAAACACTTGGGCTCTTATTTGAATGAGAACTATTTTTACAATCCCAGTTGTAACTACTATATACTGAAGTCATCAAATTACTTGGCAAGTGCCTAGGTTTTCTTGACCTCCCCAGATTTCTAGACCTCTGAATAAACAGCTTTGTTGCAGGCTGTTTTGCTACCGATGGCTGCACATCAGCTGCACATTTCTTCCTCTGTCTGTTCTGATGAAGGATTCTGCTTGGCCAAGGATGTGTTCTGATGGCTTTTGGCTCTAAGAACAACCTTTTGATTGTGTCACTCTACATTGTTCAACAGTGATTTCACTTGACTTATGCTTTACTGAAATATTGAAATTTAAATGAACATATATATGTCTCCAGCTTGACAAAATGTACTTAAATTTCAGTGGCAGTTAATAGGTTACATCTCAGTCCTTAGGAATTCCCTCATAGACAAATAGCAGAGCTTCTAAAATGACTGAACCTACTGTATGCAGAGAGTCACTTAGAATAGATGCACAGGTTAGAAAGCTGAAAGCCAAGTGCATCAAAAAGTCTGTCTTTACAAATGCTGGGGAAGGCTATGTAGTATTAGGCTGCTTTGATTTCTCATAATGTTTAGTACAACAAGATTCAGTAGGTGAGGGAGCTTTATCTAAAGTAGCCTTACTTGTGAAGGGAAATAAAGTACTGTTTTTTTTTTTTGGGGGGGGAGGGAGGGGAAGTGTTATACTGTGAATGCCACAAAGTTAAGCCAGTGAGCAAGCAGTGATGAGAAAAGTCCAGACTTTTTCTTTTTTTTTTTTTTTTTTTTTCTCTGTGTTTGGCAAGCAGTAAGCTAATCTCTGGTGTTCAGGGGTTTTCAAAGGAAGGTTACAGTGAAGTACAGTATTTATAATAAAAAAGCATGAGGGGAAAAGAACAAGAAGGGACTGGTACTGTCTGGAAAACAGCCAACTTTTAGGAGTACAAAAGACTATTGTCCTTTTCTCACTTTTGAGACAGGTTTATGTTGTTGGTGAGACTTAAGGAAGACTCTAGGATGGGTAATGAGACTCGAGGTGAACTGAGATTTACTTAGATTTATGCTCTCTGGTATTTTTAAATAACTACCTCTGTTCCATTTTGGAGGGATTTTTTTTTCCAGGTCTATCTCTAAAGGGGAGCTTACCTTAACAAAAAGTATTAGACCATCCTCTCTAAAGAGATGATTTTTTTTTTTCTTACAAGAAATGTGGGTGGATTTTTTTGCCCTTAAAAGCAGCTGCATTGAAAATTAGATGGGAATAAAGCAGTATATGCTTGAGAGCTATCCTAAGAGGTAACTGAGTGCTTGTTTTGAAAGTGAAGTATTGGTATTTACCAAGATGTGAAGCAGTTTATGCTTACCAAAATAGTAATGTCTCCTTAATTCCAGAAAGTGTTTACAGGAATGCAAAGCAACTTTTAACTTTATCTAGTTATTTTAACCTTATTTGGTACTTATTATGGCCCCCCAAAAATCTTCATTTTGCAAGCACTGAAGTAGTAGAGTGTTTAAATACAGAGTTTTTAACCTGACATTTGTTTTCAGCAGTTAGTTTGTAAGTCTTCCTGAGGCAGCTTTAAAAGCAGATGGTGGCCTCTGACTTTCAGGAGGCTGAGATAACAACAAATACTCCAGTTTATGGATTCTTATCAGGATTTCTGTGAGCTAGATGCAGGTAGTCTTGCCAAAATGGGCACTTGATGCCCTTGTGGGTGTCTGAGGCACTGTAGACCCAGACTGGTCAGGGATTTTGAGGAATGCAGTTCTGAGCTTTATTACCTATGTTCACCTGTAAGCAGCTATATTCTGTTTCTACAATCATTTATCAGTATCTTCACTTAAGCTTAAGACATGCCATATATTTTGTGTAAAATGGATTTTCTTTAAGTTTCCCAGATCTTTTGCCCAGAACTTTATTGAAATGCATATAGAAAGTTGAGACTGAGTGACAGCTTCCTTAGTTAACAGGTTTCCATGCAAGCTATGCTCTGCAGGTGATGCCTAGTTTCTGAGCACATTTAGTTTTTTTCCTGTGTGCATTTCAGGAATTTAATGTATGTTTTAATGCTTCTGGTATTACTTCCATTGAAAGCAGTTAGGGGAAGTTATATTCCCTCTGACTTCTCTTTCACGATAAATTCTAGTAGCACACTGGTTTAGCAAACAATATTGAATAATTACACCTCAAGAAAGGCTGGGAATTACACCAGAGAAAGGCTGGGAAAAGATGTTTTCTTTAATTTTCACTAGTACTTTTTTTTTTTTGGAGGAAACTAAATGATAGTTTACAATATTCAGATCATAACTATTCTTTTGAGGTGGCTCTTTTAAATATATGAAATACTTTGTAGTCTCTGAAACCCTAGAAGGGAAAAAAGTGCTGCTGCATAGTTATCTGGCCAGCCAAACCAATCCATATGAGACAGGAATTTCAGCTTCTTTTCTAGCTTTTCACCTCCTACTTTGTGAACTTCCATAATACAGGGGATATTGTTACAACAAAGAACTGTCAGCAGGTAGCAGATCCAGAACTGGACCGTGAGGTCTTCGTTTGCTGATGCTGAATCTTCCTCTTCATCCAGGTGGTTAAGAAGGCGGGTTATTAGTTTTAAATTTTTTGCCTTTTTTTGGTTGCCAGGACTTGTATAACAGATACAGGACAGTCCTTGGAGTACGTGGATCCTTGCTTTCGTTGAAATTGGTTGTGTGCAGAATAGATCATACAAGTCCTGTATGTATTCTGATGCACACAGTGCAGCGTTTGTCCCACCTGGAACAGACAACATTTTTGCTATGTACAGAGAATTTGGATTAGGAATACAGTAACTCGCACAGGAGATCTCCAAACCAAGGCTGCTGTGGACCACTTCGTTCCTCTGTCATAAGGAATAATCTGCTATATAAACTCTTGAAAAAATATACTGCAGGATAAGACTAAGTATGAGGACTAAATGATAGTATGGGGTTTGAACCCATGTATATGCTATTGCTCTTCACATATGTATTGGACCTTGATCAAAGAGTGTAATTTCCCTGCGCCTCAGTTATTGTCAGAAAAAGATAAGTATATGAAAACAGTTGATATTGTATTAATCATTGCATAGAAATCTTATAAAAGGATGAATGCTTGGAGGACTTGGTGTGCTCAAAAATCCTTTTTTAAAAAAAATCTATGTAGTGTGGTTAGCCTATATAGTCAATATGGCAACTTTGTATGTATGTATTAAGGACTTATCAAATGTATAGTAGTGATATATGAGCACATTACTCTTACAGTAATGTAATGTACTCTTACATTATTCTACACTTTTTCTGTTGAGGGAAGATGAGGGAAGCTCTTATCTACCATGACACACAACCATGTGACAGTGGATATCACTAAGTATCACTTAGGACAAACAGAGATAGAACATTCTGGCTAGAATCAGATTATCAGTTCAGGAACCTGACCACAGAATGGGATTTTTCAAGAGTTTTTTCGTGCGCCAACTTAGCCAGCAGATTGGCTCATTTTCTTTGCACAGGTTACAGCCATGACTTCTTGATTCACAGAAGTATCCAGAGGCTCCCCAGAAGTAGGATCTACCTACCAGGGCCAAGTCCTAGTACTGCTCCCATAAAATGTGCATAACCTAACTGAAAACGGGATTTTCAGGTAAATCAAACCACAGTGTTTCTTCTGTTGGGAGAAAGAGCATTTTCAGATGCCAGATGTTTCAAAAAGGAACAAAACTTCAAAACCCAAGTTTTATGTGAGGAAGAACTTTATAATTGGAAAATAGGTTTTCCAAAAAAAAAAGGTTTTAGTGTAAATACCCTTTGTATTTAAGACAAGGCGTGGAGGACATGAGTTAGCCTATAATAACTACTTAGCTGGGCAGCTGCAATCCCTTGGTGTTTGGCATTGTGCCGCTTACCTGAGGGCCTGCACCGTTGTGTGTTACAGCTTCATTTTGAAGGCTTTGCACAGTTAGTTAAGTTGCTCAGTACCTTTTGCAAGGAAGTACATTGCATATTCATTTACTTTCACTTGAGGGCCATCCGAGGTTGTTTTCCTTTTAGAACTGGATTGGAAGTTTTGAGCAGAAGCTGAAAACCTGCTTGTGCTCTGTTGTTCTTGAAACTGAATTGCACTGCTATCAGCAACAGATATTATGTGGAAAATATTTATTGTGTATTGTTAATTTCTGTGTTTTTTTTTTCCGTTCATTTAATAACACAAAATAGTTCTGCAAGTGATAATGGTGCTGCTTTATATATCTGTCTGCAGGAAGAGGTTATCAGCTACTTTCAAGGTCAAACCCTTAGGAATAATGATATGTCTGTAGTATGCTCTGCTGGCACTCCAGGCACTGGAAGAGGGCTACAGTGCATCTTGTTATTAGACAATCCTACTGCGTATCAGCAAAATTTATACTGCACCAATATGTTTTGCTGCAAAAGTAATAAGGCAGATTAAGAATCTTGCTCTGGAATCTAATAGTGCTCTCAGCAGTTTACTGTAATCTTAGTAATAACAACCTGGAGTTTTTATTTTGATGCCTAGAAACTATGAAACTAAGGTATAGGTAAACACCATGATTTTAAACAGAACTAATAAAGCCTAAAAAGAAAAACACTTGAGGAACTGTCTCAAACATGAGATTTTCTGAAAATTTTTAGGATCAAGCACAGATCCTAAAACTTTCTAAGTGATTCAGTGTTTAAAATCTTATTTACTTGCTTTTTCAAATTGCATTAGCTGTAATACTGAGTATACTTGTGTACACATAATCTGACACTGTTGCTTTGCCATTTCTCACAGCATCTTACTGAAGTTAAAATTCTGGAATTCAGGATTATCTTCTTACTGGATTGTTTTTTAGAGTGAATTTGTTAATGGTTGTGGTGGAAGGCTAAAATGTAAACTTCATAGTTTTTAAACTAAATAAATGCATAAAGGACAGAACTTTTTTTTTTTTTTGGACTAACATCCTTTATTTATGGGATTTCTCAATTTCCAGCACATCAAATACATCACATGCAGCATCTTGGGATGCTGACTTTTCCTTTAATTTCCATAGACTCTAGACACAGGGTTTGAGATTAAAATATAGAAAATAGGCAGCTGCCTTCCCCTGAACATTTTCTTACAACTTCATGGAATTACTGAAATGTGTCATGGGGGTAGCAGTGAGAAAGCAGAGGCAGCTGGAAAAGACTCTTTTCTTTAGGGCAGAAAACAGCTTCCTGGCAAGCCTAAAGGAGGTGAGGTCCACGTGTCAGACATACTGACAAGTAGTCTTATTTAGTCCTAATTTTGAACGGTTAAAGTTAGCAATAATGAGTATGTAACACAGACTACAGCTTTAAAGCAGTAGTAGATGGTTTTCCTTGGAGTAGATGGAGTGCAGGAAGCCTCTTACTCAGGGCAGTGTGAACTCTGGGCAGGCTAATTTATCCTATTGCTCTAGCTAGGGTAGTGCAAAGGCAATTTGGGCTTATATCCACCAGGGAGAAAACACACAGATGACAAGAATATATGAAAACTGTGCCAGAAAACTGGGGTTCCTGAGATGGCCTTCACCTTTAGATTGGCAAGAGTCAACCGGCTGCAGCTCTGAGTCGAGAGGGTTTTTGATTAGTGCCTGCCGGGTGTTTATGTGCTAGCTGCTATCTGTTTGGGTACTTTGTCTCTACATGTGCTAGTTGCTATCTGTTTGGGTACTTTGTCTCTACATGACTGTTTTTGTTTTCACTCCCGAAAGAAGAGCTCTTGCATTAATAAAGTAGGAAAACGCAGCATTGCCAGCCCTGTGGGCATAGGAACATGTTAGTTAGGAGACAAATATAATTGTCTGTTTCTTTTTATTTACCTTCTGCTTTTAGAAGCTTTAGGGTTCATTTTCCAGAAGTTTTCTTTGTAACCCCAAAGGCAGAAACTTCTGGGACTTGTGTTTGGTTTTGTTCTGAAATCAAGAGTGTATGTTTTCTTGTTTTTGTTGTTTGTTTGTTTTTTTTTTTTTTTCGCTTTTCATACATTGTCATGAATCATGTCAGGACTAAATTCTTTCAATTTTACCCTTTTTTAAGCAATAGTAATGCTTGGACTGGAAATTTAGCCTTCTTACCATGTTTGAGCTTGTCAGTCTTGGACACCGCAATAGGAACGTAGCTGTGGATCTAACTGTTCCAACTGAGTTTCTATGAATTTTTTCAATGACTTCGTTAAGAGCAGGATTTGCTCCTACCTGTTGTGTATGAGCTATATAAGCAGCTGTTAACAGTTATAACAAAGTAATAGACTGGCTTCACTTTAATAAACATCGCAAAGGGTGAATTCAAACTACAATTAGACAAAAATCGAGTCTATCATCAAACCCACTTGTCATGGTACCTGTATATGCCAGCAGTCCTATGCTCATTGCAGCTATGGCTCTTTCCTCTATTGGTAGTTCTGTGTTCCTCAGGTCTATGCCGTAATCCTGAATTTTTTTGTGATGAGAAAAACACTCATCTGTCTGGTCAGACTCTTTCTTCACAGAAGGGAAAATATAATCGATAAAAGTTTGGTAACAGTTTTGGATCCTCTTCAGCATATTTCCTGCTGCTCCTTGTGGAGCTTTTAAAGCGCCTTGAGTGATACAGAAAGTTGTTTTAGCTGGGAATATCGGGTACTTGTGCTTGCGTGAAAGCAACCGTCGAATTTGTAACTAAGCAACAGTTCCAAATGCGGTACATGGAATTGGGTGACTTCATAGTTTCTAAGTACTGTTCTACACTGTAATACACAAAATACAAACAAGTTTCTGATAGGTATGTTATGTATTTTCTGCCTTACATAAGTAAGAACTTTTAGTATTTATGGGAATATAAGAATATGGTGATTTTTCTTAAAAAATATACACTTCTTGCTGAGGTTCTAGGATGGGAACAAGAGCCACTCACTGGAAAAAAACAGAGAAGGAGTACTGAAATATGACACACATCTACATCCCTCCCTTCTAAAATATTATCTTAGTTTGAGACTTAGCTTTGTAAAATGTGTTTTGGTTCACTTCATATCACAAAATTTTCGGTGTGTTTTCATCTTTTCTCCATTTTTCCTTACCTGTCTGGTTCTCATTTTTATTTTAGTTACTAAAATAGTTAACTTTCTAACGTTGGGGGTAAAGGTAAGTGTTGCCAAATCAGTCCCCTATGAAAATGCAAAGTTGTGCCTATTAAAGCACAAGCTAAGACTGCACCATTTCTTCTAGTGCACAAGAAGCTGGAGTTCACGCTCTGCCCTCAAACAGTACTCTTTACTATGTATACTGCTCATGTGCTGTAATCTCTATGTTTTGGTAAGATTTAGAACAGGACTGCGGAGCAGTTTGCCCCAAATCCAATAACAAGTAACTGAGCTGTCTGGGAGCTGATTTCTACTGTGGTTGGAGGTTGTAAGAGCCTCACTTTGGGGAAGCTACTGATGTAAGGAGTGACTGTACATATGGACTGATGTACTTAGTAATTAAAAATAATCTTTATTATAACTTAAATGTGATAGGAAATATGGTGAGTACAAATACCATAAAACTAAAGGCAAAAAAAAAAAAAAAGCAAAGTCAGTACAAAAGAACACCTGGGAGAAATCAGCTCATGGGATAGATGTGTTATAAAAACACATAAAACATGTGGTTATTTCACCTTCTATAAAAAGAATCTATACCCCTCAGTAAACAAGTAGTAACCATTTTGAACTGTACAAAATGTACTTTTTAATTAAAGGAAGAATATATTTTTATAAATATACAGATATGTACACTGTAACATTCACAGTAAAAAAAAAAAGAGACAAAACAAAAATCCTGCCTGCCAAATGAGTTTGGCGCACAGAGCTTCTCTTTGCAATCTTTTTTTTATATAATCTATGCAAATCTGGATGCTTTAATTGACATCTAAATAGCATTTCATGCATAATGAACACAGTACAGGAACACTCTTCTGTTCAATTCTAGTCGTCTCTGTGAGCTTAAGGCCCACAACCAACACCGTGAGGCACCGTCTTCCATTTTTGCAGCGAGGGGAGAGATCGCCTTCGCCCTCTGCTTATTACTGCCTCCAAGGTCCACTTTAGTTTGTTCTAGTTCTTCGTATTGAAATCACCCTAAAGGAGCTACCATCCACTAATTAGAGGGTACGAAACCTAATCCTGCTTGCAGCCTGCAGAATGGAATAGCTTGGGGACTTGTGCAGTAAGTTTTACTTACTTTTTTTCTCCCTGAAAAGAGCAGGGGTGGGGAGAAGAGCACTTTACCTTTCCATTTAGTTTTTCTGAATGTACATGACTGATCCTCCTAGCAAATCCCAGGATTAATGATGGTTCATTGTTGGAGGGCAAGAGGAAGGAAATAAAAGACCAGCAGAGGCGTTCAGAATGAGTCACTGAAGTGACACCTTCCAGGGTTTGCATCATGCTGTTTCTGGAGGCAAAACTTGACAAAACTTGTTCTACACCTCGGCGCTGAGGCAAACGTGAGGAAGCCGGTGGCGGTGTGCGCTGCTGGAGTGCTGCTGGGCACGCTGCAAGGCAGCAGACGCTCGGCTCGTTGTTGGAGAGAAGCTTCTTTGCAGCTCTGCTCGCGTGGCCTCCTACGTGTCCCTTTCAGACACTGCATCACATACGGCAAGCTTTCACAACAACTTAAAAGAAGCAAATACTATGTTCTGTAAAATATATGAAGAAGCTGGGCTTTAAAAACTCAGGAAGTTTGCTGAGGCTGAATAACTGCAAATACATTATTTATTACAGAGCAATCAAGAAACTATTGTTCCTCAGCATTCAACTGTTCCATCGTAAGCTGCATCGAGGAGCCAGTAGGAACTCTATAGCTGGATCTTACATCTTGCTTTTCCTTAAAAGCTCTTCAGATTGCTACATTTCTTCCTTCTATTTACCACACTCAGTTATGCTCTGTCTTTGTTTTCTGACTGACTGACTTTTTAGGCAGGTTCTTTTCCATCTAAAAAGCTGTGGCAGCTTCCATTCCACGTCGACTTCCAACTTTGACAAATTCTCGAGGGAATTTGTCCAGCTGTTCGTATGCCAGTCGCCCATCTTCACCTGAACACAAAATAGTGAAACGTAATAAAACATGTCAGTGCTGTACAATATTTTAAATCCTGGATTCTGTGCTCTTAGAAAGCACTGATCTGCTGGAAACTTCTTTGCATTCTTAGAATTTCTTATATCATTAAAGACGACTTCAGAAATTACTTAAAAAAAACCCCAAACTGTGCTGCGAATGTTTGTATTATTTTTTTCCCTCGTTGTAGTTTGTTGCTGATTTTCTTTAGAGCAAAACAGTAGCAGATGTGGTTTGTATGATTATATGAGAATATTTGTTATGCCTTACTGAATTATCTATGTCTCTCAAGGTCTCAGCTGCAGCTGTAAGGTAGTTGAGGCAGAGGATGTTTACACCCTTCTTGGACAGTATAAAGTTTATCTACTTCTTAATTCCTGTCTTGGCACTTCTAAAAAGTAAATCTAACCCTGTCTCTACTAACATGTCACCAAAACAAAAAAAAAGGAAGTGCTATTTTTGCTGAATTTAGCTATTTGTGTCTGCCAAGCCCTTGTTTCTCAGGTGCGGACATCTGTACGCACCGAAGTGTAGCATGTAGCCTAGTGTATGGAACTGACCATTAGGCAATACAATCTCATGGAGTTTATGAATGTGACCTTGGGTTAATAGTGTTATGACCAGACCAATAACATGTCCAGCAGTGGATTGACTTCCTGCTGAATTGCTGAGTGAAAAAGAGAATGTTTGAAGAATCTGCATTATTAACATCAGAGAGGGACACACCTGTGAGGCAGAAATTCATGCGTAGCCTGCAGTGTTGGGGAGGGTCAGCAAAATACAATTGGTTTTAGTTTAGATTGTAGCTGTGCCCCTGCAGTACCTGGGCCCTGCAACTCTGCAGCCCCACGCTGAGATGCAGCTGGGTGACAGGCAGGTGGGCAGATTAGCTGTTCTGCCAGGTACAAATGAAGATCTGTACAAGATCTTTGATTTCTGGAGGACTTGCGGATTAGGGTCTGTCCAAATAAGTATATAACAATAACTTAGCACAAGTGGAACATGTGGCAGTGCTAAGGGCATTTGAGAATAGGTTTTTGTTTGAATACACTGTTTAGCTGAGTAAGAAATGGAGGCTCAACACATGACAGAACGTTCTCCCCGAGGAGAATGTTTGATGCAGGGTGCACTGGTCCTGCCTCCTTACGACTCTCAGGTGGGGATTACCCTCCCCATGAGATGCAAGATGCAGTGGCTGTTATCTTAGTTCATTGCAAGGTCATTGGGGTTATCTATCTGCTTGAATCCCTCGTGAGTGCGGACCTAACTAAAATAATCAAATTCTAAATCACAGCATCTCTTTTTTTTTTTTTAGTATGGCATAGAGCATCTGTACTTTTTCAGCTTCATTATAAAATATTTCTGTTTGTCAACTTCTCCTTTCTGTTTTTCTTTCTTTTCTGCTATTTTTCCTTTTTTTTACTTCCCTCTCAAACTCATGCAATTTAATTTCTTTTGGTCCACTTTCATGTTTTTCAAAACTAACGATTTCTAAGAATATATATTTTTAATCTGTTTGAGCCTCTAGGTGAAGTTTTATTTCAGCCTAGAGCCTTGCATTTGTATATCTTGGGTGCCTTAATTAACTGCTGTGTTTAAAAACAGAAACATGGGTGTATTGCTATAAAACATGCAACTCACCGAGGGAGAGCAGGGTTTCAGATGCCACTTTTCTGATCTCTTCATTGTCAGACTGGCAGAGCGTGACTAGCATTTTAATACTCTCAGTAGCCTGGAAAGCACAAAACCAACTGTTAGTACTACATATTACAACAGGGGTTTTATTTCACAACCTCGTGTGACTGTATTGAGTGTTGTTTGCACTTCCTTTCTGACTGTCTATGTAAGCACAAATACTTTTGTAAATATAAGTATGCTATATGCATAAGTAAGGCTGACTTTGGACTACAGGCTGTGCAAGGGGCTGTGGGATAAGGCCATACATGTGCTATGTATGGCTACAGTAGGAAGAGGAAAGGGAGGCAGCTGACAGAGGAGAGAGTTTCATCCCTAGCACATCCAATTTGGTAAGGCAAAAAAGGCTGTTCCCCCAGGCCCAACTGTATTTGTATGAGCAGTTTTCTGGTCAGCCAAGTCACTTGAAGTTATTGCTGCAGGCTCCTCACTGATCTCTGTGCTGACCAACACTTCTACAATTTTCCTTGCGTCTGTTATTTTGGGAAGAAAACGAGTAAATCTGTTCTGCTGTGCTGCAAAGGCCTGCGGAGATAGCAGCTGTCGTAGTGTCTAAGTAGGTCATGCAATAACCCAGTAACAGAGCGAGTGAAATGAAGGGCAGATACCTTCCTTGGCCACGACACAAGGAAGAGGCTCTGGGCTAGAGAGTCAGTGTGTTTGTGTGTGTCTGGTTTATGTTGGGAGGCTGGGTGGGTTCTGCTATGGGCTCGTGTCCTGCTAGCATCCTGATCAAGGGGAAACAGTCTTTAATGTCTGAGTGACATTGGACTAGGTGCTGAAGAGCATCGGTTTTGGATGCAGTTACATTCTAGGGCTGTCTTCTCCAGGGCACAAATTTTGAGGGAGAAATAATCATCTGCAGTGT
>JAUBNY010000002.1:98640-110376 GCA_032275445.1 Crypturellus soui
AGTAGGAAAGCACATGCCTCTTGGTCAGGAGAGAGCTGTGCAGAAAGGCCTGAGAGAACGGAGTGGTGGTGGGGAGCAGGGCCTGCTTCTGACTGCTCAGAGCTGCTGCTGTTCTCTACCTTTGGGATGGGGCAGAAGAAGCATTATGAAGTTTGGGGAAATGCTGCGCTCTAGCAAACTGTATCAGGGTCAGAGTGACTCTCTTTAAGGGCTACCATCTCGTGAGCAGAAACTTAGTAGCGCAGCCCAGTGGAGGATGCTCTGCTGCATCCCTGCGCTCCTCCAGCTTATGCCCAGCTGCCTCATGCATGCATTTAAAGAAAAGGTGTCTCTGGTTCTCCAGCTTAATAGATATCACTCTCTCATCTGAGTAGTGACACCAGACTTACTAGGAACGGGTATTTTGTTTTGGGGTAGTTCTTGCTTTTGCCTTAGCAAGCAGGTTTCCAGTGCTGTGGCGCTTGGCTGCAGAACACCTCGGTAGCTGAGGGGCGACGTTGCTGGTCAAGGCCACGATGCCCTCGGGGCAGGGGGGAAGACACCCCGGCCTCCTGTGGGGCTCCCACAGGGTCACAGCCTCACAGCGCGACAGTGCGAGAGATGTGGCAGTGCTGGCCCTGCATGTGTTGGGAATGAGCCGTGGCTCGCACAGTGCGCCCAAGGGCAGCCTCCCAACTCCCGCCTCGCCTCACCTTGATGGAGATCAGCCCAACGATGAGCGGGAGGAAAACCATCTCCTCTCCGTCCCAGCTCTGCTTGCCATTCACCTCTATTTTGCCTTTCAGTTTCCATCGCTGGCGACCATAACGCATGAAAATCTGAGAAAGAAAAGTCTATTTATGTTCTTGCCAAACCTGCTTTCTCAATACATGGATGCTGGAAAGGGTCAGAAATGAGTCGCAGGAGTGCAGTGGTGCTGCCCTCCTGCTTCACCGTGAGCCCGAACACGTGTCTTTTATTCTAGTCCCTCTCTAAACAATCTGCTCTTGCTGTTTCTCACTGACGCATGCAGTGACCTTAGGCAGTAGGCACAACTGCACCGTGTGTGACATCTGCATATCCAGAAGTGGCTATTCCCTGTCCTTCTGCTACTCCCCTTGAGGATGAAGCAAAGCCTGGGTGTCCAGAAATTTGTTCCATCCCTAGAGGCAGGAGATGCATTTTCCCAGTGGAAGTGGAAATGCCTGTCAAGAATAAGAGAGAAGCATGCCCTCCTCCTGCCTCCCGGAACACAGACAAATATATGTAATATAGTATATATTTAAAAGCTGTAATTCTCTGAATAGCTGCCATCGTTCTATATAATTTTTGTGTCTTTAGGGCTATGTCCCGATACAGGCAAATATACAGAGAAAGGCAGGTTCTTCACAGAACATACAGGGGAAACAATATCTCTTGAAGTGTTGATGCTAATGGGTTTTAACCCAGCTATTAAAAAAAAAAAAAAAGAAAAGAAAAAACTCTCCTTTTGCTCTTTGCCTATTAAATCAACTCAAAAGCCGACCCCTCAGACCTACCTCGTATTGATCTCCCGGACACAGGCGAGCAAAGCCGGCCAGACCTGTGGAGGAAGGACACAGGGAGATGCTGAGAAGGGCCCTGGCTGGCAGCAGAGGGCAGCAGTGCCCCACTGCAGGATGCCCCAGAGGCTCAGAGTGGCATTTTTCCCTCTTCCCTTAACCCCGCCTTGCTATTCTAGTGCAGAAAACACGGGTATAGTCATCCTCAGGCCTTCGGAAATCAAGACTTTCCCTCCTGCCACCCACAGAACATAACTGGTTTAAAACGTCTTCTGTTTGCAAGTTCATTGCCTCCTGATTTCCTGAATCTCAAAAAAAATTATTTTTTTCCAGCCATTCCCTAGTGGCACAAGAGCTACAAGTCTCTATATAACAACTAAAGAAAAAGGATTTGTGGTCTTTCTGATAGCATTGTCTGCCTCTGGAGCCTGCGCTCGCTACCATGAGACCTAGGGCAGCTGGTGGTTAATGCTTAACACTAAGTTAACACTAACTGTGCAGAGCTGCAAACCGTAACATGGGGCTTAGCAGAGACCTGGCAAGCGAGAAGCCTCCTCCTGCCTGGCTCCTCCACATCGTGCTCCTTCCCATGGTATTGGAGTGTCTTTCAGTAGAAAGTGCATTAGGAAACGTGACTGATGTGGATAATAGTAAGTACCAGTTTGGGTGTGTGTTTGCTTGATTTATTATTAATTTTTTGCAGGGGGTGACATAGTGATGCTGTTTCCCTCTCAATAGCCTGTATGTGAAGTGGGGAGCTGCAGGAGCCTGGCACCGAGTGAAGCCCTTGGAGACGTCACCGTCCCTGTCCCTGTGTGAGATCCAGTTATGTCCCTATCCCGGGCTCACAAGCAGCCTCCCATAGGCTGCAGCAGACGGTTTTCCAGTAACCCCATCCTCGTTCTCCACAGAGAACGTGTTCTTTCTGGGGGTATTACTGCTTTCATCACGAAATGCCTCGGCCAAACATGGATTAAAAATCTGTGCAGGTTGGCTTTACTTATCGGACCAAATCAGTCTCCCCTAGGAGGACTGCTGGATCACCCGGATTCCTCATCCAGCCACAGCCTGTCCCTGTGATCTGCTGATCTGTTTCTTTGATCCAAACCAGTGTTTTCTTCGCTCCTCTTTCAGCTTTGCAGAACAAAGAGGCCCTTGCTCAGAGCTCGTATTACCAATTCCTTTCTAATTTATTTACTGTTTATAAATAATTTAAAATTACTAGCACTCCACTGCTGCTTCTCCCTCCCTAGGCATCCTTTTATTAGGGAATTTGATCTCCCCTGGGACAGCTCACTAAGAGTATCTGAGGAAAATAAAAGGCCCTTTCTCTGCACAGGATAGGGGGTTGAAAACAAGGTTCAGAAACGCCTGCTCACTGTCCTGGACCAAGATCAGTGAGAAGCGTCTGGCCTGAGCACGCAGAGGTTGGGCAAAGGGATGCGAGGAAGCGATGGGGGCCGTAAATCTGGGAACGAGTCTGGCCGTGGTCGGCTCTGCCTTGATCTCCTTAGCCCTGTGGCAAGGGTTTCTGCAGGAAACAGCTCTTGGATAACTGCATGGCTCTTCAGCTGGGCAGGCTGAATTTACAGTGTCCCGTATATGGCTAACATCGGGCTCTACCTGGGTGAAAGAGCTTGGTGTCTTCCCTTCCACTGTTCCTGCGCTTCAAACAGGCACGGGCTGCTCCTCTGTGCGCCACAACAGGAAATGCAGGTCCCATACAGGGACTTCCAAAATTAGGGCGCTCTTTCTTTAACAATATCAATCATAAAAACACAGCGTGGGCCCTTTACTTCCTGACAGCACTGTGTAGGTTGGCTTGCTTTTAGTGAAAATGACGGGATATAAAATATAAAATAACTAGTGCTGGAATGACTAGGCGCGGACAGCGCCGGGAGAGGAGAACTTGGGTTGCACCAGTAGGTCCTAGGGTTAGCTGGGTTTGCTGCAGGTAACGTATGAGAGCAGGTTGGCACGCGCTTACGCTGCAGCCGCCCTGCGAGCGTTAGCGATGTCAGCAGCTGGGTTGAAGATTCATGAGAAAAAATATCTAGATGACAATCAGTCTCAAATGTCTTAATTAAAGAACGCCTGGCGATAAGGCCTTTCACTTTGACTGTTATTTTCTGGGGTTTCTGCGTGTTACAAGAACTGTATTTCAAAGCAGGTGTCTCTGCCTGCTCCCTGCTCCTGCACGTGGCAGGCAGCATCTGGCTTCTCGAGGAGGATTTTGACCCACCATGGAGCAGGATGAGATGTTCTATCCTTGCTGCAGGTGTGATACTGTGGTGTCCATTGCAACGTGGGTTGTCGCAAGCTGAACACGTGCCCCTCGCTTACAAAAAGAAGGAAACACTCCTAGGACGCAGCCTGCCGCACCTTCCTTCCCACGCTGAGGGGCCTCGTGTCAGCCTCGTGGTGCCCACGCAGCAGTTTTGTCATTGCACAGAAACGGGTGGCCCTTTCTCTGTGAGGTGACTTTGACTTTCACCTATGCGTCCTCGACTGCCCTTGTGGCAGCGACGAGCCGGGGATGAGGGATGGAGCTGTGCCTGGGCTCGGGAGAGCAGGCCGAGCTCCGCGCCGCAGCGGCCGCACTCCGTCCCTCAGCTACCGGAGCTTGATCCAAGCTAGATGGCGTCCTGCCTCCTGCGGCCCTTGGGCACAAGCCAGCCGCACCACTGGCGGCGAAGACAGAGGCAAGACCCTGTAGGAGGGGTGCGCGCTCACACAGTCCAGGATCAGTTTCTTGGTTTTTACTTTCCTTAGTGGGCTCTTTGCAAGATTTCGAGTGAAGAATTATGAATATAGAGTACATGTATGTTTATATCATCATGATTGCGGAATCTTTTTTTTTTTGTTCCATAACCCTCTTCAGTCTTTTCTTTGAAACGTTTAGTCCCAAAGGGTTAAAAACATTCACAGTACCTAAGGATTCACTAAAATTGCCTTAAAGTATATCTACATCATTAAAGTAGGCTTCAGGTAAAACTGTTTCGACTGTAGTCAACCCACCCAGTCCTCTGTTATAAACACAAGGAATAAAACTGGAAGATGAATTCCACCCCTGAGCTATCTAGGTGTTTAAATGGTAAACTACTCCCAGTTCATTGCTTTTTTTCACATTTGCTCAGAAGTGATAATAGTCAGAGTCAGCAAAAGCAAAGGACTTAGAAACAGCTGGTGTCAAATTAAGGAAGGATTTGGAACTTCAGCTCCACAGGCATTGACATAATTTGCTAGTTATCTTCTTAAAGGGTTATGGAAATAGAGGCAAAAGGTACAGCTGCCTTTGAAACCAAATTGCTTAGGCTAAAGGGAGGAGTGTTAGAGGGAGCCTAATTAGCCCTTCTCCCTTCAAAATGAGAAGAATCATCTCAGAAAATCTCCCCGTGCAACCTCAATGTTCCTAGCTACGTGATCTTTTCCACTTGAGTATAGAGGCGTGTTGGGGGGAAAGCCCAATCCTATCCTAAGTATGCCTAAAATTATGGTGCAAATGCTCTCAGTAATGGGCACAGAGAAGTTTTTCTGTCACACAAGAGAAAGGGAGAGGTGAAACGCAGTTACCTTTCATTTTGATGCAAAACTCCCCCAATAGGTTTTCCAGCTCTGCTTCTATGGTACACATGTTCTGAGTTGGAGGAGAAAAAAAAAATGAGGTCAGACAAAGCTTCTGCTTTTTGTTTTTTAAGGTCTATTTGGAAAGAAAATAGTCCATTATACAGAGGAAAGATATTTTGCCTTAAAATCAAAATGCCAGAGACATCCTTGTTGTTTAGCTAGGTCCAACCCTAAAGACAGCAGCTAAGCTGTGCCCACTCCCACTGCGCTGAACATTGCCCCGTGGCCCTTGCTGCTTCCTGCGCCTTGTGCTCGCAGATGGGAGCTGTGGCCCGGGGGAGCGACCTGCTCCTCCGTGCTCTCCAGTCGGGGAAGGTGCCAGAGGGAGCTCCTGGCCAGGGAGCTGCTCAGCAGGCGCTTTGTCCAGCAGGAAACGCCGACTGCATCAAATTCTATAGGAGATGGGTACTGGGGTGACTGCAGCTCCTCCCTCGGGTCGAGGCAGGTTGCCACAGCTCGTGCACTGCAGTGGTATTAGGTCCTTCCTAAATGTTTAGTAGGTCAGATGTTGATTAGGACGAGCGGAGCTGGCTAGGATATAGCAGATGTCCTTGTGTACGTGGCCCCCAGACAGCCTGCCCTTCTGGAAACTGCGCGGTGGGGAGGACTTGATGGAGGAAACGTGGGTTTGGTGCACGGCTAAACTCCTATTCTTGCGCAGCAGTCCCTGGGATAACCCTGGCCTTGCAGAGCGTAAACACTGTCACTGCGGGGAACTCCTTGGGCCCGCACCACCCACTTTTGTGAATGGTTAAGTATTTGTCTGAAGAGGAAAAATAAATAGCAGTGGTTCTTCGCTGACTTTTGCTCCTAATTCTCTTATCTGGATGGGATCAGTGGCCAAGTTTCTGTGGCCTTCAATAGGAAAAAGAGCAAAGGGCAGGGGACATACCTCTGTGTATTCCTTGTAACTCCTATTGATCTCTGTTAAACTCTCCCGGGCTGCTTTGCTGGCAGGAGACATCGCAAAGGCTTGCTTCATTTTGCTGGCACCGTCACAGAGGCGTCTTTGGATGCAGTAGGCTTCATAAAGCTCATCCACCTGGTGGGAACAATGAGGGCATTTGGAAAACCTTCAAAAAAAAAAAACCCAGCACAATAAAACCCAACCAGCAAATAATGAAATGATTTGCATTATATGAAAACCAAGCCAAAGAACTGGTAAACTGTTAGGCCCATCAGAGGGGTGAGCAAAGGAACCTGTGATGCTGTTGCAGCAAGACTAACTTGGATGCCCAGTGTTTGGAGTCACTGGTTCAAGGGCTCTTCAACCAAAACAGGAACTGTCTTGCAAGTGAAACAGCTCACCAAAAAGTAACGCAAGGGCAGGTAGCATTTTGCCATTTCAGTTACAAAAGAAGCTTCTCGGAGCCATATCCACCACGGTGGGCTCTTACAGTGTCTCTTCTCAGCCACCAGCACCCCTCACACTCAAGCCGACCGCTACGGTTTCTTCTCGGCGTTGGCTGTGGCGCTCAGGGTGGCGCAGCACCTGCGCCGGCAGTCGCGGCACATCCTCTCCTCCCCGCTGCCCCCGGGGCAGCGCCACAACAGGTAGGCAGCAGAAGGCGTCGCCGTGCTCCCCTTCGGCACCGACTTGTGCTTTTTTTCAGTGCTGAACGCGTCATTTGAAACAAAAATGCCTCTTTGCTTGTCCAAGCCCGCGGGGCGTTAGTGCAGCACAGCTCTGCTCTCTTTGTATCTGTTGCTGTGGGTTACCGAAAAATGAGCTAAGTACTCGGAAGCTTGAGTAATACTGACCAGCATTACCTCTTGCGTTCGGTGCTTTTCATTCCTATTATAAACACCGAAATCATGAGCTCTGAGCAAGCTGAAGTGGGAAGGACTTGAATAGAAATGTTCTTCAAGCAATAATTTTGCCATTCAGACTGCCAGCAAGGAAGAAAGTGGTTTGGGGGAGAAAATTTCAACCTTTTGCTTGATGAAGTTTTTTTTTCAGCTCCACAACTAAGAGAACGCTGAAATTAAAGGGTTTGGATGGGTTGTCATAATTGGAGCACCGTGCGCTGCATGAGCGCTTTTCAAGTGGCTCTCGGGAGACATTTCATCCCTCAGAAATAATTCATTCGTTTGTCAGGCTCAGAAAGGTAACTAATCGCTAGCAGATATGTTTATAACTCAGAGAATACACACCACAGGTTCGGTCCAACGCTAAAATGTATTAGTGCAAGTCACAAGTACGTCTGCCGAATCGTGCGGACTGATTCTCACCAATGGGATCAAGTGGATGTGGACTCCAAATCACACTGCAAAACTGCTAGCAGTGAAACCCAGGAGTGCTTCCAATCTAACTGTGATATGGGGTGGAGATACTTGTGGAATTATTTTTAGATGTAACTCTCTGTACCTATAGCAGCTTAAAAGCCATCATGCTGTGAAATGTCTTTCTTCCGAGCAAGTGGCTGACCCTGTGATTTATGGGTATCTAAAAGCACGTGGAAGAGTCTCGGGGCATGGAGAACTAACTGCTGGACCTTGGAGACTGCAGCCTGTTCTACAAGCCCATCTCAGTCTCAGCCCACCAGGCCATTGCCGTAAAAATACGGAGTGTGGGAGAGGCTTAGCTGGAGTGGAGGGACAGCTGAGGGTTTCCTTTCCTAAGAGCACAGCAGCAGGTGCAGAAGGAAGGCGACAGGGCTGTTCTCACCTTGCTGATGTGAAACTCCAGCCGTCTCATGTATCTCTCGACCGCTTTGATTTGCTGGGGGAAACAGAGGTGGAGGGTGAAGTTTGAATAAACCAGTAAACCAGAACGACCCCGCAAGCTGCTTTCCCGTCTTCGGGTCCCCCTGCGTCTGGACTCACTGCCCGTGAATCCCGAGTCAGCTGTTTCATCTTGCTACAATTAATCTGCTGGTGAAAATGGAGCTCACTGATGTCTACACCCAGTATGTTCTTAAACAAAACACATGGTTTTAACAGCTTCCTTTGATAGAAATTCCCTGCTCTTTTTCAACTCTGGAGAAAAAAAAAATGGAATCTGAGCATTTTTAGGTCAAAACACAGTATTTTCAGTAATATGAAAACCTGTATTAAAATTCATCAGGTTTTGTGTTTCAACATCAATTTTTTTCCTTAGTAAGCTGTTTCTGAATACAAAAACAAGTTTGGCATGTTGATGAAGAAAGCCAGACTTTTTCAGAAAATGTTTTTTTGAAAGCTTTTCTTTTGTTTTACCCAGGATTTCCAGCAGGGATGACATATTTTCAAATTTTCAGCTTGTTCTTCCCCCAGACTGGCGGGGCCAGGGCTGAGCTAGGATGGTCTGGCCCAGAGCTACCCCAAGGGCAGCAGCTGGCAAACCTGCCTCGAGCTGGATTCACTCAGTTACTGAATTTGTCCCTCCCCGCTCTGTGAATGCCTAGATTGTAAAGTACTGAGCAGCTCAGATGCAGAGAGGCCATTTCTCCCTGAACCTCTCTGCAAATCTGCCTGGGGTGCAATTTGGAGGTGTGCGGCCCACCAGGAAAAGCTGCTCCTTGAGCCTTTTGTGAGCAGTTGGCAAGATAGGAGGTCTCTGCCTCCTTTGCTGCACTGGCATGGATCTGCTTCCCGCTTTGTGCCCTTGGCAGCGCCAGTTTAACCTGGTAAGCCCTGAGGAAAATATTATCTAGTCATCATGGCAACTTCTCCCTCAACGTTGTGGGTCTGGTTAATAGACCAGGTTGAGAGAGGTTTTCTACACCAACTAGATGCCCCCTGCAGATACGAACATTGCCTCGCAAAAGCAGTGCCAAAGAGAGCAACATACCTTATCCAAATCATACAGGACTCCCTGCAACAGAGAACAGATGAAACTGTGATTAATTTGCCAACATAGCATCACTAGAGAACTGTGAGAAAGTAGTTTTTAAGTGAATGGAAATCTAAAGCAGCCTCATGGCTGGAGAGCATGCAGCTAAGAGGAAAGAGCAGCATCTGTGCGAACTCCCTCCAGCCTCTCCCACCCGTGGCTGCTCCAGTACCCATGGAAAGTTACTGTATAATTAACAGCATAACACGTACCAGGCGTGAGTTTCTTTTCATGTCCTTTAGCTGAGCAGTCAACTTATCCAGCTCTGTCTGGTGAACCTCCAGATACTCGCTGCAAACACAAACCAGAGAGGCACTTGGGCACTCCGGGGCACTGAACTGAGCTGCTTGTTGCCCAGATTTTCTTTCCCCATAGTAAGTAAATGGCTGGATGTGCTTTCCAACAAAAACTGCTGATTTATGCTGATCTGCCCCTAAAACAGCTCCTTGCTGCCTTTTGGACAATAAATAGGAGCTGCTGCTTTAGCTGGGTATAACAGCTCAGTGTTTTCCTTATGCTAAACAACCAGTTTTGAGTAAGCTAATCCCCTCCCTAGTTTATGGGCTGATGCCTTCCATTGCTGTTCTTGTATTAGCTAGTAAAAGCCCTGATAACTTCTGGGATGTTATCTCATGTGTGGTATGTATGAGCCTCTCAAATGACTAAAGGAAATTCAGGAGAGAAAAAAAAAACCCTCTAATGCTGAAATCCCAGCTATTGGGAGCTTTGCTATCAATTTGAGCAGAGTCAGAACCAACCCCCCAAATATATCTGTTTCTCGTACAAATATTTCAGATGGTGAATTTTACAATCCAGGCTCTAAGAGGTGTATATTCCTCTTCTGTGATTAGAGATTCCCTACTCTTGCTTTAGGCTCTAAAATGTCAAAGAAAGCTTGAATCGAGCAGCGTGCCAAAGGCTCTTACTCCAGGCCGCTCTTCAGGGCTCTGTAGACTTCCTCCATCCTCTTAGGCTGGGGCTCTTTAGGTGTGGTGCTGTTCTTATGGCCCAAATTATGCATTTTCTTCACCTTTGCTTGGGGCTTCTTGAGTGCAGAGGAATTTTCAATAAAAGAGTTGCACCTGCAAAATGAACATTAAAGAGGAGTAAACCTCTATAAATCAGAACACTTTCAAAGGAGCACAGCTTCAGGAAATCTTCCTGATGTTATCCCTGGTGGCAGAAAAGGATCTGCGTATGTGCGTGCCTGCCTCCTGAAGGCCTGCATTTGTTTACAGGCCAAGAGGTCTGAGCAGTCCGGGAGACAACGGCATCAGCTTTTGATGTGCCAGGCGCCTCCACGAGGTGCAAGTGCTGGTCTGGAAGTGCTGCCTGAAGTCTGAGCCTCATCAGACATCTCTGATACCGCGTCTGTCCTGACCCATGCTGCTTGACCACAGCAGTGGAAGGGCTGAACTACAGCCGGGTGCCAAAAGCAGAGGGATCCCGGCTAATGCAGCGTGTAAAGGTGGGGGATGCCTCTAAGGAAGACGCTGGCTTGGCCGCGTGTCTGCGTGGAGAGCAGCACCGTGCTGGTCTTGGACACCTGAGTAGCTCTGTATGGCGAGTACGGATAGTCCTGCTGCCTTCAGGGGACCCTCTGGTTGCTCTCCTGTGAGCCCGTCAGCTCAACAGCTATCGTTGACTTGAGCAGAAGATGAAGAGCGTCTCGCTCAAAGGCCCCCACCCTGCCAAGCCAAAGGAAGGGGTGACCAAAGGCTCCACTGCCAAGTCTGCTCCGCTGCCGGCTGGGCCACCCGCTCCTGAAGTGGGGTGGATTCACAGCAGGGTGGCAGGGAGCAAGCTGTCTTCTGGGTAGCACTGGCCATAAATGGGGATAGTGGGAAGTGTGCAGTGCTTCTGCATGGTTTGCAGGTTGGGAAGGTTTCAGAGATAACTCTGAGATTTTGTCACAAGTTCGAGGCACAGGAGAGCGCCCTGCACTAAGGGATAGGGGGAGAAGGCAAATAGGCTTTTGGTAGCAAAGAGACAGCATCACAGCTCGCTTATATAAGCAACAGAGAGATTTTTAGCCTACAACATGGTTTTTCTGCAAGTCAGAAAGAAGATGCTCCTCTCTTCCCTCTTTTCCACCCCCACCCTCTAAAGACCAGGCTCCTTTAGCGCCTGACCAGAAACTCCCCTTAAAGGGCAGAGTACTTGCCTGGAGCGTCTTTCTTGAAGACCGCTGAAGCCAGCAAAGGACTGGCTCCTAATAATCCCATTAGGACCTCCTGGGGAGAATGAATGTGATCCTATTGACATGATTTCCGGCAGCCTGGAAGATATTCCTGGAAAACAAAAGGAAGGAGGTCAGTGGGATGGTGAGTAGGAGACAAGCTTTAGGGCAGGGCTTGCCCGCTCTTCACCAGAGGTGCTGCAGGGAGCTGCCCCCCACCAGGTGCAGGGAGCACCCAGACCCTCATGAATAGGGCTCTCCATGTAGCTCAGTTTACTTAGCTGGGTTGTTCCAGCTTTTTGAACAAATAGCAAGAGCATCTACAAAGGGGCTTCCTTTTCACGGAAACAAAAAGCAGAGATGGCTGGAGCTTTGTCAGACAATTTGTTTGTATTACCAGATTGTCCTGCTTCAAAGATAAAATGGTCCCATTTTCACTCCTTAGTCCCAGGGTCTTTTTGCTCCAACAGCTCAGATTGCTGGAGACATGGGACTAAAACCAGACGCTTTGGTGTGCAGAGCCCAGCACTGTGGCCTGGGGCCTTGTGCCTTGCCTGGCACACATCTCCCCCAGGCTGGTTGCCCCATTTGTCAGC
>JAUBNY010000002.1:110476-121575 GCA_032275445.1 Crypturellus soui
GCTTGGTGTGAATGAAGTCCTACGTCTCCCTGTGATCCTTCCTCGCGCTCCTGGCAGCCTTGCTGCAGAGGGAAGGCGGTGTGGACGTGTGTGCTGCGACACCCCAGGGATGCTCTCCCCGAGGGCAGGAAGCAGGTAAACAAGTCCCAGGCGCCATGTCTCTGCCTTCTGTGCACCCAGTGGAGCCGCCAGCAGCCCTGCGAGGAAGCACCTCGTGCGCCTGGGCTTGCTCTGTGCCCAGCTCCGTGCTCGTGGGACAACCCTGTTGTGCACTGAGCAGAGCAGCCGCCCAAGCGGAGGTCTCTGCTGCATCGGATCTGTGCTGCCCCTGGAGTTTGCTGCACGGAGAGGAGCAGCTGGATCCAGAGCTGCCTGCAGGCCGCTGAGCTGGTGCTTGTGAAACCACAGTACTGTGCAGCTTAAGCTGTGCTCTCATCCCCGCAGATAAGGAATAACCACAGCTGCCCCAAAAAGAGCAATATGCAGGTGTCCTCACAAGCCTTGACAACCCAGCACGTCTATTAAGAATAAGCACTGGAGCTACAGGGTGCCTCCACTGCAGGCACTCACTGGGAAAAGCAAATACACGGGGAAAGCTTGTGCGCAGCCCGGTTATGCTTGATTTGTAAAACTCATCTGGGCATATACGCTTGGAGGTGGCACTAGGCACGAGGGCAAGCTGATGCTCCTCTTCAGAGGGGATGCTATTGCTCAAGACGAGATGCTTTGTCATAAATACTTTTTTTTTTTTATAAGAGCTCTGCCAACACTATTTCTTCTAGTCCCCAAATTGTCAATGCTATTAGCAATGTGATTTTTTCTCTGTTACACAATTAAGAGCGCATTGATCTTCATGTTACAAAGTGACAACAGGGTAAGTCCCGATGCGGCTAGACAACCCGCACGGATACGATCTCGGCTTTGTGACATCTGGCTTTGTAATTGCTCCCAATTTTCTTCTCTGTTGAAACTACTGCATAGCTGTTATCTATTCAGGCAGTCTTGAAAAGCTCTGCTTGAGTGAACCTCGTGCCCCTTTTATCTGAAGGCTGGGAGCCACCCACCTTTCTCTGAAAATAGACTAAGCTACTCCTTGCAGTGCCTAATGAGTCCCATGAGTGCCCAGGATAGCGCTGCACGTTACTGAGCTCATTACAGCCCATTAATCAGGCCTTAGCTGGGTGCCAGGCCCACATGTGAGCGGGCACATTGAGGATGCTGTAGCACAGGGCTCCTACACTTGCAGTGCTCCTCGCCAGGTCCTTCAGGCTTCCCTCGGGCTCCGAGGGCTGTGTTTGGACCGGCAAAATAAACGTTACCAGGGAACATTCCCGGGCACCGGGACTCGACTGTAAAGCTGTGAACATGCTCTCTGTCATTGCTCGGCCTGTGCCAACTAAAACTTTCTCGAATAATTCCCAGGCGTGTTTGGGGGATTAGCGTGGGCCAAAGGCTATTCCAATAAGCGCGTGGATGTGGCCAGGCCCTCTTCAGCGGATGAGGGAGTTGCACAGTGGAAGGCCATTGCAGTCTGGCTGGCCCTGGGCCCAGGGAACAGACCCAGGCACCGCTGATTTACGGGTACAGGAGCAGCCTCAGGGTGCAGCTCCACGGCCCGTCCTGCGCCCGGCCGCCCCGTCCCACTCTCGTCCTGCCCCCGGCCGGCGCCTTCTGCCTCCCCCTCTGCTGGCACCGTCACCGTCACCTGCTGAGCTATCGCAAGAAGCTCATCCGCAGGAGCTGTAAACAGACCCTGGATAAACTGCAGCCGGAGGGACTCCCTTAGCTGGCGCCCTGCCGGAGCTGGCCCAGGCGCGGGCTGAAATGCACGGCAGGGACGGCAGGAGGACGCGGAGGCGGAGGGACCGGTACCCAAGAGGGCCGGAGATCTCCACGTTGAGGCGCTTCAGGTTGATTTACGCCGGATAAACACACTCCAGGCGCAGCTGGGTGTACTTGACCTATGTGTCCGCGAACGCGAGCCGTGGCCTCACATTCACCTCGGGCTGCCCCGGGCCCTCGCGGCTCCCTCAGCCCGCCCAGGCTCGCAGCGCGCGGGCCGAGCTCGCCGCTCCGCCACCGCGCAGCGCCTGCGCCCCGGCAGCCCCAGCCCGGCGAGAAACTGCGCCCAGAGACCACGCGGAGACCGTCTGGTCCCCGTCCCCGCGGGTTTTGCACACCTACTTCTCTCTGGTTTTACGAGCAACTTTAAAATAGTAACATTGCGTGCTGCATGCACCAACGTGCATACAAAGATTTGCATTAAAAGCAGTGTCTAGAAAGGAGAAACTGCTTTGCGAGTGTTGAGCACTGGCCTCTGGTGACAGGACGATCATCCCACCCCAGAGAGCAGCCAGTGACGTGTGAAGGTAGAGGCTGAACAGCCCTGCCCGTCACAGCAGGTCTCACCGCACGAGTATCAGCCGTGTCGCAGAAAATAAGTGGAATAACAGCAAATTGAAGCTGGTTGCTAGCCGCGATGACTCTGCCTATAGTAACACAGTTACGTCAGATTCAAAACGCTTGTCAAAATGTCAAAAAACATCATTCACGAGGTGAATATCTTCCGTATTAAAGTGAATGAAACGTGAGGGAGAACGTTGATCTGAACAGCATCTTTGTGACTGCTTGTGAGTGTCTGCATACACTCTGGAAACGCTGAGCCTTCTTTTTGTTTTCCTTTGGAGAAACTTAAAAATTTAATAATTCTGAAAAAGGTATTTACTAGTTTAACTTTGTTTGCTCTCCAGTGCTTAGGTGGTTTTACACTGCTTTAGCAGTTAACACTTTCCTCACAACACCAAAAGGGAGTGTGGAAGGAGCACAACTGAAATACAGACTGAAGACCTGCCTAGAGCTACTTTGGCTTTGCTTTTCTATAAAATGGTCAGTGCTCCAAGTCCGGATAGACTTTATATAGTTTTTCTGATTAATATATGTGTTCAATTTCTGAATTCCTGGAGAAAGCGGTCACAGAAGGAACAGCTGAGTGTCAGGAATGACAAGAGCACGCAGCTCTCCTCGATTGCTTTTCAGTTGCCTGTGTTAGAGCTTGACCCCACTGCATGAACGCAGTCTGCACTGAAGACTCAAACTTATAGTGTTGCTGTCTCAGATATTTGCAACAGACCTCATGAAACTGCCCTGAATGTTTCCAGCAGCAGCCATGTAGCCGAGGCTCCTGCAGGCACCGTGTCCCCAGATTATTTATGGCACCTCCATCTAGCGAGTACGCCTTGGGTGATGGGCATTCGTCACGTGGTTGTAAAATACTTTGCAAAAGCGGGTCTATCTTCCATGCCTATTAAATCATTCATAGGCCTCTGTGCTTTTGGCTATCTGGCTAAATAAATCTATCTCTAAGTTCAGTTGTATGCTAATTTTATGCATACCATATCGATAGTAGCTAGTATAATTTCTGTAGACTGAGCCCACGAGCATTTATTCAGATCTCTTAGTTGTTTGACTGGTATCTCTATAGATAAACACAGGCTGGAAGATGATACTAAGGGGACTTTGACGGCACTCTGATGTGGTGACCAGGTTTCAGTGTTTGCATTTAGTAATTACATGAAATAATGGCACTGTCTTCTAGCAATGATATGCATTTTCCTATCAGCATGCAGCACATTGTGCCATGCTAAAATGGTATTAAATGCTTTGGATATTCCAGAGTTCCACCTCAGCAGCACATCCAGCTAATACGCTTACATTTTTAAACCTGCGTAGCTGAGGCACCCCTGATATTTGGTTAAGAAACCCACCGGTCTGCTTACTGCTATTGTAAATATGCACAGTGTATGAGCATAATTAATACAATTAGTATTGCTTATGCTAATTGCATGGCAGCTGAACAGATTAGCCCATCAGCGCTGCCTAGGGATAAGGTGAAAGGGTATCTGCGCTCCTCCTCTGCCCCTTCACTGACAGCTCGGAGTAGGGAATGGCAGATAAATGACAGTGCCTCGGGCCCTGGGGAAATAAAAGGCCCATCTCTTCCCATCTCCTCTTTCATTATGGAAACTGGCAGAACAGCTGAGTCCCAGCTAATTAGAGGGGAAGGGATTCAAGAATATATCACTTCCACGGGGCTGCTCTCTTTTAATCACCCTTGGAATGGACTTCCATCTCTCACAATGTCATAATATTTGATAAACAGCACAGAATTCAATCCAAGGGAACAGAAGGGAAATACAGTCAGAAACAGGTTTGCTACATCCAGCCTGATTTTTGTTTCGTCCCTTTGTTGTTTGCTTTTTGCATGTGAGCAAAGGAAACCCTATATCGCCTGTAAGCTCCCGGTTTACGTCAGGGAGCCGCGTGCCGCTGAGGGTGCTCGGAGGAGAGGCTGCAAGGGCTCTTTCAGTGCAGTGTCTAATACTTGGATAAATGGAAACATGGGGAAACGACTTGGTGACTAAAGTGATTCTGCATACTCCTGTGTTCCTGTCTCTTGTTTCATGTATGATGTGACTCCTTGCAGTCTTTTCAGTGAGATGTTGCCAGTGCTGACCTGTGGTCTGTGTACTGTCCACCAAGACCTGGTGATAACTGTTTGGGTTATGATAAGCTAAACTGCTACCTACAGAAGTCAGCTGGTTCTGCTTTGTATATGAGGGGCTTTTTCTTAACTAAAAGCCTGACAAGAGGAGGGGTCCAATAGATTAATTGATACCTTACTGAATAATGAAGAGGCTCATCTCATTTATGCTAAGGTTCATGTTCTGCCTACTGGATGAGCTGGACTTTTTACTACACTAGAAACTTTCTGTTGCGATAAAATTCTGCATAGGAGCATGCATCTCCAGAATATATCAGACAAGGGAAAAAAAAGAGATGATATTCTAGAAGTCATACCTACCTCGCAGGTAGCTGGGTACTGCTCTTTCTGCATTGCACTAATGTATCCAAGATCACAGTTTAGTTCTAAGCTTATTCAGCATGCATTCGGCTGCATATCTACTACGTTTGTCATCCAAAGTCTAGTATTTTTTAATATTAGTTTTCCAACTTCTGCCTTCTGGCTTAATTGAATCACATGGGCAATATGAGGCCAGTAGGGCCAGCAGCCCAAGCAATCACCTGGGATTTTTGGTTTCCACATTCACTAAATTCCTAGGAGGTATAGATGTAAGCATCTTGGATGATAACCTAGATATTACTGCAGATTTGTTTTTAACATTAATTTGACATTAATAAATAGGTAAGAGTAGCCAGAAGCATTATAAATCTTTTTCAGAAATTTTAACATTTTAGGACAAAATCTCTTATGCATTAGTGCATAGGCCTGTAATTCCTGGGTCTGGCAGGAAGATTTTGCAGGATAGGTTCTCCTGAAAGTGTTGTCTTTTCATCATTGGATTACATGAATTACAACTTTATGGCACATTTTAGGCTCCTAATGATTAAGTTGCTACTTCCTTGTGCAAGATAACATTTTCCAGAGCTATACAGGCATGTGAGCTCCATCTGAAGAACTATTCCTGGTTGCCAGAACAAAATCATTTGCATTTGTTCCACCAAAGTCCACGGCTACGAGATATTCCTAAACAGCAGCATATGGCTATACTGACAAGCACGCTTCCCAAGCCTATAGCAGCCAGCGAAAGGCCAGCAGAGCTGTGAGCTTCATATGTTAATTTTAGCGTACAGAAAAGCAGCTACGTGAGCTTACCAGCAGTACTGCATGGGGAAGGACCTGCAGCTGAGAGGGCTCCTTCCCCTTCCAATGGGAGACGTGGGGAGCAGCTGGGTAGACATCAAAGCAGCTAACGGCCACTTATTCCTGTCCAGGACAAGGAGGGAAAAGGAGGGAAAGCTCTCTGCCATCCCTTGTACCAGCAGGAAGGTTCGTTTGAACCACCACAGTTCACACTGTCCTTGCTGGCAGCCTGAACCTCTGCAGGGATGGAGGGGTGGATGGATGGACGGATGGATGGAAGGACAGAAGGATGGATGGCTGCTTGCCCTGGAGAACTCTGAAGCCTCGCTTCTCACTCTGCGGCATTGGTAATGGTCAGCACGATCTATCTGAAGGCTGGTGGGTCCTATTCAGCTTTGTCTGGGTTAATGGTGTTTGCAGCAATACATTGTTTGTTGTATTTTGAAGCTTTCCATTAAAAAAAAAAAAAAAACTGCATGTGTAACCTCTCCTAGTTCTGCTCAGATCTTTAGCAGAGGGTTTCACTTGGTCATGCTGAAAACCCTCAGAGCAATCGCAAAGCACCATGACATACTTCTAACAAATGAGAGCGTTAATTTTGGGTATTTCAGAACCAAACTTTAGCTTTTGTTTCAAAGACTTGAAACTAATTGAATGACTTGTACTTTGTGCGTTTCCACAAGCACGTTTTTAATGTTGTGTGTGAGGACGTTTCAGCCCAAATGCTGCAGCATTGGCTAGCTCATCACCAGATACTCTTGAGTAGAAACACAAGTCGTCTGCCATCTGGAAGAGCTTGTGCTGTTTGTTCTGCTCCTCCTACCCACACTGGATGAAGTACATACACCGAAAGGCACTAATAGTAATAAGGCGTATAACAATCTAGGGCAATAGCAAAATGCCAAATGACTCTATGAATGCATAGGACCTGACACGTGCTCCCACAGCACTATAATGTCCTAACTCCACTAGGCATCAGAATCTTCTTCTACATCAGCAGAGGTGCCAAATTCAGTGTTAGGACTTAATATTTTCTCTTTTACTGTAAAACATGCCGCTGGTTCCAGCCCCCATTGCCTCGCTGAGACACGTGTGTGCCTCACGGCTGCTCGTGCAGAAGGAGCACTCGTGCCACTCATGCTGGGTTGCTCCTCCACTACCTTCCCTCCCGCCCCGGTGGCAGCTCCTCTTTAGCAGGGGGTCCATACACACCCCGCACAAACTGCCCTTCCCTGCCCTTCCCTTCCCTTCCCTCCTCCTGCGGGAAATACCTACAGCGGCGCTGCTCGCTTTAGCTGCAAACATAAGGCGAGAGAAATGCAAATGAGTTGTTTTGCTGTAGCAAGCCCAAGGAAAACAAATGTGAGGCTAAACGGCTCCCACACATGACAGATGGGTTCATAGTAGCTGACCTCCTTTCGAAGCTTCAACATTGGTTTCACAAGGGCAGCTGGAGTGGTTGCGAGCATGAAATACACCCGCTGTTGCTAACGCCCTCCTCCTGCAGCAACATAAGAGTCGTCGTATTCACTTGGACTAGCACAGCTTGGTCTGCGGCAGTCTGCACGGGTGTAACTGAGAGGGCAGAATCTGGCCACCTAATTAGGTGTGATGGTCACTCCTTTACAACAAGCCCTGGGATGCAGAATTATCTTTGACTGGAGGTCAACTCCAGCTCTGTGCTGCACTGATTATTATTTATGACAATTAAAGAATTAATTGCAAACAAAATCACCCTGTTATTCAAGTTCCAGCAAAGTAATATAAAGAAAGGGCATGTCTGAAAACCAGGTGAAAACGATGATCTTGCGCCTTAAATTCATTTTTCTTTGGATCTGAACAGTGGTTCAGCCCCTGTGGCCTGTGCATGTAACGTATCATGCTGTCATTTCAGCAGGGTTGTGCTGCAGTAAATGTAGATTTTGTGCTAATATGCCATCTATCCCTGTATTAGGAGATCAGCTAAAAAGAGCTGTCTTGCATGAAATAATAAAACTAGCAGGATGAAAAGTGGGCCATGGGAGTTGGTAGCAGATAAACACTCTCCAGACACCCAAATAGGCCAGATGAGATTTCAGAAAGTCCCGTGTTCCTCAAAGTATTCCCGCTCTGCACTTCTGCAAGCACTAAGAGCAGCGGCTGCCCTGGTAAGGGATGACTGGTTCTGCCACGGCCCAAGGTGGTCACCGCTGGGCTTGGGCAGCCCTCACGTAGCAGATACCAGAGGCAGCTCCTGCGGGAGTCGCTACGTGCAGAGCCCGGCGATGCTGGGCAGGCCTTGAGCCGCGTGGCAGCGTGGGCAGTGGCACAGCCTGACCGTCTCGGGCCCTGCGTGATCACTGAACGTGAGACCTGCCCTCTGGCAGGGGAGAAGAGCAGGGTACCGTGTTTAACGTAAGGTCCTCCTTAAGAGTGCTGCTTTCCCTTACAACTTTGCACCAGGATTTGTTTCTAAGCCTCGATTAAGGCGGATGGCAGCAGCCTTGGCAAGGAGAGCAACCTGGGGCTGCCTCTTTGCACGTGCAAGAAAGTCAGCACGTCCAAGCATGCGGGGCCACCGAGGTACCTCGCTCTGCAGATTGTGCTTTGCTGGACCAAGGCAGAAAGTCTGGAGCTCTACTTGGTGTCCACCCCAGGTATGCCTTAATATAAGCATGGGTGGGATAAATTAAACAAATGAAACGGGCTTTTTGTCCCTGCAAGACACATAAAACATCATTGTTGTTAAGCCTTTCAGTCGCTCATGAGATGCAAATGCTTTGCTGCTCCTCTTCACGAATGCGGGATTAGAGTGACTTAAAATGCCTTGGATGTTTACATGATAATTCTGTTTCATGAGGTGTCTCAATAGCTCATTATTTGTTAATGTGTTGTTGAAGATACTTTGACACATGTTTTAGGACAGACCATTGCCCTTAAAGCTGGATGTTCTTGTCCCAGATATGGGTATTGCAGCAATGTATTTATTTAGTTTAATCTTTTCAACACTCCACAAGCGTGTCCATTTCAAGAGCATTGCCATAAAAGTCCTGTGTTACTTCATTTATATTTGGCTATAGAATATGTCTGAAGCTTTCTCTCTCGTACAGCAGCAAGTAGTTGAACACTGTCCATGCACAGCTGAGAGTGGCTGTGTGCTGACACAACTGCTTCATTCCTTGGCTTTAATTCACTTAAATTGAGAGCTTGAATCATATATTAGGGAAGATCCTGCATACATAACTTTAAAAGCTTTTATTTAAAATGTTGTCAAAGGTTATTATTCTTGTGACCAAAATCTTCTCAGCTTTGAAAAGTCTCAAAGGTGTAGGCGGAAACAGTGCTTATCTATCAGCACCTGGTAGCCTGAGCATCTCCCAGCCACCACCGTCGGCTCCGTCCGGTTCTGACCGGACGGTATCTCTAAAGGAGCTGTGCAAAACAGCTGAAAGAAAGGTGAAAAAAGCTCCAAAACTTCACATGCGATAAAGGGTTGAGGGGAGTCTACATGAAATAAAGAGTTCAGGCTGGAATCGCTTGTGTCGAAGATGCTGGTACTTGAGAGCTGACAACAGACAAGTCAATTCACCTGTAGCTGCAGTTAATGCTCTTTGTAGCCTGAAGGGAGACAGAGGTGGCCGTGGTCCCTATTCCCACAGAGCTGTTTTACATTTAGCAGTTGCAGCCTAGCAGCCCCCAAAGCAGCACAGCGTTATAGCCATGCGAGCACTTACAGAAACTCCTTCAGGAAAATGAGCAAACAGACAAAAACCTAGAATTTAATGGAGAACTGCAAGTTCTCCTTGCTGCAAGTTTCTGAAATTACCTTTAATTTCAATAACTATCAAGTTTCCGAGAAGAGTCCACAGAAAATGTCCATAGAAAAGCTGCTTCCTGTCAGATTGCTGCTTGGGGCAGAGGAGGCCACACTGCTCGGGCAACCCCTGGCACAGTTTTGGCCTGGTTCAATTAGCAGCTTCCCAAAGGACGAGTGGGCACGGCCTGGGGAGCAGCAGGGGCCAAGGCCCGTTCCCAAAGCCCCGTCCTCACGTGCTGCTCTCCTTTGGAGGACTGTAGCGCTGTGGTGCAGGTGGCACCATGCCTGCTGCCCTTAGTGCCGGGAACAGTCCTGAACGTGCTGAGGTTGCTCATCTGGACACCGACAGTGCAAACCTGACCATATCCTTAAGCACATTTTAAGTAGGTCTAGTTGGTTTGAATTGGTACATTTAATCTCTAGTGAACATTAAAAAAAAAAGAAATTTTGAGTTTAAAATGTCATACACTCCATCCACAGTGTAAGATTAGTTACCATTTAAGTCTTTTAGATACAGAGACATTAAGGATAAACCAAGTATGGATTAACCAGATCTGACAGCACTTATTATTGCTGAACAGCAAAGCAATTATCTTGCATAACTCTTCAATGCATAAATAAAGGCCCATGCATCTCTGAGCAGCTCTCCTTTCTCTCACTCTGCTATTCAAGAAGGAACCCGCTAGGGCCATTGCGGGCTGCTGCGGATGCACAGGGGTGACGCTGGGTTTGTCCTCCGCTGCCCTCCCGCCTGCTCCTCCTTTCCTTCTTTGCTGTGGTTTCTGCATCTTCCCCCTCGCGAGCAGTCATGGGCTGCTGCTCCGGCTTTGGGAAATGGGGATAGAACAGTTTGCTGCCCTGTCCGGTTTTCTCTAAGGGAAAACTATCTTGACCTGCCACCTCCACTGGCAGAAGTGGTGGATCAAAGCACATGAGACATCATGGGGGAAAGCACACGCAAGACATGATGGAGGAAAGCACATGTGAGACATGATGGGGGAAACCACACGTGAGGACATTCAAAGCCAGGAGTCCTGCAGATGCTCTAATTTCCTGCCTCCCAAACAAAAATACAGTGCCTTGAGTAAACACACATATAGTTCACGTATCCATAAACTTCAGTGCTTTTATAGAAACTGTTACGCTAGATTCACCGGTGCCTTTGTGTACTGGGAAGAATTATTATTTTCTTTGAATAGAGAAAGTCTGGAAAGAATTGGTCAAAAGACAACCCTTGTTGGTAACAGCAGAGGAAAAGCTGTCCAACCTTCTGCTTGTAGCATGCAGCATGGGGCTCAGCTGCACGGAGAAGGCTTCCAGCCCAGCCCTGCGTGCGGGGGAACACAGCCCTGTCTGCAGCGAAGGCCTTGGGGCCCGCGGACACCTGGAAAGAGGAGGGCGCATCCTGCCCACGGCTTCCCCAGAACGCAGAACACTGGGACATGGGAGCAGAGCTTTAAGCTGGTTATTGGCCAGCCTCAGCTGAAGTTTGAGCGTGTTTAATATGGCCCCTGTTTGGTTTTGTGCAGCACAGATGACTTGGCAGCTCTCAGTTTTAATAATCTGAACAACTAATAACCTAAACAAATTGATCTCTGTTTACTTTAGCTGGTGTCTGTTCTCGTTAATAAGAGCTTGTGC
>JAUBNY010000002.1:121675-132733 GCA_032275445.1 Crypturellus soui
TGAACAA
Source organism: Crypturellus soui (assembly GCA_032275445.1). Taxonomy (NCBI): domain Eukaryota; kingdom Metazoa; phylum Chordata; class Aves; order Tinamiformes; family Tinamidae; genus Crypturellus; species Crypturellus soui. Next base: position 121,683 of record JAUBNY010000002.1, read on the forward strand.
CTAATAACCTAAACAAATTGATCTCTGTTTACTTTAGCTGGTGTCTGTTCTCGTTAATAAGAGCTTGTGCATATCTAAATGGATGTGGTCCGCGCGCACTAACCTGGGCTTGGGGAAATGTTTCGTCGTACAAAGAGCACTTCTCAGCCAGTTGCTCCCTATCCTATGATCGATTCTGTGCAGACACCCAAATCTTTCTGTGAACTAACAAAATGTCATTTTGCGGCTGCACAAAGATGAGGAAAGGTCACTCATTCACTCTCTCATGCAGGACTTGCCACATCACACACTTAGCTGAGCAGTGGCTTTTGTTCATCAGCATCAACATCTGACAGGCGTACTCGTGTGTTTGGGAGAGTGCACGAGGAGAGTCCTTGCTGCTGTAACTCAGTCCTGCTTGCAGCGATGAGCCTCGACAAAAAGGATCCCTGGGCAAAGACTACTGGCTCGGGTGTTGCTGCACAAAGGTGCCTTGGGTGGCCCTACTTCTGTACCACCACCAAACATTTTTCACTTTATCACAAACTGAAGATGTCAAGATACTTAATCATGGGGGGGAAAAAAAAGTCTTCCCTCATGTCCTACAGCTACAGAACACCCATCAGACACTGAACACAGAGCCTCATCTACCTTATAGCTGTTGACCTGAGAAAGTACCGAGGACCAGCACGACTGTTTCAGCCCCAGGTTTATGCTTCTCTTCCCAAGTGCTCTGAGGCTTCTTCATGGGATGTGTCCACTGTAACCCATGTTTTAACTCTGTCGTGCTTCAGTCTTCTAGCAGATGTGAAAGAAATTCAGCGATGTGGAAAGACAGCTCGTTCAGAGACAAATTAAGCTGCTTTGGCTGCTCAGACAGGGAAGTGGTATTTCAGGGAAAGAGGGAGGAAAGGTAGCACTTAGACTTGCCCATCTGCTGAAATACAGCCTCCTGCAGCTATTTGCAGGTGCTTATTTGCCTATTTGTCTCCAGCAGATTTCATTGTAAGTGACTTCCTCCCTTTGGCCTGCCTCTGAATAGGAAGGTTTAAATAGTAACAAATAGGGTCAGTCTTGCCTGGTCATTTCTAGGTTTAGGCACAGGCCTGAAACCACCAGCCATGACTGGGTTTTCTTCGCTCTCTGCTGAGGCAGCAGAGGGATCGCTTGAAGATGACGGCTTGAAACCGTCAGTGACAGTTTTAGGGCAAAGCTGTCTGGCTGATCCGCTGCAGCAAAGTAGTCTTTTGACTAGCAGTAATAATAATAATAACAATAATAACAGCCAGGCAGATTGGGTGTCCCTGGAGGGCTGCCAGGAGGCTGCAGCGCGGCCGGAGCAGCAGCGGGCGGCCGGCTCGGGCGGCCGAGGGCAGCTCGCTAGGGGCGGCAGGGGCTGCCGCCTCTCGGAGCCGTTCGCAGGGCTGCAAGGGTGAAACGCGTCGCTGCGGCTCCCGCGGGGCTCGCCCTGCTTCCAAGGAGCTGTCGGGTCCGATTTGTTCCTCATGTTGAACAGAAGAAAGATGCTCGCATACTTTTGTGCTAATCTGTCATCTCTTTTGTGTTGGGTGGGGGTTGGAGGGGGACAGAACTGAGAGGATACCTTTGCAACAGAAAAACACAACAGAAAAGAGGCAACTTTGCCAAAGACACTTAGATCTTGCTTCACGTTCCAAGGGCTCCCTTCTCAAGGAGCTCACGTCAGGAGGAGTTTGCACAGAGGCGACCCACATCCCCCTGCGTGGCACCGGGGTGCCTTGTCCGCCTCCCCTCCATGTCTGCCCTCCCTCCGCTCGCTGCAGGACACGAGTGGCTCTCGGGGGCCTCGCGGCCCCTTCCTAGGTGCGCCGGCACTGGAGACGAGAGCAGCCTCCCCCTCGTCCCCATGAGCTCCTGGCCAAGCAGCAGAGATGCTGAAAAGCTGCGGAGCCGAACGTTGGGAAGGGGAGGACGAAACTGCTGCCCACCTCAGATGGTAAGAGCTGGCCGTGCGACGCCGCTCGGCCATCCCGTGCACAACGTCCTGTGCACGATGCCACGTGCTGCCGGTTCCTCCCCTCCCTTCAAGCAGTGAAGCGCCTCTTGGCGCCAGCGACGCAGCGCGTGCAGGGCTGGCCAGGAAGATGGCACATCCCCTCTTGTTCCCTAACGTTTCCAAAATCCTTCAGAGGGAAAAAAATTAACAACAGCCCCAGATCAGCCCCAGTTCCAGCAGTGAGGATGGGAAGCTGAGCAAGCAAAGCTGCATCCTCGGAGCTCCTGCTGAGTGGGAAAATAAGCAATTTTCTTAGTGTTTTCCTAACGGAGTCACCTGTGCAGCTTGTAAACACCGGGAGAGCGGTGCGGCATGGGGCACGAGTGCCAGTGCTCATGAGGAGCTCGCGGGGCCCCCTCGTGTCCCGCCGGATGCTCCCTGCTGCCTGGGCAGCTCCGTGCGGGAGTCCCGGCTGGGCTCCCTCCTCAGCCCTGGCGAACGGGTCGCGCGGGAGCAGCCTGCGCTGCGAGGGCAGAGCCAGGCCAGCCGGGCCTTTTTTGGGCAAAGCAAATGCTGCCTTTGCCTTTAACTCCCCTCCCTCCCGGCTCCCTGGGAAGCGAGCTGGCCTTGCTCTGCATCCCAGCCACTCTCGGCAGCGGGATTTCCCCAAACGTTACCTGCTCCAGAACGACAGGTAACAGGGAGGGTTCGCGAGCCACTGCGCTGAGCGGTTGCTCTGCCGGATACACTGGGATAAAACAGTCGCGTGTCCTGAGACCCCCTCTTTGCTTAGGGTGCAGGCATCTCTCCTTTCAAAGCCCGCAGGCCTCTCCCCTTACATGACCCTAAAAGCTTACAAAATATTAACTCAGCTTCTGAAAATCTGAGCTGTTACTATTGTCATGCCTGAGGGGAGCAGAGAGACACAGAAAAGTTAACTGCTCTGTTCCCTTGGAGGAACCCATCAATAAATTCATCCTGGTACTTCCAAAAACCAAACGGACAAGAGAAAAAGCAAAACCCAGCTGAGAAAGTGCTGCTTAGATATAAAAGCAAAAATATGTATCAAACCCGCATCAAGTAATGGTTGCTGGGATTTTAAGGCTCCACGTAGCACCTACCTAAGCACCTATCAGCACTAACAAGCTGTGCAGACACCGTCTTAACTATCTTAGTGACTCTGTTACCAGCTGAGAAAATGCTGAATTTATGGATGAAAATGATACACTTGCTGCCGTTAGACTCCAGCTCTCCAATTCCCAACACCCCACACATGCTGAGAGCAACCAGCCTGAACAACGCATCGCGGTTGCTGCTGTTATAACTGAGGGCTTCTCACTGCTCCGAAACGGACAGCGTAAACCCAGGCCGCGTTACCCCCCTTCCCGTGCCGCAAAGAGCGATGCAGGGAAGAGCTTAGCCAGGGCTGGGCTGCAAGTGCCCCAGGAAAAGCACCTTCCTCCAGGCCCCTCTTTGCGTCGCTGCCCTGTCTGTGCGCAGAGGCCACGGAGGGTGATGCCTGCGAGGTCCCTGGAGAACAGCGAAGATAAATCTCTTGCTCGGGGCTCCAGCTGCGTGACAGCAGCCGAAACGCAGCGCCGAAGGGCAGCGTGGCCAGAGCGGTGCGCGCAGGAGCGGCGCTCAGAAGGTGCAGATGTACCCAGCTTTGGGAGTGAAGCGGACGGATGGACGGGCAGGCGGCGGGATGAAAGGGTGCGGAGGCTGAGCGGCCTCACGCGCACGGAGTTTCCAGAGAGCCCGTTACAACTTCGGCCAAGGACAGCCCAAGGGCCGGGTTTGCGGCGGTGCAGAGAGCTGGGCCGCGGGATCGGGGTGCCCTTTGGCGCCGGGGTGCTGGGAGGCAGCGCGATCGCCTCCCTTCTTGGGCACGATCCAGCGGCTAAAGCGAGAGGAGCTTAGCAGGGTCTAATCTTTGCTCAAAGCCGTAATGCCGCGCCAGCTTGCTGCAAATAGAAGGGGCAAACCCGAGGAAATGCTGAGGCGTCGCTGGGGGCGGCGGCGCTGGGCGCGGGGCACTGCCATGCACAGGAGCGAGCGGCAGCGCCGCTCGCCCACACGCTCTCCCCGAGCCCTGGGGACTCCCGCAGCCAGAAGCAGCGGATTTTGCGCCACCCGGGCCCGCAGCAGCTCTCCCAGCCCCTGTCCCCGCGGGGCTCCGCAGCCCTCGCGGCGCCGGCCCAGCCGCCCCCCGCGCCGCCCGCCGGTACCTGTCGCCTCGCCGGGGCTCAGAGCCCGTCGCGGGTCGCCGCTCGCCCGCCCTGGCCTCCGCGGCGCCCCATGTCCGGCCGCAGCGCGCGGGACGGCAGCGGCGGCGGCGGCGGCGGCGGCAGCTACGGGCGAAACGGCGGCGGCGGCAGCAGAGCCCGCGGGAGCAGCGCGCTCCGGCCGCCGCTCGCTTCTCCCTGCGCCCGGCAGCAGCAGCAGGAGCAGCAGCAGCAGCAGGAGCAGGAGGAGGAGGCGGCGCTGCGCGGCCCGGCCCTGCCCCTGTCCCTGCCCCCGGCCCTGCCCCAGCCCCAGCCCCAGCGGAGCTGCGCCGGCCCCGGCGCTGCCTTCGGGCTCGCAGCGTGTCTTTGGCGCGGGCGGGGGGCACGGCGAGCTTTGGCTTGTTGTTTTGGGCGCAGTTATTTGTTGCTGTTTGTGTATTTTTGCCGGCATTCTGGATGTGTCAGCCGGTCGCAGTGCTTGCTGGACCGAGAGCTTGTTGGTTCCTTCCTCCCGGGACAGGGGCAGGGAAGGGGCATCTCTCCCTCCTTTTCAGTGTAATATATCTATTCTATACAATTCATTCGTCCTATCTATCCTATAGAATATATAGGATATACTGAATGCTCTGTCCTATGTATCCTATAGGTTATACAGGATATACTGAAGGCTAAAACCAGCAGTTTAAAGTGAGCAGGAATGAAAGAGCATCACTACGAATGATCTTCACATTTTTTTTTCCAAGCAATGCAGACTATTGACTTCAATTTCAGCCTTCCTTCTACAATACACAGACCTGGTCGTTATAACAACAACATCTCTCTGTAAATGTTAAAACCCGGCATACATTTATTGCTGGCCCTAGGACTTTTCCATTTCTCTGCTGCAGCTTCCTTTTGTACCGGTTTTCACCTCAGGCGTCACCCAACAGAAGCACAGAACCCCCATGCGGTGCTGCCTGCGAGATGCGCTGTCCCCTTCCCGGCGTTGGTAGCTGCTCCTTGGGGCTCCCCGAAGGGGCTCTCCCTTCTGCTGGCAGCCCTCAGTATTTTCAGAGAGAGCTACTCACAGCCCTGCGGGTTTGGTGAGGAGACAGGGTTTGAAGGTGCCTTGAGGAGGCAGTAGTGACCTTCTCCCTTAAACACTGTCGCCTTTCCCCATTTTGCTCAGTACAGACAGACCTGCCCCTTCAAATGCAGCCGGTTTCTGCACAGCCCGCAGGCCCATCACACGCAGGATATTGCATGGGGACGTTTGTGAAGTGGCAACAGAGAATAAGATTTAGGTCTTCTCTGAGCACTAAATAAGAGTCCACGCTGCCAATTCCGACTGATTTATAATGTTAAGTCACTCTCAGCAGTATTCCTGAACATGTGTTATTTATGTTGCATGCTGAAAATAAGCAGCACCCTCTAGCCTCAAGAAGCAGCAGAAATGAGCGGAAGCGATTCCAGATTCGCTAAGACCGTAAGCGGATGCTTCCCGCACTGGCCCGCTGACCCCGGGGGCCTCTGGGCCATTTCCAGGGTGACAAAGCTGAGACATGTCTACAGCAGCCGCGCAGGCGACGCTCCCGAAGGGCCCCGGGGCCGCTCCTTCGGGAAACCGTGGAGATCGCGGTCCCAGGCGGAAGAGCTGCTCTCTGGAGAAAGCAGCTGGGAGCTTTGGGCCGCGGAATGTCAGGGCGAGGAGAGGGAATGTCTGTGGCGATGCTGTGGCTATAAATGTCTCACCCTGCATGCTCAATGTGCTTCCGAGGCCATTTCAGCCTTTCAGGGGGTGGAGGCTCTCCGTGTGGAAGCCTCGTTCACTTGTTTAAGATCTGCAGGGCTAAATACTAATTGCAGCATCTTACTTCAGCCTTGAGTCTCCTGCAGTAGCTCTTGGCAATTACTTCGTGTGCCCCACGTTGCAAATTTTCCTCTGTCTCTTTTGGTCTTATCTTCCGGAAGATTTTTTTGAGCTTAAGCTTGCAGACGCAAATGCCTCATCTGTTTGCAACCTCCTCTCCCAAGGAAATATTCTCTTTCCTTTGCAAATGCATCTCCTGGGGGGTATGTGAGCTGTTTCTCTAGATTTCTCAGTATAATTCTGGAGCGGCAAATGCAGAAATCCAGTTTCTTCCTCTCTGTCTCCCCCCACAGCCTCCCACTTCCCAGCTCCCAGCGCTGTGGCTTGCAGAAACCGCGAGGAGCCCGGGCAGGCTTAAGGATGCTCTAGATAAAATCTTTGCCCCATTTAGCCCTTCTGAACATGCGTGCAGGTGGACGTGCAAGCTTTTGAAAGGACAGTCGGCCGCTGCACGTGCTGGATCTTATTTTGCTAGTTCAGTAGAAAATGCCAGAGCTCGCTGCCTGCCTCCACAGCCAGGCCGGAGCCGAGGCTGCCGCTCTGTTGTTGCTGCGATCATGCCACTACCCCTATGAATTATTCACTGTGTCGCAGTGTAATCTGCTGCTGTGCTAGAAATAGGTCACCGTGAATGTCCTAAGTGAAATTTCACAGGGACAAGAGCAAAACCGATTCTCGTTTAATCTCTAGAAAATGGAGTGGCCTCTCTGAACGTATGTTACGCTCACATTTCCCTGTGAACCTCAGATCACTGCAAACGTTAATCCTCGGCCCCATGGTATTCGCAGATTACATTGGAGAGGCCTAAGACAGAGCTCTTCAGTGACCTGCTGGGCTTTACAGCAGCGCTTTGCTCTCTGCTGCCCTTTGCTCCGAGGCCAAAGAGCAAATGGGGGTTATTGGAGACTGCGGTTGGGGAAGGCCAAATTGCTCTGCTCCTCCCAGAAACCCGGAGGGCTTCCACAAGGGTTGCTGCCTGATGGGCATCAGCTACCAGCCCAGGTGGTGAATGTCATGAAAAGTATTTTAGTTTTCCCCTAGTCCGCTGGCTGCAGCCCACCCAATCCCTGAACCAGCAGAGCAGCAGGACCCCGGGCCTTGAGGTCCATTGCGCTGTGTCCTCCAGAAGAACCTGGAGAGGGGGAGCAGGGCACTGCCATGTGGCCCTGGGGGGAACCTGCTTGGCCTCGTAACATATTCTGGAGGAAAGTTCTGATAGGAGCCTGTGAAAACATGGGCTGTCTTTGCAATTTCTCTTGTTTAGTGTGGGATCTTAGGTCTGCTTTACAAGAGTATAAGGGCTCAGCATGGTCCTGGAAGATTTCAGCCACCTGTAAGCAGGGTTAGTGGTGATAGACGGCTCAGCCGCAGTGCTTAGCAGACCGTACAGGCGCCAATGCCTGCTACCGGCTCACTTCAGCAGTTTCTGATCAGCAAGAGAGAAGCCGGGATGGGTACACAGATGATGTCTTAGAGCTTCAACTGTCTCAGGTAAATTAGGCCTGCCTTAGCCTCCCGAGAAGACGATTTGATTGTTGCCTTTTGTTCCTGTCTTTCAGGCCTCCTTTGCTTTGAAGAGGATGTCTGAAAGCACACGGCATTTTCTTAGTCCCTGGGGACATCACCAGCAAGTGTCTTAGGCTCCTGTAGGAGCACAATCCTAAATGCTCTCACCTCAGGACCCAAGTCCAAAAAAGAGATGAACAAATGGGGTTGGCTTTGGGGACCACTGCTGCTGCCAGAGCCATCACTGGGGAAGGCCTTTACCAGAGACTGTAAAAAACATAACTCCTGTCATGATCAGTTTGGGCAAGGCCTGGCTCTTTAACTGGAAGCTTTGGTTGGCCATAGGCACATTTGCTATTTTTCTCTCCAGCTAAACCTACTACACCATTGCCACAAGTCTCCAACTCTGTATCGCTTTCCCTGACCATGCTGCTTCTCAGATTGACTTCATTCCCATATTTACACCTTCTCTCCGATGTGTACCTGTCCAGCTCATCCGGCTTGCATTCATCACCATCCTGTAACACTTCTTGTGTTCTCCTAAAAGCTTTTCATACCCACTTGTTTTTCACTGCTTACATCCTCTCACCACTGTGCAACCATTTCCCCCCTTTACTTCCCAGCACCGTATTGCTGCTCCACCCTCAAGTTCCTCATTTTACTTTCTTCATGCTGCTTTTGCAAATCTTTCCACCTGTAGATCTTGGAGCAACAGATGAGAAGTGAGCTGAGAAAAAAGTGACCTTCTATAGTGATGCAGGATTAAATCTGGTGTGCAAGGACTTGTGGCCAGGGGCTCAGCACAGCCCTTTGGGAATGGCCTAAGTATAATCCAGCAGCTATGCCCGGCGGCAGAGCAGTCAGGATGTGCTCAATATACCAGAGAAAAGCTGGCTGCAGGTGTGGAGGGAAAGGGATAGAAACAGATGGGGCAGTCTCCTTTAGCCCATTGCAGGAGGGTAACCCATTCCCATGGGTTACCCTCCTGCATTAGCGGCAGTGCGAGATCCTGCTCTCAGAGATCCTGGCGGGCGGCCTCAGCGGGCCCGAGCACTCACTCTGCCTGCCCTCCCGGGCAGCATACAAGCAGGGGCCGTTCACACCATGTTTTCCCCCCTGGAGCATCCAGCCGAGGGGGTATTCCCCAGGCTCACGCCGCCTAGCACCAGGGCCATCTGGGCCACCTTTGAACGCATGGCGAGTGTGTGGATGGTGTGTTTATTACAGCAAGGCTCACCTTAGTTTTTCCCCTGTTGATTTTGAAAAGCAATCCCTGTTTTCTAATTAGGGTGCATGTGGAACTGCTGGTATCTTGTTTTACTTTAAAGTCAGCTCTGCGAGGAGATGATCAAAGCTCCCGTAGTGATCAGAGACCTCAAGCGCCAGGTATGGTGCTGTGAGAGGGCTTTGAGGGAGTGCGGCTCTCAGAGAGCCTCTCGGTGCTCTTAGGGATGAGTTAGTCTCAGCTGCTGCCGGACAGCCTGGAAACCCTCTCCCCACGGCACCCGAAGGGGTCGGTGCACTGAGAGGTACTCGGCCCTTGTCTGCAAGCGCTGAGATACCTGCCCAGGGCCTCCGCGCAGGCAGAGAGCACTGCCCCACACAGCCCACGTGCACATGAGATCAAGGGGCTGCTGGGCCTCCTCCGGGAAAGCGTTCAGCTTTGCAGGCAAACGAGCAGTCTGATGCCGGCCTGCACGGTGGTGTTTGTGCTGAGCCTTCAGATATTCTCTTGGCTGCTCCCAAGTACTTGCCTCGCAGGTTCCCAGAGCCAGCTGCCTCGGCCGAGTCTCCTGTTCCCATCCTTCCCAGGAACTCCCCTCACTCACTCGCGGCGTCTCTTGGAGGGCGGCGGTGCCGCTGCCCACACTTGCTGGCTCCCCCAGGCTGCACTTGGAGCCTGGAGCAAGGCCCATGTCCATCCCCACTGCACTCGAGCAACCAACCTGGGGCAAGCCCCAAAGCATGGAGCAGGAAAGAGCCTGCGCTCCCCATTTGCAGTGTGAACCGCAGGCATAGGCATGGCTCAGACAGCTCCCTCCTTGTCCACACTTTCTTATGACACCAACAAATGGGCCTGGAAGGACCAAGAATCAAGAAGAATAGATGCTATGTGGAGTGAGACAGTGTGGTGTGTGGGCAACCACTGCAAGTATCTTAGATCCATCAGCATGGATTTAAAGAGTGGGTCAGGGAGCACCAGTCTCTTCAGCATCCCATGATCTACACTCCTCTGTGGTGTGGAGACAGCCTCTGTGCTCCTTCTGCTCAGGGGGTCCCACAAGTCACCACATGAAGGGGAGGAAACTGCAGGGATGGAGGGCATGTTCTGGGAAAAATGATGGCCAGATAGAAGAAGGATGCAAAGGTTGGTATGGAGGGAAAGGAGCAAGTTTCAAACACAAGCATCATGCATGAATAGTGCAGTGCTGGACTCCTGGATTCCTGCATGTTCCTGAAGTGATAATTTCATAACAGAAACCTAGGAAGAGTCATTGGGGCAAAAGTGCCTAGCAATTTCTGCCCTCAGTTTTGCTGGAATAAAACCTGAGCTGCCCTGAAATCACTTCCAGAGAGATCTCAGTATTAGTGGGACCCAAACTGGGTCCCCAAGGTTCATGGACATCTGGCCTGAGAGCACCCCTTCTTCCCTGGGTTGGCCTACAGTTTTGCACAGAGGATCACAACCCAGAGAAATTACTTTCATTACCTTCTTGCCTCCAAGACACCAGTAGAGCCCTCTTTTCCACATCAGCACATATTTCTGCGGCTTAAATATAGCAAATGCGAAGCAAGTGCAGCGCAGATGAAATGCCATTCGGGGGAGCACGCCGAGAAGCCAGCCTGTGTAACGTAATGATCCCCAAGGACATGTGCCACGTGTTTGCAGTGAGATTCCTGAGCAGGGGGGGTCCCCAGCACCAAGACGCTTTGTGCACCAAACCCCAGTGCAAACACAGCTGCACACCTCGGGGGAGAAGGTGGAGGTTGCTGCCTGATCCAGCTAGCCTTCCACACGGGGCTGCTTCACCACTGCCAGCAGTGGTTTCCTCCAGGAGCAGTGGAGGGCCGCTCTTCGTGCCACATCGCTGCGGCTCTGTGTTGACTTGAACTAAAAAATCACCAAGGTTGTTCAGCGTAAAGCAAGAAATTGTGTTCGCTGTTTCTTTAGCGTAAAGCAAGGGGTTGCGTTGAGCGGGGGCATGGCACGGCGCTGCGCCCGGGCTACCTGACACCGCTGAAGCGAGGGCAGTGCCTGCACATCTGACCCCACGCGCTATTTTCAGCACAGTGATTAATCCCAGCAGCCCAGCACAAGGCAGCACAAGGCAGTGGCTGGTGTTGCTGATCAAGCTAACTCTTCCTTGGCTCACAGCAGGCATGGGGAATAGAAAGGGCAGGGAGCACCACTGAGGCACAGCAGATTGGGACCTCCCGTCCTGCCTCCCTTTCCCCGTGAAACAGAAAAAACTACAGCCATGAGACTTGCACCTGAACACAGTAGCGCAGGAGGGCT
>JAUBNY010000002.1:132833-143282 GCA_032275445.1 Crypturellus soui
CTGCCTCCCTTTCCCCGTGAAACAGAAAAAACTACAGCCATGAGACTTGCACCTGAACACAGTAGCGCAGGAGGGCTGCACCTGAACACAGTAGCGCAGGAGGGCTCCGCTTCCCCTGTGGCTTCATGCAACCTCAGGGACATCTTATACAGACCCCACTCAACACTTCCTTCTCTCCGTTAGTAAGAAAGACCCTCAGCTGTTGAACACAAAGTACCACTGCTAGTGTGTTATTCCTTGCATAAGTTTTTAGCAGGATCTAAGAGAGGCTGTGTATCTTCAAATCTATCTTCATCTCAAATCTCTTCTCACTGCAAGATGCTCGTGAGAGAGAAAACTGATAGCTCAATGCAAATGCTGCACACTACGACCTGATCCTTCAGTCACCACAGCTCCCAAGCTCAACCACTTTATAACTAGGACAGACTGTCCACATGCTGCCACAGAGATCAGGGACCTGCTCAAGGAAGCAGGCTGTGCTCTCCCTGCTCTTTCCATTGTCACTGTCCCCAGCTGCAGTGAACTCTTGAGGTCAGATGGTGATATGTGAGATAGAAAAACATCTAATTTGCTTGGCACTATCTCTCTTAGATCCATGACATTAACTGAGTAACTGAGTCCTTCCCTATCCTGCTTTTTTTTTCTTCTTTTTTTTTTTTTCCTTCTGAAGCAAGGAAATTAGGAAGTTGGGAAGACTGTGTATCCACATAGGTACAACAACAGTGCTAAGACAAACGCAGTGCAGGCTAGGTCATGTTCATGTTTGCAGTAGAGCTACACACTGAACTGTCACGAAACGAGAGAGATGAGAATAAAAGTGCGCTTATTCCATGGAATCTGTATGCTAAATGACCTCATCAGCCACATGCTTTTCATTCACAAACTTTGAATAGCCTTAGGGGAACAACATGCATTTCTATAAAACTTATCTCACAGGTTTCTGTAGGACTCCTCTCAAAATCTAGTGAATGTGGCAACTATAATATTTCCACTTTTTTTTTTTAGCCATCCTATCTCATTTCCTTGGGAGACTGTCATTGTCTTTTCAGTAATGGGAGGCTCTGCCAGGTCCCCTCAGGGGAGCTCCTGGATTTTACCTCAGTTCTGGAACTGCAGGAGCTTTCCTTGGCACAGGGGTGGGACTTTGTACGGTCGCACTGTGCAGCACGGGGAAAGGAGCGCGGGAGGTTTCAGGAAGGGAGACCCCCTTTCACAGGCAGCTGGTAGAATGGGGGGCACCGTGGCAGTGCTGGCACCAAGGCCCACGTAACTCGCAGCTACTTCCCCTTTGCTGTGGTCACAGGGGAGGCAGGAAGACGGGGCTCGCCAGACGAGGAGCCTCGCATGATGAAATGGGACGTGTTGCAAGCGCTTGTTTGCCCTGTTTCATGCCCCTCAGCAGCTGAGGGGTTTGCTGTGCGGGGCGATCATTTTTGTGGGTGGTAAAAGCCTAGTTTTGGTGATTCCCGCAGTGCTGGCCTCGCGTGGCTCTGCTCAGCGATGCTGTGGGAACTACCCAGGCACTGAACTGTCCCTGCCAAGCAGGGCAAAAGCCACCTTTTCCCCAGCAAAACCAAACAACAGCATTGCCATGGGCAGCACCAGCCTCGGGTGCTCAGTACCTCTGCTGCTTAGTCCTGTTCAGAGCCCAAGCAGGTGAGGCCAGAGAGAGCATCGCTGTGATGAGAAACGGTGGCTGCAGGGCACATGCTGCTGACTCCATGGGGAACCTAAGGAAACCAGCTTGAGGATGGAGGAAACTTTTCATAACTAATAAAGTTGGAACTGAGGCCATTTGGACTGCCCGAATTGGGATGCAGTCTGGATGGGTTTATTCCAGTTGTTCAGGCAGCGGTTTGTTCCTAGTGAGACTTCTTCAAAAAAACCTCTTCCTATTCTGCTCTGTCTCTTGTGGTAGCCTTTCTTTCTCCTCTGCCTTTTGTCTTTTCAAGGAGATTTTTGGGGTATTTGTTTGTTTGTTTGTTTTTTTATTTAAACTGCAGGCATCACATCCTACCTCTGGGGCACTCAACCTTCCCAGTCTCTAGGCCACCTGCAATTATACCAGGCTGTGCTGCTCTCAGACCTCTTTCAAATTTATTGTTGTGCTCAGAGTTTCTGTAGTGGTTTTGTTTCACCTGTTGCCAAAGGCAGAGGAATATCAGTGGCTCCTCAAAGAGAAAATGCTTTGGTGCCACCTGCCCACTTGGCCTCCGCAGGGGACACAGACCTAGACCCGCGCAGCCTTCAGGCAGAAGGCCTGTATTTATATAAACTCTGAATTTTGTCAGCAGGAAAAGAGTTATTTGGAAAATAGCCACAGTGGGACCCATGTTCCAATGTTCTGACTACACTTCTGCAATGCCAGATCAAGGCTCGGGAGCTTGGGAAATGTTACTTAAAACTCTTTGGAGCCTGAACAACCTCACCCACTCCAGATACGTGATGAGACAGGGGAAATCCTACCATAAGGAAATCATCCTGTTATCGATTTTTAGTGCCCCTGGACACTGTCAAGTGTTTGACTCCTCTGCCCCGTCTCTTTAATTTATTTTCTTGCACTGTTTTCACGGGTGGCCCTTAACTCTGCACTTCCTGACCCTGTTGTTCTGTGACTGTCACACCCTTGATACATCAACCACAAAACCTTTGTTTTTAGCATACATGCAGAGGGAAACTTATTTCACAGCCTGTGAACTGCACTTGAGTTGTTAAAGGAGTGAAGCTGCTTGTGCCATCAACCTATTCTAACCCAGCTACATTTATTTTGATACTGTACTAAGGGCACTGGACAGCAAACTTACATTTCACTGAACTTTTTACAGGGATGCCCAGAAACATTAAAAAAAGCCCTTGGAAAGAAGAGCAATTTTTGGTTTCAAACTTCAAGCAGACACTTGTTTTGAAAGTCTAACAAGTTGTCTGAGCTGTCCTAGTATGTGGTTTCTCCCTTCCTCTTTTCTCCAAGGGCTGGTTAAATGACACTTTTTTGACTTTTCTTTTTTTTTTCCTCTACAGTTATTATTAGTGATCTAATCAACAAATATGAACCAAATAAGTTGTCTTCAAGACAAAGAAAAAAAAAGAAAAAAAGATGAAAGACCTTTAATTAAAAAATAGGCAGACAGCAGAGCAGAAAGTGTCTCTGATTTCACTTATTTTTAAATCCCAGGCATCCCGAAATCCATCACTTCTGCAGCGAAAGCAGCGCCTCGCGCCCCGTTAAAAATATCCCTCCAGCTGCCGCAGGAGGAGCCGCGGCCTCACGGGGCTCCTGCCGTCCCGCCAGCTCCGCATGTGCCCGTGGAGCAGACGCCCAGGGAAGCAGCTGTAAGAAGCAGGTGAGGGAGCACCGAGTGTGAGCAGGAATAACCAAGCGGGCTCCGAACTCCAGCACCGTCCTGGTCCTGCTGGCTAAGGAGGTCTGTCCTTCTGTGTTGCTGCAGAAATAGGCTGAACACCTGAGCTCAGGGGCTAAACATCTCTCGTTAGGACCTGTCTACCTAGTTCAAGTAAACAGTGTCACCTTGGTGATGAGTGTGGGGATTTTCCTCTCCTCGCGCTGCAGTGAGTCCACCGGGCGCGCTCCCTTTCCCTGGGGGCACGCGATGAGCTGAGAGGACAGGTAGGGCTTGTGGGGAGCTGCCAACACTTCCCGAACATTATCCATCATCTCAGAGAGCAGGATCAGCTATGCTTACTACACCACATGGTTGCTGGTCATTCATTACTTCAGAGATACTTGGCAAGCAGTATTTTAGCAAATGGAGACATATAAAACAGCGTGTGGGTGAAAATATAGGAGGGAGGATGTCTGTGTGTTTCTTTGAGAAATGCAGAGACAACAGCACATCCCGTGGAATACAGAGCTGATACGTACAAACACAGACATAATTTGCTTGAATTTACAACAGTTTGATAGACTGAGCAGAGTGGGTAAGCATTAGTCATCCTCAGCAAAGCCTGGCTGGCTGTAGTGGGTGAATGCATGGTTGGATGTGGCATGGAAAGAAGCCTGATCTGATGGTTCATGGGCAAACTGTGACACTGACCCTCCCGTGTAACTTCAGACAATTCCCTGAGCTGTATTTCCAAGGGAAGCAGAGCATCTTGGTGTGTTTTGGGTGACAAAAAGATTGATTAGCCTGCGCTGCTTCTGCAAGAACAGCATGTCTCATCTTTCAGACTTTTTCCTCATTTCTCTCTCACATCAGCAGGTATGTCCTGATACAACAAGCTGAGCATGTAATCATGAACATTTCATTTCATTTCACATTTCATTTCATCTAAACGTCAAAGCTGATCCCAAGCCCCAGAGCTAAGATTCTTTTCTTCCTCAAAAAGGACAGCTCACAAGGATATTAAGTCATCCTGCTCATTTTTTAAACATAACTTAAAAGTTTGATGTAATTCCAGTTCTGCTGGGAGCCTTGATGGGCAGCAGTGCAGGGAAACCCTAGCAGCACGTGGCGCCTGGGCAAGGAGAGGACCTCTGGGGCTCTGACGCCTCATGAGCACTAAGACAAGGCTCTTGTGTGCTGAACTGGGGAACACACTTACTGTAGAAGGAACTTGTGTTCCTTCTACATTATGGAAAAGACAGCTTTGCTTTTTCTCCTCACATGTTGGAAACATGGACTGGATTTTGTGCTGAGTCTATAGGAATAACTGAAAAGTAGGTCAGTTACCATAGGTATAGCCAGAAGGCAGAGACAGGAGGTGGGAAGGCAGGTGTGAGGAGAGGTCAGTGTGGAGCAGCTGTTTGAAAGGGTCTGTAATCGCCGTAATAAATCACAGTCTAATTTCTAATTCTCCTTTGTATTCTCAGTCTAGATACATCACTCGGTGCTAACTGGGCCCATGTGCCTGCAGTGCAGAGCTGAGGGCTTGCAGCCTGCGCGCGCAGATGCGTGTGAGCTGATCTCCAAGGACCTGTCGTGCCAAAGCCCTGCGCCAGGCTGTGCTAGGGCCACGGTGTAAGGCCTCCTCGCCTGTGTCAGCACTCAAGTCTCTTCTCTGTGGACACTAGAGCCCACTGAGAGAGCTGACTGAGGTCCCAAACTTCCCAGCAAGCTGTCAGCCCATGGCCAGGGATTGCACCTGGACCCTGGAGCCACAGAAGTATTCCCAAGCCTCACAGTTTACACAGGTTTTAGGGAAAACCATGTCTGTTTGGTTACAAGATGAGGGGAAGTTTTCTCCTGCTGGAAGTGACTTGCTTTTAATGAAATACCATGTCAAAATGTCAGGCATTTGCAGTCACTAAAAATTAAAAAGCATTTTTTTCCCAAAATAGGTATGCTATCTATGTGTAAGACTTAAGTCACTCCTCTTCAATTAGAATAGTTGTTAAGGCCATGAAAGAAATGAAACCTGTCACCAGCTGTACTTTCAAGAGGCTAAAATAGTTCCTTCTCTAAACTTTTGCACAATACAGCTGTGCTCTATTAAACAATGACCTTGTTTCAGAGAAGAAGTAGCTGCGCTTCACTGAACCTAAGTGTAGTCATTTGCAAAGTCTCCTCAAACCTTTTGAAGCAGATAGCAGAATGTAAGGCTGTTGTTAGAAAACAAACAAATCAACTAAGAGACTGTCTTCCAGGAAGAAAACCTTCAAGCCTTGAATAACTACTGCAAGAGTCAGCCCGAGTTTATGTGAAGATATTATTTTCTGAATATACTCTGTCATCCTGCTACGTGGCCTGGGATTTCAATGTACAGCCGGAAAAAAACAATACTTTGGACTACTGGTAGATGAAAATAGTAGAATTGTCAATAATGCTGCAGAGAATGCAGAAGTATTCTGCAAATGTTTTTGTTTGCATGTGGTAAAATGTCAGAGCTTTATTACAGTCTGTATCAATGGGAAAATATTTTCCCTTTATCTTTCTCAAAGAAGGATTTTACACTATAGCTTAAAAATAGTCAAGAAGCTCTTTGTTGATTTTCAAAAAGCTTACAACATCATGGGATTTTTAGAGAAGCATGAGTTAATATTCTGTCACTAGCAGTGTGACAGCTTGACAGTGATATGGCTTAGTAATGGCATAGCTGATGTGGGAGTCATCTAATCAAAACTGAAGGACGTGGGATATAATCAGTGGCACTTCCAGAGAAAGGTTCACAGAAAATAATTGTGTTGATGCTAGGCTCGGACTTATGTGAGAAATGAAGCATGGCGCTGCATGAGGTCTTGATTAAGAAATTTGAGTGAGAGTAGATCAACTGGGGATGTGCAGAGAGATGCACAGCAAGTCTCACAGACCTAATCTAGCTGAGGACCCAGCAGGGGTGCCAGTTGCTAGTGTGGACCTGTACAGATTGGGTCTGTCCCCTGGGATTTAACACTTCTTTTTGAATGACCTTAACCAACAGTTAAAATTGTCACTGTCTGATTTTACACATGGCACAATATTGGGGTAAGTGATAAATAACAGAAGGAAGAGACAACAGGGAGAGTGAGCTGAGCCGATTCATCTCGTTTTAGTATGGGCATATATGGGAGCAAAGATACTGGCCATAATTAGATTACAGTGTTTGCCTTGAGATTTTTGGCACCAAAAGACTTGATGAGTATAGAGGAGAACCTCGTGAAGAAGAGACTTGCATGGTGCTGGGACTTAAAAGGACTCAGTCCATCCTTGTATTTACCAACTGATCCTTGTATGTGTATATTAAGTATGACTGAAGAGATTGTATTAGTTCTGGGTGACTTCTTGGGGTAAAAGTTTTGGAGCAATGATGTGCTCCATGCTGCTGTCCACATCTCCAAGGACAAGGTCTCAAGCAGAGCCATGAAAATGTTTAAAAGATTAAAGAACATTCCACAACAGAAAGAGTTGGTGACACCAGTCTGTTTGCCAAAGGCTAAGACTGGTCCAAATGCATGAGAAATATCTAGATAGTAGTAGTGATCTCCCTGCTCTCCTGCACAAGAGAGTAGCAAACTCAAAAAATTGCATTAGAAGCAGAAACTCAAAATACTACATTAGAAGGAAGATACAGCTATTTTTTACAGTGATAGTGGCCAAACACTGAAACAACTTGAAAAGCATAATGGAAGATTTACCATTACTGCTTTCCAAATCAAGACTGGATGTAAAAACACAAAAAAGCCTCCACCCTAGGACCTGCGACCTGTGTGAAACTGAAAGTCAGAGCACAGCAAATGACAAGGTGCTGCATCTGGACTGCGAATCTATGGCTCAGTTTTGGGTGGCCTGCCCATTTCTTCCCACCTGAGTGGGGTGTCCCATGACCTTCTTCCTTCCTGTGTGGATCCCACCCAGCCTGGGCAAGTGACCTGGGACTCCCAGGGTCAACAGAGCTGCATAAGTAACAGACAAAAAATTAAAGTTTGATGGCTAATTCATTGATGAGAAAGGAGATGGGGTGAAGGCGGAGGGCCTGTTTAGTCCAAACTCCAGCTCCAGGCAGGGTCACTGAAAAGTCTTCAATTTTTTTCCTGGCTTTGAGAGGCCCTCTGACTATAACTGCTGCTAGATTGGCCATGACAGAAACAACTTATCTGAGAGGTGGAAAAGATTTCAGAAGAGCCGTATCTTTTCCTTTAGATATTGTGATATAAATGACAAATAACCTGAATTCATTTTTCTCCTTCTCCCTGCTGCATTTCTAGTTGAGAACATAGGCTACAGAGCAATAAAGCCTAAATTGCACCCACTCTTCAAAGCACTTGAAAATGTCTGTATTGAATTGGAGCACGGGTTTGGCTGGCTGTGGGAAGCAGTCTCCACCTGTGAGGGCTAATTGTAAGGAAGGCAGCAGGGTGTTTTTAATATAAGTTCATTTGCCCAGTGGCATCAGATCTTCCCTTGACTTTTACGATCTGTGTCTGAGTGAAAATATTTTGACCTCTGCTTTCCTCAAACTGTTGCCCTTCTGAGCTAGGACTACGTCACAGAGTACAGATATTTATGTGAGAAATGTATCTGAATACAGGCAGTACATCACTGCTTTCTTTTCTGCGCCAATGTCTTCACTGAGGCTCAGATAACTTGATTTGGCACTATTCACTGCTAAGTTTTCCATACCAACCACAGCTAAGCTTTGTTTAAAGGAGGTTTGCTGAAGCTGTGCTGAAAGTGAGTTTAAAGGTTCACAGCCTTTGGAGCTGATCCAGGCAGCTCTTTGTGCTTTCAACTCCCTTGGAAACTATTAAGGGCTGGGAGAAGATTTGCATGAGCAGGTTCTCCCCCCGGCCTCCGCTCGCACACAAAGGGGAGCAGGGAGCAATGGCAGGGAATGAGCCGCTGCGGGCGAGATCCATCGCCTTCCTCCAGGCGCTCTTATCTGCGCCTCTTCCATTTCACTTTAGTAGCATTTGGTACGCGCAAAAAAGGTGGCGCAGGATACAAGACAGTGAAGAATCAGGTTCAGGCCGAAGTCGTTTTAGGGATAAGTGATTACAGCACTGACTTTGTGCCCGGGTTGTGACAGTCAGAAAGGAGGAGGGTAATTTTGCACAAAAAATGAGCAGCAAGTCACCCTTACCCCTATGCGTAGCCTCAACTGCTTCAGCAACGGCTGCACCTGCAGCACTTAATGCCAAACACACTACTTTGCATAGTGCACCCGCTGTAGAAAACATACTCGGTGTCCCCCCAACTGTCTTATGCAGCAAGCTCCTGGCTGAGGAAGCAAGTGGCCGGACTGATGTGAAAGTTATTTTATAGTATCTGGTACACTTCGGCTCTCTGTTCTCTCGGGCAGAAGAGAAAGGGTGCTTTCCCTGGTCACCCTCTGACCTTGGAGCTCATAGAGAACTTGGTGTTTACCCGAGAAATACCACCAAAGCTAGCAACTTGCCTCTGGTCTGAGCAGTGAAGGATTAGTTTAATAAAAGATCACTTTACCTTCCTCAAAGGCATCATCTTCTTCGCCGGGTGCAGCCGGATCCTCTTGAACGTGCTGCATGGTGGCTGGGACGCAGCTCGAGGGAGCAGCCTGAGCAGCCCGTGCTTGAGCTGGTTCCTACGCTACAGAACGACTGTTTCCTTTCACCAGTTTCCTAAACATTTTGGTGGTAACAGCTTCCGCATCTGCACGTACGAAAATAGACTAATTCATATGAATAACTCTTCTCGTTCTTGCTGACAGCGGATCAGTTTTGAGGCGGGATGTTCCTAACGCTGAGAGAGGAGTTAGTTCTGAGAGGAGGTGCGGGCAGGACGGGCTCCAAAAGCGCACTGCCCTCACTGCCTTCTTGCAGCCAGCACTGCTGCGCGGCAGCAGTGACAGCCCCGAGCGTGAGGGCTTTGCATATGAATGCGAATCCTTTCTGCTGCTGGGGAATAACTCACACTTGTCCATCCGCAGAGCAGCCCAGTTTCACTGCAGGGAGCATCTGACCAGAGTACACTCCTGCTCTCTCCATGGCATGTGTTCACGGGATTTTATTTTTTATTTATCAGGGCAACGGTGAGAGCACTTTTGCACCTGTGTGTGACAACCTGGACAAGTTGAAAAGCTCTAGGCAACGCTTGTTGTCTCATGGACAGAATTGCTAGCAGGGACGTAAGCTTCCCCAAGTCACCATTTTGGGCATGCTACCAAACTTGAGGACCCTCTCCCATGATAATACAAAAATACCTGAAATAAAACTTGCTTGCTGTCAGTAGTAGGCATAATATTTGAGTATTTCTGTCAGTGCTAGTTCTGCATCACTTTGGTGCTGTCAGTGGCTGTATTTTCTGATTTTTATAAAGCAAGTGGACTCTCTTCTGTCAGGTCTCAGTTTCTATGAAGACCATGCCTGCAAAACAGCTTCCCTCTAGACCTGCACAAAATACATTTAGGCTTCAGAAATGCTTGGGCCTTGGGCAGTCCTGCTGGCTTCACTGAGGCCACTCACATGTGTGCACGTGTGTGCACATACAGGCGTGTGCATGTGTGTGCACATACAGGCCTGGGGCCCAAGACTGGTCATCTCTGAGGTCCCTATCGGAAGGTAGTCTGTAATGGCAATGAACTCGTACTGAGCTTTGGTTTCTTAGTCTAGTAACGCATGTGTCACCACACCCTTGGAAGAGAGACTCTCAGCTCAGCAGTGGTGTTCACTACGGCTTCCAACGGATGAGTCACGAGCAGCTATAATGTCCTTAATTATTAGGCTTTTTTAAAAAGAAAACTCCAACAGTAGGTTTCTGCAAGGCTGCAAATGGAGACAGCCAGTCTCTTAGGCAATTCAAGGCTTAAACAAATACAGATGGAGAAGACAAGAGAGAAGATGAGACAAGTCCGTTTAGACCATCTAACCCAGCCCCAGCACTGGCCTTAGGTCCTTGCTCACTAATTCCTGCAGCAAAAGGAAGCGCCCAGGGAAGTGGTGGAATCACCATCCCTGGCAATGCTCAAGAAACGTGTAGAAGAGGCACTTAGGGGCATGGTTTAGCAGGCAGGGTTTTGATGACTTTAAGGTTGGACTCG
>JAUBNY010000002.1:143382-153958 GCA_032275445.1 Crypturellus soui
CATCCCTTGTGATGCTGTTTTGCTGAGGGCACAGCGCTGGATTTCTTGGCTGGAATGCAAGGGAGGCAAGGAGGGCAAGAGCCTGCGAGGATCACTGTCATGGTGTGGTGTGCTGTGGCTGCTGAATAAACTTAGGGAAATCACTTCTCCTTTCTAAATGTCTCTCTCCACTCTTTTTCTGATCTCATTTATTTGAAGTGATTTTTTTTCAAGCAAGGTCCATATCTGGATTAGGTGTTAGCTGCACTCTACTGCACTCAACAGGCACGTTCCTCTGCCTCGGGAAAGGTCTCCTGCAGCCTAAGTGATAACAAGCTGAAGAAGAAAGTGGTGAAAAGAGAGAGGCACCATCACAGGAGGATGAGAAGATATGGAGTAGAAGGAGGGAGCAATAAAAAGTAAAAATAAAAGAAAGAGATGTCAGAACAGAAACAATAAAATAGTGAAGGGCCAGATGCAGTGAAAAACATTGGTGTGGAGGGAGGGCAGCCCACTGCAACGGGAAGGGGCCCCTCCAAGTGCCACCTGCCCACGGGCGCACAGGGCCGGGGTGCTGCACAGCTGCAGACCGCGGAGGTGCTTGGGATGGAGCGGCCAGAACACGAGGAGGCTGCTGGGGGGAAAGGCAGGGGAGTGCCGAGGGCCAGCGAGTCCCGCCGTGCGCCTCACACGGAGACACCTCCTGCCCGCGCTGCTCCGGCAAGGCCAGCCCAGGCCGCAACCCTGCCTCGAAACGGTGGGAGGCTGCGCGGGAGCAGCGTCCGACCCCACCGAGCCGGAGGGACCTGCCGCGGGCGCCGCCGAGCGCGTCCGGAAAAAGATGCCCTATAAAAGAAATGTGCGCTGCCGTGCAGTTGTAGCTCATTTATGAATTGAACATGGGAAATTTTAGCCATTTACCATTTCCTTCAGACGCCTGAAGGAGCATGCAACGCTGTCCTGGTTATTGTGCCATTTCCCCTTTGTGCTACATTTCCTGGGGACTTGAAGTTATTTCCTTGCTCACTGTTTTCAGTCAGCCCCTCCGGAAGCGTGTTACCTTGACAGCCCTTTTTTCTTTTATTTTCGGTCATTAAAAGGCATCAAAAGCTGTCCGCTCTCCCAAAAACAACTGTCACCGGAGCGAACCCCCCAGCCGGGCTGGTGATGAATGGCAATGACGCAGCCTCCGCTGCGAGGGCACAAAGAGGAGTCGCTTTGATTCGTTCCCGCTTGCCGCTTGGTCCCAATGGCACCCTCAGCATGCCAAGCGCCTCCCGGAAACCCATCCCAGGGCAGCGCGAGGCTCTTCCTCGCCAGGGGGAACAACTTAGCATGTACAAAGTGGCCCGCGTCACCCGGGTGCCAGGGCTGTGAATTTTTGCCATCAGGATGCATGCTGGTGTCTTCGCTATTTACCCCCTCAACTGTCTGATCTAACCCATTTATTTGGTTAGATCCTGGGTTATTTCGAAGCACCTTGGCTTTTCTTTTGCCCTCTGTACCCACCAGAAGTGCTTCTATCTTGTTCTTGTAGAGCTGTTGCAAAACACTGTTTGCCCGTTGACTAATGAGCTCTCCTCCCCCCAAACCCCGAATCGATCCTGCAGGCACTGCCAAGCTGCCGCGCTTTTCGTGTAACCACATCTGATGTTGCTGTCAGAAAAGGCCACCACCCATCCTCTGAGAACCAGTCAGCACCGTGAGGGGAAGCAAGGGAAGTGTCGAAAACAAGGGTGGATCGCGCAAGAGGAGACAGCTTGTAGAGCAGCTCGTTTTAGCTCACCTTGACCCTATTCTCCTTCCCCTGAAACGTAGGGAAAAGGATGCCAGTCTTGCTGATGTCTGCAAGCTGTGATGTCTCAGCAGCTACAGGTTAGCTGAGGCCGTGTGTTATGTGGACTTCCCCATGTCTGCTATTTTGAGAGTCAGATCTCCACAGGGCAGTTGTATGGGTGTGAGTAGGGTCCTCAGGCAAATAGACCAAGCCGGACACCCTCGTTGTCTTCAGCACGTGATGAAAATAACAACTTGGCTCTCACACAGAGCACAGCAGCTGCATCACGGTAGACCTGCAGCCCAGCAGGGCAGCAGTATCTCTAGCATCATAAGTTCTGATAGTGCAGCCAGTGAAGCTGCCTTCGGTGATGAAGGGCTGGCTTCTTGCCTGGCATTTTGGTCTCCCCAAGAAAGGTATCTTGGGAAGGACAATATTTTGTCTTTGTAGCATTTGTTTGTTCGTTGCTTATATTTTCTGTGGCAAATCTAAGATGCAATACCAACAAGCCCTATCAGGCAGTAAAGATGAGTGGAAATAAGAATTTCTGAACCAGATATTTTATTTTCAGATCCAGATCAGGGACTAAGAGCCAAGAGAACCTGAAAAAAAAATGTAAAAAAGTGTGACATTTGGCAATGCCTGATGGGGTTGTTTTCCCCCTACACTGAATGACCACCATCTCTAGAAGCAGCATCAGAGACACGAGCCAGCCCTATTCTGTCCTGTTATGCCAGTGCAGAAGGGAGGTGGGTTACACGGTGTCTGCACTATCCTCATCCCTCCTGTTCCCTAACAGGGGTGATCTGCCACCGAGGACAGCTGGGAGTGCTGGAAAGCAAAGCCTGATTTCAGTGCCCATTGAGCAGTCGCTGTGTCTCCAGGAAAGCCTGTGGCCTGGGGCATCCACAGTGCTGCGCTGGGGCACTGGTGGGGACCATGGCGAGCCTGGTCCTAGCGCTGTGCCCATCGGCAGTGATGGGTCGGGGCGTCAGATTAGGTGCTGGAGAGCAATGACAGTTTTTCTTCTGATGCTTTTCCCTGGATATGTGTGAAATGGGTGAATGCAGCCCCCAAACCCCTAGACCCTCCGTTGTGCTGCCTGCCCAGGTGGGCTGAGTTAGGACAGGCAAACACTGAGGACCAGAAGAAATCCCTCAAAAGCGAAGGGGAAAAGGGTACATTGGGGTCTCCCATGGGCACCTGCAAGTACGGGCAAGCTTGGGCACTGCTCTAAACCATCCAACAGCAATAATGTCATGTCTCTCTGGCATTTATTCCTCCTTGGCCACGCGTCACAATTCACATGGGGTTTTCTGCCTGTTATGTTAGTGCCCAGGCCCATTACTCAGCAGGGGAAAAGCTATATGGGAAACAAGGAGATGAAGGTGAGGGAAAGGTAGCAAATAAAGGGCAGGTGAGTCTAAGGTAGATAAGTTTGAAAGAGGGCACAGGGAAGAGTCAAGCACTGTACAGTGCAGAAAAGCTCTAATGCAGTTCCCTTGGACTGAGAGAACCCGTAAAAATTTTGCTGCAGTTTCAGTTCTTGTAAAATATCCTCCTCTGAAAGCTCAAGGATTGAGCCATAATGTCTTGTCTAGTCTATCAAGTCTGTTTTGACTCATTTGAAAGTTACAGGGACTCCTGAGACTTAAGATTATATTTAGATGCTTTGGATCAATGACTGACTGAGTTTAGTATAATTTTTTTCCTTGCCTGACTCTTGAAACATTTTGCACTTTTTTTCCCCTAAAATGAAGCTCCAGGGAAACTTCTACTCTCTCCCTGTTCCTGTATAAGAGGACTGGCAGCAGGCCAGGCTGGTAGAGAACATGACTAATTCCATACAACTTTGCAGACATTATGAGCCCTATTCACATATCCTCATGGAGCTACCAAATATATACCACATATTTTGGAGCACTAGGAAAAGGAACAAGCTTGAACAAGCCCCAGTGTCCTCTCTCCCAGAGGAGGGGATAAGGCTTTCTGAGGGTGCCTGTACAGTATTAGGTGCTGGAGATGAGCTCAGTGCATGAGTTAGTGTCCGGAAAAACAAAATTCTTGTGCCAGAAGCGCACAAGGATGTCATGGTACCAGGCTGGGATATAGCTTAACATGGGAGCCATACCTGAGCTGTGCAAAAGCCAGGTAGCCTGAGAGCCACAGGTTGGCTCTCCTAATGCAACCAGTGCCCGTGCTCACCCCAGGCCCCTCCGTTCAGAGTCTGTGCGTGGCCTTTCGGTCCATGCCCTGCGGAAATGCACAGCACAGAGCTTCACAGAAAACTGTGCTAAGAGAGGCGTTCTCAATGGCTCACCATCCAAACAGAACCCTGTCAACTATGATTTTGCAAGGCTCTGCCTTAGCTCTGATAATAGTTAATATATTCTTCAATGCTCTAGGTGATAGAATAGATTTGATCACACTTACTACATTTGTAGATAACACGTTGCTCTGTAGTGCATGTTCACGAGAGTGTACAGAATTAATTTGCAAACTATTCTTGACAAACAGAAGAAGTGGTCTGGAAAAAATGAATGCAATTCAACAAAGATAGCTGCGAAGTACTATGCTCTAGCAAGAATAATCAGCCTCATACATCCAGGACAAGGAATGACTGCTTAAGTGGCAGTTTTTCAGAAAAGAGGTTGGAGGCAGCCAGTTGCAAGTTAAATGCAAGTCAGCAATAACACCTGGAAACAGCAGGCGTCGTGCCATCAGGGATGATCAAATGTGGAGACGTGAGGTAATTGTGTCACTGTGCTCAAGGCCGGTTAGACCTCTGCTATGACATCCAGTTTCAGGCATAGGATGGAGAGTGCTTGGTGACAGTCCTGAGGGACTGTTCAACGGGAGTGTTCAGAGAGCCAGAAAACAGGAAAATAAACAAAGGTGGGTGAAACTGGAACTATCATCTTGTTTGAGGAAAGGAGGAGGACATAGCAGCAGTTTTCAGGCCTCTGTGGTGCACAAGACAAGGAACCATGGACATGAGGATGGAAGAAGCAGAAACTGCGAAGAAGCAAGTTAGGAGAAAACTTTCTAAAAGTGAGGAAAATGAAGCAGCAGAAGTGATGGCTGGGATGAGTCACTGCATCACTGCTGCGTGAATCAGACTACTGCTTTGAACTTGTAAAGCACTGATAGGGCTTCTGAAGAACAGACTAGACAAGTGTCTATTGACATTGATTTTTCCTTAGGGAAGGGCATTGAGAGTAGATGATCTCTTCAGTTGTTCTCAATCCTGTTTTGCTAGAGCAGCTGTTGAGTAACACTGGATTTCTAGTTGTTGGACTTCCCAGTGATACATAACTGAGAACCGTGTCACCCCTCTGTTTGACGGCTACACTACAGTTTAGGGATTTTTGATTCAGATGGGGAAATATGTGTTGTTTCAATCAATTTAAGTATCCCCAGCACCTTTGTTCTCTGTAAAAATATTCACATTTAGCTGCTTTTACCTTTGCTCTTTCTTCCTAATTATTTCCACAGCTATTCTTCTGTGATCTAGTGAGGTCATTTGCACCAGCAAGGACTATCAGCAGGGAATCATCTTTTGATGATTAATTTCCAAGGGTTTCTCTCAGCACTACTTAAGAGTTATTCTGTAACTTATTAAAGAGAAGTTTGCCCACAAAATATCATGATATCTGATGTATCCCCAGTAAAAACAATGTTTGCTCAATCCCTAAAAGCATCAAAAACCTTGCATTTCAATAAGGATTACATATGAGTTGTATAATCTTTTTACCACCTTGAACAAATTCTAAAATTGACCAAAAAGAAGTCTGTGCCATATTCTAATGATTTTGTCAAATTCATTGGGGGTGTTCAGACCTTCTCAATTTTCTCCACCATAGCATGTGTGTATCATCTCAAACTTTTTTTTCCCTGTACTGCTTTTTCTTGAGGAGAGGGGTGAAACACAGGGGTGAAACTCATCTTATGTGTCTTCCACCTTAGGCAAAGCAAGCTCCAAGCTGTTTCACCGCAGCATTTGCTAATATTTCCATAAAGAGTTCATTTTTTCCCTTTTCTCTCTCCCTCCAAATGAACTATTAGACATCGAGAGGAAGCTCTGGGCATTTAATTTAGACTCTCGAGTCATGCTGATAAACAAATGGTGTCTGTAGATGAATGCTTCTCTGTCACATTAAATTAATTCAGCTTGTAGACTGTTCAGTTCGGGGCCTTTGTTTTCCTTTGTTGTCCACACGGCGCTTCCGTTGGCCGCGGCTCAGGAGTCAGCCCTCTCGCATCGGCTGCTCTGCCTCTTCCCGCTCCAGCTCGGCGCTCCTTCAGCTCCCGGGATACTGCCCCCGACAGCCCTGACCCCGGGCCTGCTGCGAGACAAGATTTTCCTTCTGCCAGGGAAGCATTTAGAGAGATTCTCTCGTATTCCCACCAACTGTGGGAAAGGTGGGTGGCTCCGCCGCCGCCTGTGGAGCTACAAAAGGAGTGTGAACACATTGCTCTGAGACAGCCTGGCTTGGCCTTTCAGAGCATCAGGACTGTCAAGTGTCAGTATTTCCTCTGTTTCCTCCTAGCCCGCAATGCATCCCTTTCACTGGCCTTTTAAAATGCTATAAATTGCCATCGAACACAATTCCGCTGCTCTCTCGCGGAGCACCACTTGCCAGGGCCTGGCAGACATAAGGAATTGCTGCTGTAAACACTGTTGTAGGCAGAACTGGGAAATTCAGGGCAAGCCTTTGCCTTGCAAACCTTGTGACAGAGAGGGTCCAAGCGCTACAGCTCCTCTCTAGCTGGAGGTCTGTGAAACATCGTCTGCTTCGCAGGAAGGCAGATCTTGGTGTAGCTTACAGAGGTGACCACGTGCCAAGGCTGCTTTGCTGCATGGGGACGGTAATTCAGCTGCTGTTTTTTGGCCCAGCCTCATTTCCACTTTGTTGGTCCTGGGCCTGGCTTAAGAGCATTTTCCCAGGCCACTATATGCTTGCTCCCGACACCAACACCCCAGGAAAGGGATCTGAGCATGTAATTCCTGCCCCCATTGCTCATTCCCATCCTTGCTTTGCACGTGACAGTACTTTTAACTCTTCTGGCATAGCTTGTTGTAGGGTTGCATTAAAACCAGGCTAAGGAGCTTATCTAAGGTTTAAAAAAATAAATACCTGGCTATAAAGGAGGGAAAACCATTCCTGTGGTGGCTGTTTAGGATCTGATATCAGAAGGGATTTTTTGCAGAGTTATGGCGCGGATGTTCTAGCCTGACTTCCAGGCGACCTTGCGAGAATTCTTTCAGAAAAACGTCCCTGCTTTGTGTTTGCAACCTCTTGGTACATCAGTGCCGGCCTGGGAACGAGTTCTCTGAATAATTGCAACAGCAGGATTTACTTCTCTTTTTTATTTTCTGAAACCTTAGAATAAATGCGCAGCTGAGAACGGAAGCTGTGGCAAAGGAAACCTCACCGCAAGGGATCCCCACCCTGCCTGCCTTCCTCCTTGAGCAAGCGGCCGCAGCGTGCGCCCGCATGGGATGTGCGCCGCGCTCCTAAGAGCCCTCCTGCAGGGATTGCTTCATTCTTACTCCTACGAAGGAGGGCAGACAAATGGATTTCTTTTTAATTTTTTTTAGCACATTTTATCACATTTGATGAAAAGATTAGGAGCTCAGAAACAGCGTAATGATCACAGCAGACTAATTGGGCATTTGTGGTTTTGGTTTATGTTTTGAATTGAGGAACAACACTTCTCCCTGCCCCAGAGAGCACACAGGAGTCAGAGGAGAGGATCTGGTGGCCGGCGAAAGCCTCTTCCCAGAGGGTGCACTGGCCGCTGGGCGGACGAGGGTCGGCAACAGCCTTAGGGCACCC
The DNA here is from genome assembly GCA_032275445.1 of Crypturellus soui. Taxonomy (NCBI): domain Eukaryota; kingdom Metazoa; phylum Chordata; class Aves; order Tinamiformes; family Tinamidae; genus Crypturellus; species Crypturellus soui. Next base: position 150,979 of record JAUBNY010000002.1, read on the forward strand.
TAGACTGGGACACCACTAAGGCTTTTACACACTTCAGCTGTTAACCCAATTCAGAGCAGTTTTGCTGTATCCTGAAAACACTTCCATGCATGTGCGGTTCCACACCAGCAAACAGGGCAGACATTTAAGGCAGGGAGTAAAGAACACCTTTCTTTGCCAGGAAGTGACACATCTGCCTGTGCTTAAACTGGCTGCCGTTGACCACATACCCTGACCAAATTTTGCTTGTAAAATGTACCTAGAGCTTTCCACTCACCATACATGGCTAAGATTTCAGTCTCTTGCTATGACACTGCTGCACTAATACTAGGCTGATTCAGAAGAAAATCACCACCCGCTGCATCACTATTTCTTCCACAGCCTTGATTTTCTTAACAGGTCTGTCCTTCATCCTGGCCTTGTTCGCTGAGAGCTACTTGAGAGAGCCTAACAACACAGAAAAATAAAAACAGCGACAAGAGTTTCACCAAAATATGGCATTATAGCCTGCTACTATCTTTCTTTCTTTTTGCACCTCTTTAATTTTCCATTTCTAACTAGTTTAGCTCTTGTGTAGAGATCTCCTTCCCCAATGTATTGAGGCCACTGAGAACAGCAGTAGAACTGGGAGGTAACTTATCAATGTACATAAAAAATAGCTCTGTCTGAAATAAATTCAGTATTTTACACAACAGGCAGTTCAAAATAATGTTCATGATAAAAAAAAAATCACATAAGCTGGCCGAAAAGAAAGTCAGAAGCTCCCTGGCTTTTGCCCAGGGGCAGAATTCTTGTTCTCGCACAGAATTGCACTGTGGCTGATTTATCAGCCTCGGCACAGCCTTCGGCATTGTGGGCAAGGCAGGATGCAACTTCACCGTTCTCTGCAAAATAACTTCCCCGATGGCACCGGAGCACTGTGACACATAAAGAAGGGAGGCTGCATCGGTGGTGAGCACCTCATTTGGATGAAATGAAAAAGGCTGCAGTCGCACGTGTTGTTGGGGGGGTTCCTCCTTTTTCTTGCAGCCCTTGAAGGGAGCTGTGAAGCTGAGCTCCAAACTGCAGATCAGTGAAACTGGGTTTCTCAAAAAACATCTGAGAAATGTAGAAAATGAGGGCTGCTTGTTTGAAGTACGCTGTGTGTTAGAGCAGAGAAGAAAGGCAGCTCGTGACATATTCAGTGCAGTACTGGCTCCATCAGAGCCCTGCTTAATGGGACAGATTTTAAAATTAATCTCAGTCGAGTCCCAAAATCTTGCCTGCAAGTCTCCTGGTAAATGTAAGACTTGCAGGAGATGAAGGAAAGACACTTGTTAGACCAGCTCAAACTGCAGTTTCCAGGTGTGAGTGGGGTGTCTGGGAAACTCCATCCACAAAAGCAGCAGTTGCTGTTCCCTGCTTGGCCCTGGATGCCCAGATACCCTCTCCAGCTCCGCATGTTTCCTGGGTGGACAGCCAAGCCCCTGGCTGAAATGCAGTAACTCAATCTGCATAACCAACTCTGGTTACGGTCATGAACGGGTACTCATGTCGCACATCCTGAATGAAGGAAGAAATGAATCTGAGCCCTCAGCTCTTGATTTATTTTTTCTTCCCAAAAGCAAATAGCAGTTGCTTTCTTAGCAACCAAGCAATGTTATTTCTGCCTCCAAAGTTTGCTTTTCCAACTCGCAGCTGATAAACCAAGTAGACAACGCAAAGCGCAGCAGTATGAGGAGACCGAAAGCCCAAGGAGGGAAGGAAACATCTGAGAGTTTTGTTGAACAAGAGTTTAGGAAACAGAGATCTCCAAGGAGCTCTTCTCTTCATTTCTTCATCTTTATCAAGATTTAGCCTCTGCCTGGCTTATCTGACTGATAGTCTGACTCCTTTTTGTCTTTTCCTGTTCCATGAGATTCAGATGCTGCATAACGCACATCTATCAAAGCACCTTTTCCAGTTGCCCACTCACCCGTGTACCCACCCCTGTACTGAGTCTAGCAACTTGAGTCTGACTTGAGCCAGATAAATGGCCTTGTCATGAAGATTGACATAAATCCCTGGAGAATCCCCATTTCCCGTAGCGGCTCGGCCTGCCATCCATCCCTGCAGGGCTTGCAGGTTACAGTGTGTCTGAGTAAGGCTGTTGCCATTTACAAGGCCCAAACTCATCTTCCGAAGCAGCCAGCTAGCCAGCAATTAAGCTGTTTAGAAGCAGGTCTGTATTTTAGAAGTGGAATGAATCACAAAAACTGATGTTGTCAGATATTCTTTTTGTTTGGTGGTCAAGGTTCTTTATAAGAAGAAGGCAGCTCAGTGTGGGAAGGTACCAAACTATATTAAGGGCATAATAGCAACTGAAGGAACAAGCCAGGACTATCAATTTGCAGGTTTGACTTTCTTCGTCGCTTCTTTCTCTCCAGAGGACCTCTAGTGTAGCAACGCAAGGAGTTTTAGCCCTTGTTCTCCTGTTCTTCGTTTCATCCTCAGCTAAAGCCAAGCAACGGGGTCTCCTTCCCTCTGCCGTTTGCCGACGGAAAGCGCTACGCAGTCCATGGAGAGCGCTGTCTCCTGCGCTGCTTGGGGAAAGGCGCCGCGAAGCAGAGCTGGGCTCTTCTCTTGCCTGAGCTGTGTTTAAGATGCTGCCTCCTGTGCTCTACAAGGGAGGGCTTCCCAAGGGTACATAAATATATTATAGAGCAGCAGAATGCTCAATAATTAATTTTCAGGAAGGAGAAGATTTTATTTCAACCAGAACAACACAAAAAGCCTCTTGGATTCTCCCAGCCAATGAGCAAAAAGCCAAAGCAATTCAGTCTGAGAGCTGTAGAGAGCAAGCGTCAACCATCACGTTCTGGGCTCTGCGCAGTGACATCCTGTGTCCATTCGGACGCAAATACAATTTTCAGTGTTATTTCTCAGTAACAGAAAGACTGATTCTGTCCTTTTTCAGTCCTTTTATCTTATTTTACAATTAGAAATGTTCTTAAAAGGTGTCAGAATTACCCCAGCTTGGAGA
>JAUBNY010000002.1:173358-183519 GCA_032275445.1 Crypturellus soui
TCCTGTGTCTGGGTACAAGGAAGGTGCAAAGACCAGACCCCTGCGGCTGGCCCCTTGGCACAGAGCTCACGGACAGCCGTGCTCCTTGTCTGGCACAGGTTAGCGATCTAATTAAAGATACCAGAAGCTATTCCTAGGAGCGAAGCCCAAGAATCAGTCTTCTATGTGATTAACATTCTGTTAGTATCTTTTAATATGCATATGCATGTAATATGTGTATTCCTCTCTTTCTTTCTGCTCTGCAATGCCACCCAAAGCCAGCGATGAGACGAAGACGCCTGCTCGAAAGGACCTGCTAAGATAACACCGCTGTCAACCGAAGATGCCTCCTTCAATTATTCAGGAGTTTCTCCTGTTCTCAAATATCCCAATCCCGCAGCTGGCACTAAGCGGTGCCGCGCGCATTTGGTGGCAGCTCTCGCTAACACGAACACAAGCCGGCACTAGGCAGGCATCTCCTTCCGTGGTAACTACTGTAAAAGGGCAACCTCGTGGCAAGCAGTTTCCATATACGTTCCCACACAGTCTGCCAAATCTGTTGGTTTTTGTAGAAAAAGGTAGATATAATCCTAAGCAAACATGAAACAGGATTGTTCCCTTGTTTTTCCTCCTCCGTTAACATCCAGGAGGCTGGCCATGAAGCTGAAGTGCCAGCGTGCCTGCAGAGCAGCACGCGCTGAGGCCGGGGAGCAGCTGAGGCCAACCGGCAGATCAGTGCAGTGCTGTGGATCCGAGGGGCAAGGACATCACCCACCGGCTCTCCTGGTCACGCTGGAATGCCGGGAGCGGGGCAGCACAGACCTGTTCCAGGCAGCGCCTCGGGCTCTGCTCTGCCCCGGCTGGGCAGCTGCCCGTTGCGCCAGGCCGTGCTCCCAGCCCAGGGGTCCCGCGGTCGGGCTCGAGCGCACGCGACACTTACTGCAGAAGCGGCGCCGCCGGGAGCGCCGTCGCCACAGCCGCGTCCTCACCCAGTGCAGGCATGGCGCCAGGTCCACGGCCGCCCACCGCGGCGCTGCCGGCAGCCCCCGGCAGCGGCCGCACCTGCGCGCCATGCGGCCCCGCCAAGGGGCCGGCGCCCCGGGGTGTCCGCTGGGCCCCAGCGTGGCGGCAGCCCCCGGTGATGCCCAGAGTCCGGCCGCCGAGGCTCTGCGGCCGCCGCGCTGCCTCCCCATGTTTTATGCATGGCCACCGTGTAATTTCATCCGGCGCTGTCCCGTGCTGGGAGGAGGTGAGCTCCGGGGAAAGGCTGGAGCGTGCTGCACTCCTGAGAAGGCGGATGGAAGAAACGGAGCTGGTTTTGACCTCTCCAGTCTCTCTGCTGGCTTTAGCATGGCCCACATAGTGGCAGGAGAGTCCGGGTAAAGCTGGCCAGCGGGATGCCCTCACAACCGCGCGGCACTGTCAGACACAAAGTCTCAGATGGGGTTGGAAACACCAGACCCACAGAACTGGATAGAAACATTGACAGGAATGGTGTGATCGACGCGGGTATCTGAGCACCGTAACACTGTTACGGCTGTAGGTTGATCTTGTAGCTCCCCATTTTGCCTCTGCACACCTCTTCCCTACACCGCAAGGAAGATGTGGCCCAGTGATACTCCCATGGGCAAAAGCAGAGCTAGGAAGCGGCTCTGGCCTACAAGAGCTGCCTCACAGATAAATAGGTGTTTTCCTTGCGGGTCAGACCCCAAAGCCTTTCCTGGCCAAGCGTCCCCTTGGAGGGACACCGAGCGTCAGCCAGGAGGCTGCCAAGCGGCGCCCAAGGCGCCCATGAAACTTGAGCGCGATGGCCCCGTGTGTGTCGGGTTTCCCTGCCCCTTGGATTCTCGTAGCGGGGTTACTGGTACGCGGCCGGGGCTGTTTTGTGTGCGATGCAGCAAAGTAAATCTCAGGCTTGTGTCGCAGAGATAGGTAAAGCCCAGCAGATGTGCTTGAGCTTTGTTTTAGAGTTTATTGGATTCATCCTGGTCTGGGCTAAATTATCTCTGGAATATGGAAAATTTTGAGATGAATCAATATTTGCAATTGGAATCTGCATTAAAACCCCTGTGTAGTTCATTTGTACAGAACTCAGGGTGACAACCCCAAACAGACTGAAAATAAATCGAATTCCACAGACCTCCATGACGTCAGTCACATCAGGATATTCATCTGGAGTTGATCAGAAGTTAATGTTAAAGGTGGGGCAGAAATACTTCTGAAGAAGATGAAGAATTTGCTTTGACCCTTGAGCCATTCGTGGTAACTTTATTTTGAGGCCAGTAGGAGTAATTAGCCACATAGTATGGTGGACAACACCTCTGTAATAACAGGGAGCAGCTAAGCTAGGTTATTTTCTCCGTCACATGTTTCTACTATTTAAATTGGCACCATTATCTATGTCTGCCTTTGTCAAGAAGAGTTCTTCGTATGCCGTTTTGACTTGGCTGAAACCAAAGCTGTACTAAACTGAGAGGGATTCCTGGGTTAGGAAGTCCAGTCTGCAGCTGCCTTAGGCAATCCCAACATATTGCATTTAATAAATGATACCTCACATTTGGCTGCTTGCCCTCTTGCCCATCCCTTACTTGAGGGATAGGAAATGCTGGTGGAGTAGCTTTAATGGGGTGAAGATTCACCTTTTGATTAGAATTCAACACAACTGTGATCTCGTCTTCATTAGTTACTTGCCGTGATTCTGTTACACATAATTTACAGCAGTAAATGAGATATAACTATGGGTATGCGTGGGTTGGAGATAAAAACTGGATCTGAAATAAGAAAAGTGTGACAGATTTTTGCTTAAATAGTGCTTCTAATTGTCTTTTTATATTCGTGCAGATAGAATTAATGAGAATAATGCAATAGACTAGCTATATAGCATTCCATTTTTCCTCCTTAGAGGAAATACATTATGTAACAAATTTACTTGCTTGTGTTGATGATAGATTGTTTTCTTGTATATTTGGTGTTTGTTGCGATCTTGCATCATTTTTATGCCTTTTTTTTTAACAAAAACTCTCTTAAGCTTGGAATAAGATATTTGAATATACAGACAGAAGGTCATCTTTTTTTATATTAGGTTGATTCCAAATCATTATTTTTTTTTCATAAAATTCTGGCTGATTTGCTTTCAGCCATCTGGCACCAAAGTGCAAAAGAGAAATTCAGAAAATTTTAACTGTGCAAATCATTTTCTCCCCCCACCGCTACTTCATTCTTTCTCCAAATAATTTCCTGCAAATGAATGATGAAATGTCACAATCACAAGACAGGACAGTAGTATTCATGTCTTTCTGCATTTTATTTTAAAGTCTTATCAGAAGAGACGTTTGGTAACACAGTAGAAATGGAAACCATGAGGCCAGTTCATCTTCAGCCACGTTGCTCATGTAACTCCAGTCAGCAAGGACAGTGTTGGAGTACGTTAGGGGCAGCAGCCTTCAGGGATCACCAAGGTCCCAGGGTTTAATGCAACCACATGATCAGATGCACATGTTCTTTCAACACTGCCAGTGAAATAAATGAAAAAATAATTAGCTTCTGGTGATTTTCACAGCATCACAGAATGGTTGAGGTTGGAAGGGACCCCTAGGGATCATCTAGCCCAACCTCCCTGCTCCAGCAGGGGCACGTGGCACAGGGTCACATCCAGGTAGATTTGGAAGATCCCCAGAGGAGGAGACACCACAACCTTTCTGGGCAGCCTGTTCCAGGGCTCTGCCACCCTCACAGGAAAGAGGCTCTTCCTGCTATGGAGATTAAACTTCCTGTGTGCTTGACCCCACAGGAGTGAAGAACCTGGCCAGCAGCCGTGTATGTGGCCCATCATCACTGCCAGCTCACCTACGAGATCAGGAGCACCCATTCACTGCATGCCAGAGGGAAGCCCAAACCGTGGCCGAGATCCTCAGCATTGCCAAGGCTGGACAACCATGAATTATGCAAAAGAAATGCATGAGGCCTAGCAGTGTATGCTGGCTTTAAAGCAACAGGGGTTCACAGTTCTTCTGAGAGGCACGGCATGTTCTCAGGAGACCCTTTCCTCGATAAAGGCTCCAAATTGGAAAGAGCGTGTGTCAAAAGCTTTCTTGCTTCTTGGATTTCCAGCATGTTTGCAAGCTGGTGGGAACTTGCCTGTCCAGCTAGGAAGTAATTTATCCTCTGAGTTATTGGAAAGTTACTCCTTTCCAGTACAGGTACAGAGCATTTTTAACTATTTGGTCTCCCAGTAAAGTAAGAGACCAACTGACTTTTTGCCGATCTATTCAAATCCAATCATGGATATGTTCTATGCAAGGCTAAACACACATATGTTAATTCTTGGGTTAATTCTTCTTTTTCCTTCCTGATTTATCTTCATTTGGGAAGAAGCATGATAAAGATAGAAACAAAGATAAGCCTTGATTGAGGAGATTTCTCAATACATTTCAGCATTTCAGTGTTTAATTAAGTCTCAGTTATCCAAAAACTCTGATTATTCAGTGAGCAGTTTCAGTAGCCACCTAATTCTGCCCATCTTTGTTTTACAGAATCAGAGGATCACATGGTGACTCAGGTTTCAAGGGACCTCCAGGGCTCTCTAGTCCAGCCTCTCAGCTGTGAGATCAGATCAAGCTGCTCAGAGCTTCAGCCAGGTAGGTCTTGAAAACTTCTAAGGATGGAGACCACACAGCCTGTCTGGTCCCTTGCCCTACTGCCTGCCTGTCCTCATGTCCTCCTTATATTGAGTCAGAAATTATCTTGTTTCAGTTTATGTCTACTGCCTCTCATCCTCTCCCCATGCACTGGGGGAGAGGATTCTACTTCTTGCATCCCCTGCTGTGTCCATGTATTGTCTCTTCCCGTTTTGATCCTTGACAGCCTGAGGAACAATCTTCCTGCTTTTCCCTCAATAGAAATCCTATAACCCTCAATGTTTTCTTCTGAGTGTGGTTTCCTGCCCGCTACTGATCTTCTAGAAAGAGAGACCTCCTGCAAACAATGACAGCCACAGATTTGTCCCTCCGGACCTGATGCCTGATTTTACTAGCTTTTTCCCTAACACACTGTTGACTAACAAACACAATTAGTGAATCTGTTGCCTCAGCAGAATGGGTTTGTTGCATGGCTGTGTCCCCTACTTCTGTTCTGTTGATTGAAATATAAATTATCATTTTTTTCAGGTTGGCAAAACACAAGCCTGGTAAATGTCAGAAGATTGTACTTTGTCATGTCAGAAGTCCATTTTGATGTACAGAGGAATTTGATTTTATTTAATGCTTTAAAGCATTTAATAAGGTAGAGTGATGTTGGTGAATGTCAGGGGCACACAGAGCACTCAGTGTTTGAATAACTAGTGTATGGAGGAGAATTTCCACTTAAGCTTCTTACTGTGCATGCTTCGGGGCAATGATTCAGTTAGTTAAGTCACTGAGTGACAGGGTTTAAAAATTCCATACAGAAAAAGGTCAGCTTTAATGGCTCACAGTAGAAACCTGGGCACTTGGCTCTCACAGTACAGCTAAATCTCCTTGTCCCGTGCTGTTCTTGTGCCACCTACCGACCAGTTCCTTTAATTTTTAATTGTTACCCTGAATTGAACATTTTCCTGTTTATTTCTAAATGCAAATATCTGGTATTGCATTTTGACCTAGTAATTAATATCTGGTAAAAACAGTCAGTCTTCATGCTCTGATAGCAAGCTGTAGAGCTGAGCCATGCTATCCTGCACTATCTGACCCAGAGCAAGGAGAACTGGTTGGGATGGGATGGTCTGTGTTATCCAGCGTGTCAGATCTGATGGTGCTTTCTGTCCTAAGCATGTAACTCTTATGCTTCTACAGATGTTGAAAAGCAGAAACCTTCAGTCACCTCATTACTGCATGTGCTAAAGGAGAGGTGCTTTTATTTTGGCTTTTCCAGACCCCCAACATCAGGAACTGTCCTGTCAAATTAAGAAATTACTCATGGCTTGGCTAGAAGAAATTCAAGGCAGTCACTAGTTGAATGCACATGTCCCACCTGGGTCGTCTCTGAAGCATTTACAAAGTGAAAAATGTACCAGGAAGTAGTCCTATTTTAGTTGTAAAGCTAGCTATTTGTGCCTGTCTTGGATAGGTACAATGCAGATTGGCAGATGGGGATAGAAAGAGCTATTCAAGTCTGTAGGAGAAGTGATGAAAAGCTGTGGCACGGTGATATAATAGACCTGCAACTGGGAATCTGAAATGCCTGCAGCATCAGTGAAGAAATCCCCCCAGACTGAGAGCATCTGCAGATTGCCGGGACTGCCACTGGAGCAGAAAAACTTCCAGAGCATTTCATTTTTTCGTAGTTCTAAAACTGGATCTTCTGATATTCTTCTAAATACTTTTTCTTTCCTTCTTACTCTTTCTTAAATATATGTAGATTGTTAGCACATTGCTTTTTCCATGGCCTTGACCATTTTTTACTATCCTGCAAATTTATCTTTGAAGTTACTTTCTGGTAATTGGTTCTGCAGTACCAAACACAGCTCTCCAAGGCCTCACAAGGTCAGCAAGGGCTGCAGTGTTATCTCCAATTTCCATAAAGTCCTGTTTGCATATGCCCTGGTGTACAGCCCTGGTGTCAGATTGGAAACTCATACCTTGCTTGGTTTTCAGCAATCATAACTGAGTCTTTGCAAGTCATTTTATTTCCTGAGATACTTATTTCATATTTACATATGAAAAAGATTACAGTTTTGCTTCAGTATTTTAATAAGATGTAATTATGTCACAGAATAAGCAATTATTAGTAATATCAGATAACTTTGTTACTTAAAACAAAAAGAAGAACAGGACTTAGACTACTAATAAGATTTTTGAAGATGAGTTACAATTTATCTTAAGAGGTGGTGGAAGGTAAATAATCTATTTTAATGAGCGGGTCAGACAGTAACAGCTACCTGTGAGAACTGCTGTAAACAAAGAATCTGTACCTCTTATGACTGTTGCTTATACTGCATTTGGCTTCATGATTTCTGACTTCGTAAGGCTGATGGTGAAATGGAGACCCTAATGGCATGATTCAAAGCAGTTTAAAATCATAAAACTGTATTCTGAACTACTGTGTTTTCAATTTGGGATTGAAAGAAATCTAGTAGGGGGTAAATGTGTTCAAATTACTCTTGGTCTGATACAAAAATTCCCTTCCACTCATTGATGATTCAGATGCTTTTACTCATTGACTGTCATAGAAAAGTGTGACTGATGAAACATTTCTGAGTATTTTTTCTCCCCCACTCTAAAAGAAATGACTGTTTTGAAAGAGCCTTTTCAGCTGATTCCAGGCACTGTTATGGAGAATGAAAGACTTTAACTCGGAGTACTGCTGTGAAGACAAATCCATTGTCAGGGTCAGCTTCAAAATTACATCAAGTCTCTCAGGGCCCTCTCCAGCTGAGTTTTGAGAGGTTTTCAAGGATTCAGTTAGGATAACAACTTTGCCTACCCGAGGTCCTCTGCCTGGATAAGAAAGAGTGCCCAAAACTTTCAATGATGAAAATTAAAAATTCCTGTTGTCAGTCCGCTGTTACTAGCTGAGGATTTTTCCAGCTCCAGGTGTGACAGTAAATCAATGCAAAACTTGTTTCTTCAGCTCTAGGGCCTCTCTGTCCCTTGTCCCCGAGGAGGTGCTGGGGCCTCCTGCTGGCACTTCGTCCTTTTAGTCCCCTGTCAGTCGCCCTCACTCAGAACATATCTGAGAGGAAGGAGGTGCTCGGTTTGAGAAGCAGCACAAAAACTTTTATAAGGATAGTTCCTGCTCTGTCAAGACATGTAACAGACTTGAGCGTGTGTTTGGAGGAGAGGAGAAAGGTTGACTGAAAAACTCTAGCACATCCAAAAAAAGCAGTAGGCCCAGCTTCTCCTCACCATTAAAACATATTTCTGCTGTTCTCTTACTAGTGTGTCATTTACTTGAAGGACCATTAGATTTTAGTGTACACACCATGAACAATTCACTTCCCGGGAAGAAAAGAAAATCACAGTCACCCTTTGTTGCCTGCTGAGAAAATGGCCCTTTTCACCACTGTGACAGTTACCTGGGAGGGAGGAGGTGGCTTCTCAGGCATGGTTTCTCTGACACGCAGAATTTGGGTTTAAAGCACTAAGGGCCGTATTGAATACTTTAAAGCTATGTCAGGCAGTACAAACTGTGCTCCCTCGCGTCAGTCCCCAGGTTCCTGAAAGGGAAACTTTATCCAGCAGACTTTCTGCTGGATCAGGTACGGCTCCCACGGCTCTGCTAATTCAGCCCTGAATCAAGGCGCCCAGCGCTCCGTCCCCCTTGGCAGGCACGCCGCTGTGCACACGAGGCTCGGGGTTGCACTGATGTGTGATTTAGAGCATGGCTCCTGCGCTCAGCAAAGCACGACCTCTTCCATGCAGCGCTCAAAACGTTCAGCTCGCTGCGGCTGAATAGCCTCGTGCTGGCATCAGCCTCTACGTGAAGGTTCAAAATGTTAAATGACTCCTGAGTAGAGCAGGTGGAATGATTTGGCTGATACACTGGGTGAGTCTGGAGAATGAACTTCCAACACCTGATGCAGATGAGAAGAAGAAAGGTAGGAAAGGATTAGAGTGTCTTTGGTATTGTCACTGTGGTCAAAAAGGTCATTTGTGTCACGGTAATGGTTACTCGTGAAAGTCTTTGAATATTTTTTCCATCAACAGATGACTGTTGTACTTTGAGGGAAGCTGTGTGCTGCCACTTTGCACAAGCACATTAATGTTTTTGGCTTGACCTTGAATCAGATTACATTTTCACTGTCAGCTTTCAAGCTAACACAGTAAATATCCAGCGGCAGGAAAAGTGTTTTGCATTTTCTTCCTCACTCCACTCTGTGCTTAGAAAAGCCCTCAGTCAATCTGAAGAAATTTCACATACTCCCTCTGATATCTCCCCTCAAAATTCACCTTTCCAGTGACAATCTACAAATCATTCTCATCTGACATCAACTCAACATGTGATGAGTGGCAATGTTTGGTCCCCCTCCCTTTGCAGTGTTATCTTGTTTTCCAAACCCACGTCCTCTTCTCTGTTTTGCCTAGCTGATACTTCTTGTCTGTTGTGTAGGCAGAGAGGACAACTAACTACCTCTTGAGGATTTTGTTAGTACCAAGCCCAGCACAGCGTGTTCCTATGTTAGTTAGTATGATTTAAACAATAAAAATAGAACTCCACTCCTCCACATGGAGGAAACTGGGTTGGAAAAACTGAGGTGGAGTGTGTTTAAGCCAGTTACACTTCCAAACAGTTTCCTTGAGTCAAAGAGATTTTCAGAAGTCTGTTTTTTGTGTATGTGTGTGTTTTTTTTTTTATGGCAATAAGAAACCAGGGCTTTAAATCAGACTCTTAAAACTTGTATGGAAATCGTGCATGAGAAAAACAAACAAAATTCTTAAATAGTAGAAATTTGTCCCTCATACTTCTCTGTAGGCACAGGCTGTTCTAAAATGGGCTAATATGAGGTAAAGGACCTAATAATCTTGGGAACTCACAGTGCAAGATTGAATGATTCTTGCTTGTCAGGCCTTGCAAATGCTTTTGGTGGAGAAAAAGTATTCAATCTCAAATGCCAGTAAGGGCCTAGGAACGAAGTCTCCCAGTGAAATGATCTCGGAACTATCCTAAAGGATAGTCTAGCTGGAATAAAGAAAGCAAAACAACAAGACTATCTGGCTGCTAGAGTGAATCCTCCAAAGATGTTTGCTTTTTTCCAGGGGAGACGAAAAAAAAAAGAGGGAGGGAAGTTTAATTATTCTTGAACATATAGAAACATAAAGGAATTAGTTAAAAAAATGTATATATACTGATACTTCTGTTTCTCCTTAAAGAATCAACTAGAAAAGTTAGCCCTATAAGGAATGGCCAGATGATTCAAAATTTAACAGGACGGTTTCATCTTTAGCACTGTCTGGCCACAAGGTGTCAATCCTTCCTTGCAAGAATAACAGACAGCTGGTGGGGTTTTCTCAAGCAGATCTGTTGCAGTTTATGGCACTTCCAGGAGCAACGTCAGTTAAGGAAATAGAAAATAAAAAGCCAGTAAGTGCGAAAAAAGAACACAATCTCATCTGCAAAGTCTTGTCCCTTCAATTCTTAATGAGATTGCAGGAAGACTTTTTCATATTGTATATGTGGCTAGATCTGCATGGCTAATAAATAGATTTAATC
>JAUBNY010000002.1:193325-218020 GCA_032275445.1 Crypturellus soui
GCACCGCGCCGCGTCCATGCGCGCCGCCGAGGCCGCCGCGGCGCCAGGCAGCGCCGCCATGGCCGACGAGAGCTCCGACGTGCCCAGGGAGCTGATAGGTACCGGCCGCGGGCGGCGTCAGCGGTCGCCGTGCGGGGAGGTGGGGGCGCGGGGGGCCGCTATGCGGGGAGGGGGGGAAGAGGGATGCGGTGGCGGCGGCTCCGGTGCGGGAACGGCGAACGGGAATGGGAACGGGAATGGGGATGGGGCATCTCCTCCGGGAAAACGCGCGGTGCTCTCGGTGGTGGCCCCGGGGGAAGGTGCCTGGAGGAGCTGTAGCCTCGGCTAAATAAATAAATAAATAAATATTTTCTTCTGGGCTTGGGGTTATTTAAAACTGGCTTGTGCCATTTATTTATTTATTTGTTCCCTCCTGCTCCCCCCGCGCGGCGCGTGCCTGCCCAGGGGAGAGGTCCTTTCCGTTCAAGTTTGGGGGCTGCACGCGAGCACACGCCGCGCGGGTCCCCTGCATGGAGCGGGGATCGCTCTGTGGCGCTGGCTCGTGGCGTCGCAGCTGCAGGGAGGACCCTGCGTTGCTGCTGTCGCTGTTCGGGAGCGTGCAACAAGCAGGGAGCGAACGGGGCGCGCGGGGAAGCGGTGTCATCCAGGGACAGGGGCTCAAGCGTTGGGCCATGCTCGGGCCGGACCTCCGCTTGGCTTGGTTGTGGCTTTGCCTGTTGAGGAAAGATCGCAGCTGGGCTGCGGCGATGCTCTTGGAGGAGCGGAGGTTGGTCAGGCAGCCCCGTACGTACGTGTTGCATCGCACACGGGGCCCGGAGAGCTCGCGTAGCCCGTGTCCGCTGCGGCTCGTCATCGCCTTTCTCAGCCTGTGCTGAGAAAGGGGGGGAGCTTGTTCTAACAGAGAAAATCCTTGTAACGCTCTGGATGAAAAGTTGCTGTTGTCACGGGCGTTTTTACTGCATAAACCAGATAGCTCTATTTTGCAGTCCTTTTAACGAAGGAAACACGGAGATTCCTAGTGTTATCCCAGAGGGACTAGGAAAAGGTGACGAGCTGAGTGTTATGGCAGAAATAGGTGTAATCCCAACCGTGATCACAGCATAGCCAGCTAGGTGTAAGTACCGGGATGCTCGTGCATGGCTGGAGCAGGATCACGCCAAGCGCTTATGCTTCTGCGTGCCAGGTGAGGTAGTGAGAGAAGGAGTAAAGCTGGGCACGCCAGGCTCTGAAATCTTCTATGGGTAGTTCTGAGCACCAGCCCCGGTTCTGGCACCGTGCTGTCACCCACCTTGCTTCCTCAGGGCTCCTTGGGGGCATATGGATCTGTTCCCATGGATTGGTGTGGTTTATAGCAGTATTCCAGTGTCTGTGTGTTGGTTAGTGGCAGTGTAGTTTAGCACGTTAGCATTTATAAAATGAATTTTGAAAGCAGGCTTTTGGGAATAACCCTGTGTTCTGAGAACAGCCTGGAAGGACGTGCCGTAAAACGCAGCGATTAGACACGGAGATTAGACAAGGAATAGGAGTGTTTGAACTGCAGTTTTTGTTCTGTTGCTCACTTCCTGTGTGACCTTTGTCAGGTCGCTTAGGTCATAGTTTAAAAAAAAAATATTAATGTGCATCCACTCTTCTGAGTTGTTGGTGTCTGAAGGTAGGTGCCTATAGTCTGAGGCTTTAAAAATTAATGAGCACTTAAAAACATGAGCCTTAAACTCGTGTCTCCATCCCTTCATTTGAAAAGCCACTTCAAAAGTCCCCTTGCCAGTAGTATCAAGGAATTTTTCTCCGTTAGTTGGGAAAAAGTCAGTGGAATTTAAATCTCAACTTTCTGCAGTGATGTTTCTAGCCTCATGTGGCAGGCGCAGCCTTAGGATGAGGTGACATCCTGATGCTTCCCTGAGTTGCTCCCAGGCCAGTTGCTTCCCTGATGCTCTGAGGCCTTTTCTCTCCCTCTTGCTTTTTGAAGTAGGGGGGGTGAGGCTGGAAGCCTGCAGGCCACTTCAGTGCTGCTGTTGAGGACCTGTGGGAGACCCAGCGGAGCCGACAGGAGGCCAGTCTCCCATGCTCCCCACTCCAGCTTTAGGAGCAAGTCCCCTGATAGAAGCAGCACTTTGAGCTGCTGCTTAGAGAAAAGAAACCAAAATGGGTGTCTGTGGGGTGGAAATAAAGTAGCAGGAATAGTAGCACAATGTATTTTTTATTTTCTGCAATGAGATAGGGCTTTCCTTTATGAAAAAGAATGTGTGGTAAACCATGAATTCCTTTAAATTCCCAATCAGAGGACAGCAATACCAGAAACGGGCATCACTTATAAGAGAGGAGGTCTCAAAACCTGGTTCATATGGGGAGGATTGAGCCCCTTCTACTCTGCCTACCTGGCTCCTTGGGGGATGCTCTGCCTGACTCCTTCCCAAGCAGTTGCCCTGGCATCCCGATGCTCCAGCAAACATTGCTGGAGTGGGGCAGCTTCTCTGGGACAGCCCAGGAGCCTTCCTTTCCTGGTTGGCAAATCAGAATTCCTGGGGAGAGCATTTGGCTTTTGCAGCAACAACTCTTCCTGGCAGAGAGTTGCTCTGACCAGGTTTGTTCTTTGCGTTTCATGCCCTTGTGCCCTCCAGGCAGAGTTCTGGCCTGGGCTAAACTTCTTAAATGCTGTGTTATTTGGTGCAGTCAGTTATGCTGGCTATCAAACCAAAATTGTATTGGTCCTTTGAGGTGGCTACGTAATCATTAGAATTTGGACTGATATCAGCCCAGGCTCTTGCAGCCTTTGCTGCACAGCTGTCAGATGTTGGTATCTGGGAGCCCGGCTGATTTGCATTGCAACTTGAATGTACAAGCACTTGATTTTCTATTATCTGACCCATTTGGCCTCCGTGATATTAATAATAAAAGGCTAGCATTTTTGCAATACAAGTGTTTAATTGACTTTAACAGGCTTTTCAGGTTCTAGTATCAGCAAACTTTGCTCACTGTGTTTTAGAGTGATGAATGGGGAATTGTTATATTTTCCCAGGGTAGAGTTGAGCAATACTGAGGCTTGTCTTAGGAATGTTTTTGATGTGCAACCAGCACTGGGAGAAATATCCATTTAGATTTATAATATTGACATATAAAATCTATAATCTCATCGTAATGGGCTTAAATTATTTTGTAGATGACATCCTTAAGGAAGGTTGTGTGTGTATTAGAGTGTGTTTAGTACTGAAACACATGCATGAGACTTTCCTGGGTGCAGCGGTTGGACAATGTAGCTCTGAGTCTTCTTGAAAGCCTGATAGTGGAATCTGTTCAATCAGATCAACATCTCATGTTGATGACGAGAGTGTTTAAAGGTATTTTCTTTTATTTCAGAAAGTGTCAAGGATGTTATTGGGAGGAAAATCAAAATTTCAGTGAAGAAGAAAGTAAAGCTAGAAACCAAGGGAGATAAAGTGGATAACAAAATCTTGGTAAGTCTGATATATGGGTTCTGATTAAATTTATGGAGGAAAAGCCAGTATCTTTTCATAAGACATTAATTCTCCCATTGAAAAATTCTTTTACTGTGTACGTGCTGTTATCTACAAGTGTTACTTTATTGCTTTCTTGCTGGTTTGCACAGCAAGTCTGTGTGTGAGCATGCATGTATATAACATGTGCAGCACAGGATTATGTTCACAGTGCTGTGGACTGGTGCTAAGAAATTATTATTAGAATGCATTTTAAAATAATCGGCTGGCTTTGTGGTTTAGGTTTCCCATTCACAGCAACAGGAATTTTGTGTGGAGAAGAAATGCAAAGTCAAGCATGTAACATTATATATCTCTTATATATCTCTTAGCTTGCTATACAGTGCAGAATGACAGTAGTAATATTGTGCTTTTTAAACTCAAATGAATATTTGTACTTTTTTGTATTCTGTGTTAAGTCATGCATCTGCATTTTCAAAGAGTGCTTGCTGTGTAGGATCCTCCATTGTCATTTCTAAAACTGTAGTGGAGGAAAGTGTCAAATTAATTTCCCTTAAGTATGCTTTCCTGTTTTCTCAATAATAATTTTGCTGGCTTCTCTTGATAAGCAAGCAGGCTGCGGTAATGAGCTGGTATACATGTGTACAGTCTTGAATATTTGGGTATCCAAAAAGAGATGGATCTTCCTTTTCCTCGTTTTTGATGCCTCTATATCAGGAGAACTAGACTAACATACAAATTATGATAGTGCTGCTGTAATAATTTGTGAGATGTTTGAAATGTGCTGCTTTGTATCACAAAAATGCTATTGCGTGTTTGAAGGTTTCAGTGCCAAGACTGTATTTGCAGATTTTATATGCCCTCCCCGTGTAACTGTTTTATTTTATCTTTGAAAAAGCTCTTCAGCTTTTTCATCAGTTGAGACCTATCTTCATAAAGTGCATATAGCTTATCCCAGGGCAGTAAGACTGTCAATAGCAGTCTGCTTTTTAGTGAAAGTAGCTACTTAAGGCATTTAAAATGTTTTCTGGGTAATATCTACCAGTTTTATATATAGCTTCTGAGTCTGCAGTTTCTGCTTCTGTACTGGAAATAGGCCGGGTTTATGAATGTTGATTGATCGTCTCTATTTATTTGAAAGCCTTGTTTACAGGGGAGGCTGGCAGTTTCACTGAAGCAGTAACACTTGAGTGACTTTTTGACTTATACAGAATCATTATTGCTATCGATAGCAAAATATATTGTGGAAATACTGTAATGCTGTTCAGAATTGATGGCACCAGAAGAATCTCAAGCTCCGAATTGTTAGTGAAGTTTCCAAGGGATGTCCTGCTCCGTAGTAAAATGCCTAAATGTGATGACTCGGATCATTCATGTCTCATTTACAGTCTAATCTCCTGAGCTCTTAGGTGAGGCGTTTCGCCTTTTATAATAGGAAATGTATTGAAAGGGAGGGAGGGTTTAAGAGGCTCACGTTTTAGAGAGCAGTTCTTGGGCATGTTGCTTTAATGTATGGGGTGAATCTTTCCAGGGGGTGAATTGCCAAGGGGAGCGTTGTCTGGTAGGGCCATCTGTTTTTTCAGGCAAACATGCACGGGATTTATACTGCAAGAGAGAGACAATGTTTTCATGGTTAGGGAAATTGGCTGTTATCTGCCACGGTTGAACTTCATCTTTACTTCTGCCATTGGGTGCTTATGTGAATCTGTGCAATCCATGAATGCCTTTTTTTTTTTTTCCTTCCCCCTTCCCCCCGCCTCTCACAAATTTTCTCAAACTGCATCCATATGTCTTCATTTTATGTGGTTTTCTTTGCAGAAGTGGTAAGTACTGTGGCTGAGGCTGCTGCTGTGATTCCTTTTAGGAAGCACAATCTTCTCTGAAAAGCAGAGTGCTCTGAAGAAATGTCACCAGCAACACCTTAGGCTGGATATACCGAAGTTTATTGGAGGTTTATTGGCTTGACACACTCTTGTTGTACACTTAGGTTTCTTATCTGAGCCATAGGAGAGGTAGACCTTCCTCTCCTCAAAAGAGTGCTGCTAAAATTAAATGACCTTTCTTGAGGAATCTGTATGTGCTTAATGCTAAACACCACAGAAAGGCCCCCAAGGAAATTAAGATTTTTTTTTTTTTTGTACTGCAAGCGTGGTTTTAATAGCATTCAATAAATAATGACTATGGCCACATACTGTCCAGTGAGGGTAACATGGAGTATTGAATTGTTGTGCCTTGTGTGCCAAGTGAAGGGTTGGCAGCAAAAGTAATTGGTAATTAAAGGCTATATCCTTAAGTGCAGGCACCAGAGGACTTAAATGTGATTGCTTGGGCAAACTCCATGCCAGCCTTTCTTGACTCCTGAGAGCTTAGATTAGAAATGTTAATATTCTTTTGAGCTTCATCTCTGGAGTGGATGTGCAATAATGAATTAATTGTTTGGAGATTTTGTTTTTAATATTATTAATAGTTGGAAGTTTACAGGAAAATTAGGTGATGTGCTGTGGGTTCAGCTTTTAGTAGTGGAAAATGCCAGTTGTTTTCAGTCTATAGAAAATGCCAGTTGTTTTCAGTCTATATTAAGCCTGAACTGTGATGGGGTGTACCAAAGGCTTTAGAGGAGCGTGATCACAGAGTTTGGCACCCAAGTCAGTGCTCTAAACGCCCTCTCATTTGGCCTTCCTCAGAAAAATCAGTAATACTTTCAGAAGGGGAGATTATTTAAAAATGACCACAGCTTGCAGGGAGCTATGAAAACACTTGACCGCTGGTGCACTGAAGTGTGGGTACAACTGTCTGCTTGGGTCACCGTGCTCAAGCACATTCCTCTCATAATTAAGGTGGAAATGGGAATTGGAGAACCAAGAAAGAGTACAGAAAGATGGTGTTGCTTGAAATCAGGCCCTTACATTAACACAGGTTGTGGATCGTGCTGGTCTTGAAGTGGGTTAGGAGCTCAGGTTTGTGTGGCGAAGTTTGGGGATTGTGGCAAGTGTGGAAATGGTCGGGCACGAGCTGGGGATGCGGCAGATGCTGCCCTCGTTGCACTTTATCTATTTATTTTTTTTCTGCCCCAAAATTGTAAGGTGTTGGCATAGTGTTTTGCTGAGTATTTCCTAATGCAGTGTCTTCCCATTATGTTTATGTCAACTAATTGCCATCATGGAGAAGCTGGAATAATAAGATAAAGATTGCATAGTGATTACATTTGACCAGCTCTTTATAAAATGCCAGTGTTTTCAGGAGTGGTTTGTGGGAGGCTAAAATTCCAGGATCTCTGTTACTTGTTGTTCCTTTTCTAAACGGGAACACTCCTAGTCCAGTTTCCTTTGAGATTAGTTTTCCTTTGCAAAGTAAAATAGTTAGACATTAAATTTGAGGAAATATTGGCATATCGCACTTCCTGCAGATGATTAGGCTGTCTATATATGTGGTTGGGCTGTTCGTGGGGGTGTGTTTTATTTATTTATTTTAATGTTTTCCTAGCCTGCAGCTAGTCCGAGCTGCTGGGTCTGTTCAGCTCTGAGGACACCAATCTCCATGCAGAGACAGTCACATTTTGCACTGCCTTAAATATTTTGGGATGCGCAGCTTTGGCATTTGTTTTCCATTGCTCAGTTTTTGTCTGGATCTATCGCTGATATTCCATTCAAATAGAGAAGAAGAACTGTATCTGCCTAGGTGCAAGTGTGTTGCCTTAAAAAAAAAAATCACTTTTATATTAAATTGCTAAGAGCGTGAAGCTCACTGGGTTGTCCAAGGTTACTTTTGCATTAGCTGTGTGCAGTTTTGCACATTATCTTGTGACAGCTGGTGTGTGCTAATGATATTAAATATGGACAGTTTTTAGAATAATGGTGTTTCCTCTTCTGTGCCCAGAACATTGAGTGTTATGACATCTCTTAAGTGTGTGTTTACAAAGATGAAAGGAAGTAGGTGCTGGTACATCCCTCGTGTCAGGGAGCGTAAGAGGAGGTAATCAAAAATACGGAGAAAAATGTTTTTTTATTATTATTTATTTTTTTAAGTACATTTACAAAGCATCTCTAAGACAGCAACAGAACTATGGCCAGTGAGATTGCTACAGAAAACTGAACTAATAAGAGCACTGCTGGAAACAGAATTTATTAATCGCATCATTACTTGAATTGGTGAAATTGGGAATCGGATTTCTTTCCCTAGTTTCTGTTTTTAGTCCCTACTTCCAGTTTTATTCCTCCTCCTTCTCCTCCTTTTTATTCCATCTCCCTCACTCCAAATATCCCTTAGGGGTAGAATCTGATGTCTTGTGTCTAAATCGGGGCTGACACTCGTGTAGCTCTTTAGAATAACAACAACAACGATACTCTCTGTGAGGTTGTGCTCGAGCAGCCGGCCCCTTCCCCTCAGGTTTGTTTGCATTAGCACTATGATCTAATCTACTCGCTTAATTAAATTGGCCTTTGACCAAGCAGAAACAGTCCTTTTTCTCTGGCTACCTAGACAAAATGTAGATTTTCTACTGTCTTGGCACTTCTGTGTCCTTATGAGCACAGCCCAGAGCTGTGTGTTTTCATTGACACTTGATTTAAACACAGAAAACTTCTTGCGCGTTTTGAGAACACAGTGCCTTTTTTTTGCACACTTGCTCAGAACAGTATCAGAGTTACCACGGAAGGGCAGCTCCTTTACAGTCTTTCTTCAGTTTTGGGCACCTGATACATGTAGGAAAAGGTAACTCACCTCTCTGCTGTGAAAATAGCTGCTTTTGTTTTGTCCTGCATGCTTTGCATGGGAGCACCCAACTACCCACACACATATCCGTATCTGTGGCTTGAGAAGAGGAAGTGTAAACACCTCCTCAGCCTTCACGGCCTATGGATTTCTCTTTACAGGTCGAAGAGCTACCAGGAAAGGAGGAGGGGCTGGAAGGAGTCCAGCACAGCTCTGAATGGTTCATGGCATCTCTCCCTCTATCAATTTTTCATAACCTAGTAAACCAATCTGACTTTTAAACTATCACGCACTTTCCACTTCTTTAACTGAATGTGTAATGTACCAGAGTGGTTTGCTAATGTACTTTTGTTTGTAGAGTGTGTGACTCGCAGCCAGTATTATTCATGAAATGGAACCTTCCTAAGCAAGAATTTGCATTGAAATCTGTGCATAAAAGTGACAAAAGAGTGAATATTACAATATAATTTTTCCCAAAGCTGGGAACAAAAAATAAAAAATGACTGTTAAAGTCAAATTCTCGCATCTGTCATGCTTCTGCACTGATGGCTTTTTTTTTTTGACAAAAAGGAGACTTAGAAGGAAAAGTACATTTTTATTTGATCTACCAATATAAATGCAAAAACCTTGTCAGTTTTTTTTCTTTTTCTCTTATTGCTTGAGAAAATACTTAAGAAAAGGAACTCCTCACACTTGAAGTGTGACTCACTTCACTGAAAGCATGTGGGGGACACCCTAAACTTGCACTAGGTCACAGGGTTTCCTAACTGAAAAGCTAGTACAACATGCTTTGAAATGCTTTTTGTTGCTCTGAACCCTTCTCTTAGCCATTGTTTGATGAACAAAATCAGGGAGAGTCCCTGATATTGCTGATTATTAAGATATTTGCTTTAGATCACCTGCAAGTCTACTTCATTTTTTTCTGGTGGTGGTAGTAATTTAATTTTGTGTAAAGTAATTACAGGCCTAGGATGTGAAATTATTCTTTAAATATGATTGCTGCTAAATATGCTCTGTATTGCTACCAAAGTCCCTAAGCTGCTTTCTGCCCTTGTTCCTGTCTAATCTCGCTATTTCCCAAACACCCACTATGCAGCAGCTCATGAGTGATACCTTTTTTTTTTTTTTTTTTATGATAGGTTCCTTAATTTGAACATTTAAGATGACAGACTATTATTATAAAAAATTAATGTTATGATGCAGAGCCTGATAACCCGGCACTGCTGTAAGAAGCTTGACAGAACTGGCCTTCATGGTGAGTGCCGAGCTGCTCAGCTTCTGGGAGAGGGACTAACAGAGCAAGCCCTTGTATCTGCAGCTTGTGACTTTTTTCCGGCTAGCAAATGTTTCCCTGGGCAGGTGAGAAGTCAGGAGCACGTGTCACATTGCTGGTTGTGAACATGACAGAAGCAGTGCAAGATAGAGAGATTCAGCAACCTGTGCAAGTAGAGGGCTTGGATAGTGCCAGTAGTGCCCGAGGGGCCAGGTTGGTGCCTTTGGAAGACACACGGATGACAGTTGGATCCTTGTGTGTAGTAGGAAGCCTGTGTATCGAGGGGATGGAGGAGATGATGGAGAATGAAAGTGGTGGAGTCCCTCAGTGGTTCATCTTCTTTGTCGCTTTTTCAAGCAGTGGTTGTGTTTGTGTGTGTGCTTTTAGACAAGTCACTGACTGGATTAAATTTTCGCCCTTTCTGCAGTTGCGTGGTGGCTAGCACTCTGCAGGGCTGGCAGCAGTGCAGTGAGGGCTTCTGGAAGCACTTTAACAGCCCTTGTGTGGGGAGCTGAGGTCATTCTGAGCAAACCATTTCCATTTCCTGTTCCTGAGAGCTTGCAAGGAGAATGCCAAAGGAGCAAGCCTGAGGCTTGTCTTTTTGAAATAAGCATTTTGGGCACCTCTTTCTCTCTAAACGCATCCTTAGTCTTTTATAGAACAGCATACTGCCTTGGTACCTAAAAAACTTGACAAGCCAGTGCTTTCTGGAGGGCTTCATGATTTTTTTGGAGAATTTGAGGTTGTCCAAAGCTATCGCTCCTTGGAGCCTAAGTGGGGGAAGCAGGGCGGTAATAAAGTTGCTACAGGGCAGTTTCTCCTCAGAGCTGATTAAGGGAGAGGAAGGGTTGTTGACCCTGAGATGAGTTGGGAGATGGGGCAGTGCTATGTTTGGTGAGGGCTGACCCGTGAATGAAAAGGCTTTTCTCTCTCTCTGCCTTCAAGGCCATTAGCAAGACTGCAACTATTCATACAAAACTATTGATAAAGGGGAAATCTCTCAAAAGGCTCCTCTCTCAACAAACACTTGAGCCCTGTGCTTGAGGAATGATAGCATCTTAAAGCTGAGATTTGAGCTTCTACATTGCTGCAGATCTAGAGGAGCTTTGGGTCTGGAGAGATGAAGGTAGGTAGGTTAGTATAGATGTTTCGGGTTTAGGAAGGCCAGCTTATGCAGGCGACCTTGTGATTTGGTGTTTATGTAATGTTCCTGTAAATACAGGAAATGATAATGTTGTAGATACTGATACATTGCACAGTAATAATTTCTACAATTTTGGTAGGTCTATTTGTATTCCAAATAAAAAAAAAACTTTTAGACTTGGAATATGAAAACATATTTAAAATATAATGAACTATTTTTTTTGACTATGCCACTGTTCATAGCTCCACCTTGCAGGTGTCAGAAATGCCCTTTTTCAGGCTTTGACTTGCTGTTCTCTTGTCTTAAGTTGCTGGAATATCCCCTTTTTTGTGAAGCATCAGTATACGCTGTGCTAAAGGATCGTGCTTGTTGCATATAGTATCTTTATGTTCTATTTCTCACTCTTCCACCTTCCTTTTTGCTGTCCTTACATCTTCCCTGTTTCAACAACTCCCTGAAAAGTTTTCTGTGTGTAAATCTGGCCAGCCAGGAAGCTGCTGCTCCCTTGTTCTCTGGTTTTCACTGAACTTCACTCTATATGTGTATTACTTGTGGAAGCAGTTTGGTTCATGCTGGCTGTTATGGGGCTGTTAGGATGGCTTTTGGGTCTTTCTCCCTCTGCAAAGCAGCTTTCTGTGGTAATTCTTGAGAAACTAGCAATGTTTAGAGTACCTCACTTGTTATGGTTGTCCTGGAGGGGCAGGAAGATACAGTGTTGGACACAGTCATCTTTGACATTGTTCTCCGCAACCCTTCGCGTAGATGAGCTGTTGGGTTGAAAAAGGAAAACAAACAAACAAATAAAAAAACCAAAACCCAGAACTATAGTATAACATGGCAATTTACATGTAATTAGCTGATGCGGACAGTGTCAGGGCAGCCTACACCATTGAAAAAAGTTTATCACTTGCTCTGTGGCTGCACTGCCCAGTTCTTGTGGTTTACTTCTTGTTTTGCCTGACCATTTTCTAACATAATTGACTCTGCAGATGGCCTGACCAGTTAGTTTCTTGGGTGCAGTCTGTACTGTTTCCCTCACAAGGAGCTGCCAGCCACGTTTCTGCTATGTCCTTGCTTAGCTGCGCCATGTGGCAAGCTGCTAGGGACGCTGAGTGCCCCGTGTTTCCGCGCTTCTCTGCAGGTGCCTCAACTGCAGAGTGGAAAGCTGCTTGTTTGGAGAGGGAGTGTGTTTAATCTCTAGCTAAATGCCAGGAAAAGTCTCCAGAAGCGCCTCATGCAATGGGGACATGTGCTTTGTTTCAGCAGTAAATAGTTTTTTGCCTGTAATGAATGCCATTACAAACATTAATACATTAAACTCTTAAAACTTGTGTATTCTGGTTTTAGGTGGTTGCAGAATAAAGCTAACATAAAAAATGCCTTGCCTTTTCCCCTCTTGTTGTTAAACTATGTTCTTTGTTAAAAGGCTATGATTTATTAAACCCAGTAAATGCTTGTTGTAAACCTTTGAAGTGTGTATTTTTTTCACTGCAGATGTTTTGGAAACATTTAACCCAAAATACAAAGCTGAAAGATGTGTTTGCATCCGGTGATATTTACTGTGCAATGTTATCCTTTAAAATCTTTTCTGTAACAGTGTTGGATTGATTGTCTGTTGTTTATGTGTGCGTGAAATTGTGTGAAATTAAAGTCCTGCAGGTTTTTGTGTGGTGTTTATTTATCGCAAATGTAGACCTAATGCAATCTGAGTAGGTCTTTGTTCAACCTTAACGGTTAACGAGTGCACCCAACGTACACTATACTTCTGCTTTTCTATTCATATTTTATAGCTCTTCAGCTTGATGAGAACAAAAGATTCTGTAGTGTAACTCTTCAGCGCACTGAAAAGAGCAGGAAAAGTGTTAAGTGTCCCGTGTATGAGAGGGGACTACTTTCTCTGACCAGCCATTTCATTATGCACTATCTGTGAGGAGCTAGCATAGAAATGATTTGCCAATGATCATCTGCTATTTATTTTTGTTTTATTTATTTATACTTCAAAAATGTGTAAAAGGGGATATGCAACCTGACAAAATTGGCAAAAAGAAGAGAAATGACTTTTTCCACCTCCCCGTGTTACTGTTTCTGAAGTGGTGCCTTTCTCTGCAACATAAAAAGGAAGAGCTGGCACAGACAACAGCCTTTCAGTCAGAAACCTGGCAGGAGTTAAGCAAGCAGCTTTAGTTGTGCTTTGCATTTTTGTCTTCTCTTAAAATATATTTCCCATAGATCAGGCAAAGGGACTGGATATAAATAGTGTAGCAGTCTCAGAGGGCTTTAATTCTCGGTCATGTATCTGGAGATGCTCTGATCAAGGTGTTGTTTTCATATTTGCTTATTTATGCCATTGCAGTTCACCTTGTGCAGGGAAAAACTGCTGTAGGGTCATTGAGCTGTGTGAGTTGTTCTTCCATAGCCAATACCATGGTGGTAAATTTAGCAAACTGGCAGAGAATTGTTAAAATATGAGAGACCTGATACAGTGCAAGAACATGGCCCTTCCTCCCTACTTAAGCTGTGTTTCAGGTTGTCCATTAGCCTCGAGGTCCTGTTCTGCCAATTAAGTATTAAAATAATAAAATATGTTGAGAAAATTTACCAAAAATATTTAAGGTCTAGATACATCTTGGGGAAGCCACTTGAACTGTTTGGCAGAGTGTGGCTTTACCAACTAGTGTCTTAAAGGACACTGAACAAATTGGGTAAACAGCTTTGAGTATTAGGAGAGACTTGGCCTTCTTTTGAGGAACTGAGGCATTTTCATAATTGACCTTTGGATAATGTGCTGGCACTGAGAACAAATCTGACAATGTGTAGCCACGCTTGTGAGATTTGTCTTGCCATCACTTAAACTAGAGGAGCGGGGTGTGCGGCGGAGGAGGCGGGGGGAAACACTCTGGGACATTACATTTCTACAGATTCTGAACAACTCATCAGCTCAGTTATGTAGAATGCATTTATTAGATATGACCAAGACCTGATTCTGGTTTGTTAGTTCAACTCTTGTGCTTCCAGTACAGAGCACTCCCAGGTAGCTTTTGGATACTGCATTGCAGGGTGAGGCGTGGATTGGGTCGCTCTGTTTGGAGCTTCTTGCACGGCCTGAGGATTAGCAGATCTGTTTGTGTGTGATGGAGCCTGGCCAGCTGGACTGGGCATTAGGTTGGTGCTTAGGGCCCTTTGGAGGCATCGACGTGAGAAAATACAATATCTGGGTTACAGAACCCTCCAGCAGCAGCAGCATGTTCCTAGGATAGGAAAACCTTCAATTTCTACTTTTTTTTTCAAATTTCTGTTTAGTAAAAGATCTGTCTTGAGCTTGTTTTTAGCATTTCATGGAGATAAAAAGTCCTTTCGGTTTGTGGTTGTCATTATATATGTTACCACTGTTCAGTAACATTGCTTTGAGCATCTGTAATAGGAATATTGATGTTCTCCTCCTGTAGACAGAATTCATGCATAAAATTAGCATTTAGCTTTTATATGTACTTAACAATGACCTCCCCCATGAATGTACACCAATGCATGTACTGTTATTCATACCACTGCTTTAGCTTGGACTGTGTCTTACAAAGCAAGTGTATTACGTGTTACCTAGTGTATATATATGTATCTACATATATATGTATATTTTCCCCCAAAGATTATAACCTCCTACTCTCACATTCTTACTTTAAGATCAGTAGAGTACCTGAAGCAAGAAGAAATGAAATCAAATCTCTTGAACCCAGCATGTTGCCTCTTGCATCAAGATGATGTTCAGCTGTGAAGTGTGTGTTTTCCCCAGCCAACGAGTATATCTGTAGCTTTTGGAATGCTCATTTGTTTCTGTCTTAGCACATTCTTCTGTTGACACTTGCTGTGAAATAATGTAGCTGGGCTCACCTTCTGTGCTTCTTAGTTCTTGTAGCTTTATCTACTTCATTTATTCATTATTAAACAGATGCTTTTTGCCTGACAAGTGCTACAAAATCACTTTCACTGTGGCTGAATTCAAAAAACTGCACTGCAAGTCTGGAAATATGACTTTTTTATGATTTATTACTTTTTTAAAATCAAATACTATGTATTTCTGCCTTCCACTGAAGTTCCCTTCAGTCCAGACAACTTTCAAGGCTACTAGGTGTTCTCTATCCCATCCTTTAGGCGGTGGAGTCCTGTAAAAGTGAATGTTCAATATGTCTAGACTCATATTAAAAACAAAAAGAATACCCCTTGTGTGTTTGAAAATGTGCATCAATAGTGCTTTGTATTTGATAGTGTAAACCTTCCTTTTCTGTTCAGACCTGCTTTATAAAATTATGTATGTACTTCTATACTAATGTAGGCTGTATGCAGCTCCCAATGAGAACATACGTAGTGCGTAAAACTAAAGGGCCTATTATTTTGACATGAGTTACAAGGGTTAAGGATTTCTGAAGACATGATCTTAAGGTACCTACAGTTAGACATCCAGGAAAAAGGTTTCTTGATTTATTCTAAACTTTATCATCATTTGAGAACAATAAACAACTCGTGGCTTTGTGTTTTCTTCCTTAAATTTCTCTTATGTAAGCACTGGGTTGTCCTTCTGTTTTTATTAGACAAGTTCTGACTCATTTTTGGTACAATATAGTCCTTTCATTTATCCTTAGATCAGTGTTCTAGTATTTGCACTAAGCATACTTCGTGCTAATCCAAATTTAACTCTAAAGGGAGGAAAAGGAGGTGATCTTTGACAAGAATGTTTTCTTCTGGACGTAGAGGTTTTGGTTTTCTTCTTAGAAAATACAGCTCTGGTACTTTTTTAATTATTATTTTCTTTTTAAATATCTGATATGAGACCTTAAGCTTCTTTTGCCATATTTTTTCTTTAAAATTTTTTTTTTTAAAAGATTCACTTGGTCAAGAGAAGTAGCATCAGGGCAACTCATGCAGTCGTCCGTAAAATGAGCGGTGATCTTGAGGCAGCAGTTTTGCAACTGAAATATCTGACAGGGGAAGAACTGACTCTTCCCCCAGAAAACAGCAAAGTAGTAGACGGAACGCCATCTGGAGAACATTTTAAAGAAGGGCTGAGGAAAGGGAGATCAAGGGCAGAGGAATTCCTCGGACCTGCGTCAATCTCTCTTGTTTTCTGTATTTGACAGGCTGCAGCTGTGAGCCCTGGTCTTTGCCCAGGCCACTCTGTGTGGAGAAAAGGCCTATTTTCCATTCTTCAGCATAGAGGTTAACTAGTGTCTGCTGACTGGGTGAACAGAAAAGACAGTGATGGAGCTCAAGTGGTTTTGAGAACTTGGTGAGGCTACAAGCTAAATTTTCTTGATTGCTTTTAGTAAAGAAATCCAGGGAATGGAATCCTCCCATCCTCCAAGCTCTTGGGTTTTGTCCCGTCTCTCCCCTGCTTTTGTTGGCCTTCCATAGCTAACAAACTCATTTTGTGGCCTCCCTTCCCTCTCTCGCGGCCAGCCCTGTGTCTGCCCAAGCCCTGCAGCCGCTGAGGTGGGACACAGAGCAAGCAGGTGGCTGCAAAGCAAGTCCGCCACGTGGGGCACCAGAAATCCTGTTCTCTGCCTGACTTGTAGGCTTCTGGTTCCATGCGCAGTGTGGAAAATGTAGGATGGCTCTTTCCATGCGGGATAATTATTTCCATGCAATATCAAAGGAGATGCTGGATTGCAGGGTGAGTCTGTAGCTAAGGGCACTGCCTCCTGGTGTCCATTTAGTCAGCACTGGTTTAGTAGGAAAAGCCCCAGTGTCTCCTGCTGAGGGATATTATTTCAGTGCTGTAAGTACAATTGGGAGGTACAAGCTCCCAATCCAGCTTTCCAGTAATGCTGGATCTACAGGAACACTTTGTTCCTGAGCTGTGGGATCAAACTTGCTTTTTTATGTTAGTGCAGCAAAACCCCTGAGAGTTGTGGGAGCGCTAACTGGAACTGAGGGAGTCATCTGAATATGAGTGACTAGGTGATTGGATAAGTTTGTGTCCACAGGCAATGCTGTGGCGTTTGTTTTCCAGGTGCATATAATTTGCCTGCCTTGGGACTCAGGCACTTGTGCAGAGCCCACTATTCACATGCGCGACTGTGGCTTACTGCGTAACTGAACGTTGTTCCCACACCCAAACCCGCTGATGCTGCAAGCATTTCTGATGTAAATATTAGTGTTCATCTCCTGCAAAGACTCCTCCAGGTGAACCTGGCTGTTATTTCTGTCAAAGCTTTTTCAGTAAGGTCCTATTTGCAAACACTTGTGGAAGGAGTTACATGCTCATATGAGAGAATCCTAGTGTGTGGCTCGTACTGAGTACAGCGCATCGTTCTGCTACCTCAGCCTCACTATCTGAAAGGAACACTTTGCTAGGACTTCTGCTGCTTTTTGTCTATACTTTTGCTTTTCAGTGTTGTTCTGGGAATGACTGCAAACAAATTAAACTTTTCCTGTGAAAACAGAACCTTTTCTGAGGCCTCTAGCCATGCAAAATTATATCAGGGTATGTGAGGATGGTGTTAACAGTGAATTACGGTGAATTACATGGCGTTGAAGCTGTTGTGTTTGTAGATGAAGAGGTAGAAAGTTGGGACCTGACACACAGGCATTTTGTAATGGATGTTTTATAACAGAAAGCCAAAAGAATCTGTTGCCTCAAGTTATATTGACAACCATGTCTACTGTGATATTCATTTCTTGGAATTTAAAAGTAGTAAAAATGCCTCAACATAAGCTCTAAGCAGTATATTGATGACTGAGTAGATAAGTAGGATTATTTAATAGCTTAAAGTACTTTTATGGAGATGGGCAAAATCGCCTAGTCAGCAGAATCAAGCATCAGTTTGCTGGGGATATCCTGTAAGCCTTAGGTATATGCGCGTGGAGCTGCCTCCTGCTTACCCCAACCCGAAGCAAATCAAAGCAAGGTCTGAAAGGTGATTATTTGGTTGGAGTGAGTGATTTAATAGCAAGGGGATAAGTCCTTGAGTCATTGCTTGCTAGGACCTGACTTGGGACCTTCCAGCAATAGTCAATTCTTAAATGAAGGCAAATCCCTTTGGAAGGAGTCCACTGGCTCTGCAGCAGGAAGAACAAGCATCAAGAAAAATGTGGTTTCACTTGGGCTTGACAAACCCGTCTTTCCTGAATAGGACTCTGCTCCACTCATGGAAGTGATTTCAGTATAATTCAGTGTTTCCTGATTTGTGCCTCCCTGGTGAAGTCCACACAAATAAGCTCTCCTGGAGAAGTGCCATCTCTTGGCAGGGCAATTTAGTGTCCTTGTATTGTTGATAAGTTATGGGATCGTGGGGAATTCGGCTGAGATGTACCCCATCAACTTGGGAATTTTCTCGCTTATGCTATATAGGCTTCTCGTCTATCTCCAGAATGCTAACAGTTTTTATAAGATCCATGTGACTGACTTGCACATCGTAGCAAGCAGAATATTTTGCAATATATTTATTTTAAATTTTTATTTATTTTTAATTTTTTTAATTTATTTGTTTTTGGAGGAAGAACTCACTGGAAAGGAATTGTTTCAGTCTCTGATTCCTGAGAATATCACCTGCAACTGCAAAGTGAAGCTCTGTGCAGATTTATTGTTGGCAAGTAGGGAAAGCATATTGCAAGACAACACAAGCTTTTAAGAGATTTTAATAAATGTAGAGTATGCAACAGCAAGAAAAGTACTTGCAGTGTTACATATCTGCTATTTTTTTAAATAACTTTGAAAAGATACAAATACAGCTGTTCTTGCTAGGATAAAGCTAAAGTATCTTCGATGGGGGCAGGGCAGGGGGAAAAAAGGTGAGGGGTTTGGGTCAGACCCTTGAAAGCAACTAAATAGCCCTGAGAACAGTCACCGGTGTCCTTAGCATCTGGTATGACTGAGTTGGAAGTATCTGCTGATTTGAGGCAGACTTTAAAGAAGGTGTTTTAGAATTTGGGGACCATCCATGAGTTTTTATACTGATCAGACTGGGAAAGTGATATTGCTGCCAAGAAATTAGCTTGAAAGCAATTCTGCGGCTTCTAAGGAAGCAACAGTTGGTTTCTTTTAGCTAAGTAGTGGATGCAAAGTAGTAGAGTTGCTATTGGAAAAAATTAAGTGTCGGAAAGAAATTAACTTCTTAGGCCAAATTGAGTTCGGGGATTGATTTTTACAATACACGAAGTTTAAGATAGAGATTATCCATTTGATTTATGTAGTTCAATAGAAAACAAAGATAATATTTACATGCCCAAGATGCCCTTTGCCGTAGAGTGAGAATGGAGAACAGCCATGTTGAATGTTCTTGAATGTTGAGTGTTTATTTTCCTTTCACTTCTTGAATGTCTGTGTGCACATTGCATAAACTGACTGGCCCAGAATCTTCCTCACAATCTTGCAAGAATGAACTGTTTAGCTATGACTTGTCTATTGCCAGACAGGATTCAAGTTTTACTCAGTCTGGAGACTTTTCCCTTACATGCAAGAATGTGTAGCATAATTCTTTCTCTAAAAGTTAATCAGTTACCATTTAAATGTCACTAGGGTTTAAAAATACATTTGGAAAGTTGTCATTTGCTACAAACTTGAGGAGATCATGTACTGTTGGAATTTTTCAGCTTAACTAATGACTGATTAAACCAAAATTCCCGGGCTCTGTGACAGCTTTAGCTTCTCAGTGTAACATGGTGGGGAAGCTGCTTCAGTTGGCTTGGTTTCATCTGTAAGAGAATCTTATCACCTCCTTAAAAAGTTGATGTAATAGTTGTGTTTCTTTCCGTACGGAACAATTCCCTGTTTGCTTTCCTTCACCTGCTTACCTGCAGTGTTTCATCAAGGTGTTTCATCAATTCACAGGATGTTCTGTGGAGGAAATATGCTGAAGAAACTGGTGCTGGGCTAGATAGTTCTATGTCTGAGGAGGACATAGACCTAATATCAAAGCCATGCTTGTCTTTTGTGGGCTATCTCCCATCTGTGCTTTATAAAAAAGCAAACCAAAAGAACAACAATTTGATAAATTTGGTAAATTATATGTTGGTAAAAATTAAAAAAGAGAGAGAACAGAAATAACTTTGAATACTCTCCTTGTCCCAGAAACTGCTTTATTTTTTCTTATGCTAAACATACTTGAAAGATGAAGCTATCTATGCTGTTTTTTCATGTTTTGTTGCAGGTAAGAGAGGAGAAGGACAAAAAGGTTTTTCCAGCTAGAGCATAACTGCCCATTACTGTTGTCATACTGCGTTTTCCTGAGTAAGATGCTGTGTTGGGAGAAGTGACAGACACTAAGCTGAACAGACCGGGATCGTTCCAGGACAGTTTTACTAAATAGGGTAGACAATAAAGCCAGGTATTGAATGGGAATGTGGCAGAATAGCTTTTGCAAGCTGTAACTAGTGGACTTCATGGTGCCAAGAAGAAAAAACAGATTAAAACATTCAAATGCATTTCCTCCCTCCCTCTTTCCCTGATCTTTTATTTCAGTCAGTAATGGAAATGCCTTGTACTGAGTTTTGAATGAATGGCTTTACACTGCTCTACTGTTAGGTACTTAACAAGCCTCATTTCTAAAAAATCTTGCAGTCTGCCTCAGTTAACCCAACTGCTTTTTAAAAAAATACTGTTTTGGCAGAGGCTTTTTCATATTTATAACAAATGCACAAATAAACCATTGCACAAGTTGCAGCTAAAAATGAGGATTTGGAATATGTGAGGTTTTTAAACGAGGGGATCGGAGGACTGCAGCACTAAGTATAACAACAGATCCCTGTTTCAAGCCCCATGTGTCTGTGTCTCCTGTTGGAGAGAAGGAAATGCCAGGCCAAGCTGGGGGAATTCTGCAGGGTCGGGCCCTGGCAAAGGAATGTGGAAGTAACCTGTGAAGGCCAGGAATGGAGTGGAGGTTTTGATGGTTGTTGGTTCTTTACTTATTTTCTCTCCAAGAGATAATTATGAAATGGCAAAATCTGTGGCGTGTGCACAGTGAGAGTGATTAGGAGTCTTGTAATTAACATGAGTGAAAATAACTTGGTAACTGTGTGTTTATAAGGAACCGGGAAAAGATATGAATGGTTTCACAGTTCAAGAATTGTCTCAATTCACAGACACAGTCAGCTGTAAGAGCAGTTGTGCTAAGATGTGTTCTCATCATAAACTGTGATTTATTTATTTATTTATTTATGTGCACCTTTTTGGTTAGCTTTAAGCAGGCGTAGTTTAGGCTGGCGCAAATTTTGAGCAAGGAGAGACTATTGTCTCAGTATTGGCATCGCACCAGCTGTTCCAGTGAGTGGCTGATCATGACTGATGCTCCAGTTATAAATGAAGACTTAAAGAGGAATCTGCATGTCTTCTGTTTGTGTGGGGATCTTAAGCAGCTGTTTCCTGGCTATGCTTCCGTTTTCAAAATTGTTATTTACCTTTTGCAAGTATCTGGAATGTCACATGGGTTAAAAATGCCTGACCTGGGTTATACAAACAGTCTCCAGAGAGAAGTCTGATTTCTAGGGCCCTGGCTGTGGCCGTGTTTCCCTGTGTGCCTGCTCTCACTCTGAGAAGCCCTCAGCAACCTACCCAGTCATGTGCAGTGAGCAAACTGCAGATTTATTCCCATGCTTAGGGACTAAAGAGGGCTACTGGGCTTCAGCTCAGGCTACGCCCCTGTCTTTTAGATGAGTCAAGTTAAACAAAATGGTTTTCCCTGTTGCTTCTTTGTGCTTTCCATCTCATAGATGGAAAAAGGATTTCCCTATTGAAAGAATAACAGTTCTTTTGTGCGAATGGCAGGTTCTGCTTATGCATGCAGTGTCTTTATTGAAGCAGGTTCCCGTAAACGTGCCATACTTGATCTTACTGTTGAGCTGATGTCTCCTTGTGTTTCTGTGGTGATGGTTAATTGTGGCTTCTGGAGAAGCTCCGGATGGAGCCCTGTGCCCGGCGGTGCTGTAAGCTGGAGGTGGCTGGTGGAGTCTGCTGGGCTCTTCAGCCTCCTCCTGCTCTTTAGAGCTCGTGTGCTCAGTGCTGCTTCCCTCTCTCTGTAGCTCAGGGACAAACGGGACTGGAAAAAGGTGGCTGCACAGAACTAAGTGTGGTCACATGTGTACTAGAGTGCTACAGTGCTGTGATACAAAAAAATGCCCCACTTAGAAATACTGATGTTTCCCATACTGATTGTAAGATAAGGAAGCTGTTGGGAGCTATGTTGCCAGACAACCCTGTAAAACCATGAGTTGAATCAAGAACAAGTTGCTGGGTTACTGCTTAGGAGGTCCTCCTTACCCGTCTCGATGGAGGCCTTTGGCAGTATACTACCCTATTAGAAAGCAGGAATTCAGTGAGTGTCATGAGTTTCAGTCATCCAAAAGGCATTTTAAAAGGTTCTGATGTGGGAAGTGAATGGTTGGCCATAGAGCAGGAAAGAAGTTGGATGAGGTCTTGTGAACTGGTGAAGAAGCAGCAAAAAGGAGCAGAAGGAAGGCAGGGAGACCATGAGCTTCAGCCATGCCCTTCCTGCACGGGGACAAGTGCCACCTCTCGGTTCCAGGCTGGTATCCTGACCGGTGTGGGTAGAGGAAGGTGATCTTTCCCCTTGAAACTGGTGCTTGTCATGAGGTGTCTTTAAATGTCTGTTTTTAACAGACATGAGATGAGAAGTTTTCCTTCATTTCTGAGAATGGATTTTTTTTTCCCAAAGAGCCGAAGGTTAGAATTACTTTAAATACATAAAACTAAACCATTTAGAAGAGCTGAGGCAACTGTTTCTAAATCAAAGATGGACAGAATAAGATATTCTCTAAACCACCATTAAATAGCAGCTAACTAGAGGGGCACAGTCTCAAGAAGGCAGCCTTGCAAGCAGCAGTGAAGCTGCTCTGGGGAAGAACATTTCTGTCCTCCTTGCCCTCACTCAGTACTTGCCGTTACTGTGCTGGGGACAGGCAGGTCTCCCAAAATGCAGCCTCTGGCCTGGGGACTTGCTTCACTCCACTCTAATATTGCCTTGGCAGTTTTTGGAAGTCCAGCTGTGAGTCTACTTTGCTGATCCTGTTTTGTATTCACATAATATTTGCTTAAATGCAATATCCTGGGAAGGGTAATAATCCATTGTAAATATGATATAGCCATTGAATGCCTTATTTAATGGGAGCCCTGCGTCTTTTTCCCCTCCCCCAAGAACTCTAATTATTTTTTTATGCTGTTCATGCAGTTACTGTCTGTAAACATGTGGATTTATTGCTGTCTTTCCTCCCTGCTTGCCTCCTGCTGTTCATTGCCCTGCAATGTCCAGCTTTAAATGCTGAAAGCTTTGGGCAACAGCACCAGTATCCAGGCAGGGGCACGGCTTGGAGCTCTGGTTGGTTTAGTAGGTGCTGCTTGAGTGGAAGCAATAATGAGATGTGAAGGGTCTATACTTGTAGTATGAGATTAAAAAAAAAAAAAATCAGAGAGAAAGAAAAGCTTAATGACTAGCTGTTAAAAGATCCTTGCCCACTTCTGTGAGAGTACAAAATGTCTGGAATCCAGAGCATTTCTTGCATGCAGCATTTCTGGCTTATTTTTCATCCCCACCAAAAACTTGGCCTTGAGTTTCCCTGCTGTCCAAGACATGACCGCAGTAACCGGAAGGTCCCGGTGCTGTGGTGCAGGGCGCACGCGCTGCTTCACGGCATGAGGCACCCGCCGGAGCCCCAGACGGGGATGCTGCTGCTCGGGGCGTGAGGCTGTGAGGAGCAGCCCCGTGCCCGGCTCGCCGCTGTGCTTCGTGTGACGGAGGTGGCAGCGGGGAGCACTGAAACACGGCGCTGCCCAGGGCTCTCGTTCGCCGCGTGCCAGAGGCCCCAGAACAGCTTCCTCCTGCGAGCGCGTGCCGTCAGCGAGGCAGCCACGCTTCGGGGCCAGGCATTTGTGTATTGATCGTCTCTTCTGATCGCTTCCAACATATGTCTGTTCCTATGGAAATACTCATCGGTAGCATGCAGAAGTTTCTGTAAATATTCTTTGGCTACTGCAAAGTTTATTACCATA
Organism: Crypturellus soui; assembly: GCA_032275445.1. NCBI lineage: Eukaryota > Metazoa > Chordata > Aves > Tinamiformes > Tinamidae > Crypturellus > Crypturellus soui. The sequence continues at coordinate 216,896 of JAUBNY010000002.1, forward strand.
TTAATAGAGTGCTAGGACTTCTTTAACTCTTCAGTGACAGAAAATACTTTATTCCTTTCTTGGGGCAAGCTTTGAATTTCTGAACTTTCTGTTTTTCTTTGGCAATTTGAATTATCTCTCAAGTATACTTCTTGCAGTGAATGGTGTTCCTATCTTCTGCTTGACTCCAGAAGTTACGAGCTAGAATCGGCAGGTATCAAAAACAAACAAACAAACAAAAAATCCCACTGTACTCATAAAACAACCCCCTGAAATCCTCCCTGAAGATAGACCTTCTTGTTTGCCTGCAAGATGCTTGTCTTCATCTCTCAGGCCTGACCTAATAATCTGCTGCTGCCGAATGAAGAAGCTGTTATTTTGTAGCTGTTATTCACTTTCTTCCGGAAAATGGCTTTTGAAGGGTCATATTTTTTTGTGTGGTTGCTCTTTCTTGAAAGTGCCTAAGGTTCCTAAGGTCTTTAGAGGCCATTCTCATTTCAAAAGTTACTTTTCTTCTTTCTTAGTATTTCATATTGGTCTTGCTTCCTTTTGAGCAGATACCAGTTACACATATCACTTGATGCAGGTTGGTGGCTTTTCCCTCCCTCCACAACTATAATCAACCTGGTAGGAATGAGCCCTGCAGTATCTTCCTTTTGCCTCTGTGGGCCTGCGGGGTGGGCAGCTCTTAATCCAGTATTCGTGCTCCTGTTCTGTGTTAATGTACCCCTAACAGGTCAGGTGTGGACTGTGCCTGGCTGAGGGGCAGTGCCTCTGGCTTGCAGCCTCCTCCATTCTGGGAATGACACGGGAGAAGCTACGGGAAATGAGGCAGTTTGTGCCTTCCGCCCTGGAGTGCTTCATGCTGCGCCTTTCCCTCTGGGTGCCTGTGTGCTGCAGCGATGCGCTCTGAGGGAAACCAGCGGCGTTGTCGGAGTGCAAGTGGCGTCCGGGAGAGCCTCCCCAGGGAAGAGTGCATCCCAGGAGGCAGCTACCGTGAGTCACAGCCGGCCAGCCGCCCCGCGGGATTAGCTAAGCCTGCCCGCTGCTGTTGCACACGGTGGGAGCAAGAGGTCAGCCCAGGAAGTGTGTGGGAAGCACAAGTGTTGCTCAGTACGGGAAAAGCAAAGGGAGTCATTACCAAAA
>JAUBNY010000002.1:221078-242658 GCA_032275445.1 Crypturellus soui
TATAAATACCTCAAAAGAGGGAGTGAGGAGGATGGGGCTGGCCTCTTTTCAGTGGTGGCCACCGACAGAACTAGAGGAAATGGTCACAAACTGAAACACCGAAAGTTCCACAGGAACTTGAGGAAAAATTTCTGAACAGTGAGGGTGACGGAGCCCTGGAACAGGCTGCCCAGAGAGGTTGTGGAGTCTCCTCTGGAGATCTTCAAGACCCGCTTGGACGAAGTCCTGTGCCACGTGCTCTAGGTGGCCCTGCGTGTGAAGGGAGGTTGGACTAGATGATCTCCAGAGGTCCCTTCCAATCTTAAGGATTCTAAGGTTCTATAGTTATTTCAAGTCATAGGGTTTGCAGTTTTTTGAGAGCGATACTTTTAATTTTTCTTCCTTTTCATAATTAATATATTATAGGTAGGTCTTGGAACAGCGTGTGCTTCTGGAGTCAAGAAGTTAATAAAGATGGGGAAAATAGCAGTGAAAAGGAACAATTCAAAGAATCTGCTCTTTGAAGGTGGAACAAGTTCTGTGTGATGGCTAGCAGGCGGCGATGAATTACTGCCTAGTAGGTAGGACTGAAAGTAGGTGTGATCATTGTAGCTGTCCAGAAGAACAGGGTGTTTGCATTTGGTCACAAGAAGAGACATCAGCATGATATGAAGGGGGCTAGATATACCATGTATAGTAATGGGGGTGGGGGGTGAGGAAGAGTTTAGCGGGAGGCTGCAGATGAGACTTTGCAAAGTCTCTGCCCAGCCATTTTTATCTGCATGGGGAAAGAGATGGGCCTGGTTTATTTATTTATTTATGTACTATTGAGATGTCTAGTTATCTGATTGGAGAAATCAAATCAGAGAGAGGAAATGGGCAGCTGGTTTTCTTCAGCACCTTGTCATGACAGTTCTCAGAGAATGTAGATCAGAGATGGGGAGGTGTTGGTGTCTCTGCCAAGTTTGGTAATGATAAAGAGAGGGCTTTAGGAGCAATCAGCTATCGCAACTCATTTAAACGCATTTGTGACTGGAACAGGTTTTGCTTTCTGTAATTTATATGAGTATCTGTTTAAGCAGGCATTTTCCTGGCAGTCCATTTAGTTCTGTATTTCTTGCTTAACAGCACAGTTCTACTGTGGAGCCTTAGAGATTTTAAGGCCTTGTTTTCAACAGGTTTGCAAAGGAGTGTCGTACTACAAGGAGGATCTCTTATCCTGATGATTAGCTATAAGCTGTACTATGAAAGCGTTGCATGTTTTTTTTTCACTTGTTCTCAAGGCCGCCACAGATGCTGAAAGCATGAGATATGTGTGGTTACTCTCCTGTGTAAGGAATGCCTAATGTAGCTCTTCCCTCTGCGAGTAGAGGGTTGTGACTTGTATTTCAGTGTGTTTTGCAAGGGCTTGGGCTTCTGTTTCTTCTGAGAATTGGGGAGTTTTGTGCCATGTTGGCTCTGTGGAGTGTAGGGAAAGCTGCATGGGCCTCAGCAAAGTAGAGCATCTGGTGCCTTGTGGTTACAGGTGTGCAAAGCAGGCGCTGGCCTTGGAGGAGCCGCTGCGGGAGAGAACTGCAGATTTCAGCAGGCCTGAGCTCTTTCCATTATTAATAGAACTAATCGGTCACTTCGTAGACTTTGGGGAAGGGGAGGTAATCCTCGTAGCTGCTGTGGGTCGCTGCTGCCTGTAGTGGAGCCCAGAAGCACTCCGTGCACGGCTGCAGCGCCTGGCCAGGATGTGATGGAGACCCGTGGCCGCAGGGCCAGCCAGGCCCCTGGGCTCAAGGGCACCCTCGCTCGCCTTCCTGTTCCTCAGCTTTTGTTGTTTAAAACCACCTGGCGCTGTGTCAGCTGGAGTTGTTTCCTGGAGTACTGTGAAATCTCTGACTGGAACTGGATGTCAAAGAAGTGAGAAACCAAAACAATTCTGCAGCGACCAGGAATCAAAACGTGTCTGTGAAGATGAGGAATTTTGCCCTGATAAAGCTGCAAAGTACATCAGTAAGGCGGACAATAATAATTTATTCATTGTCAGATAACTGGGCTGAAAGTGAGTCACTGTTTACACATTGCTTTCTTTCATTTTGGTCTGCTGGCTCATATTTTTCCTACCTTGTGCTCATTAGTATGTCACGCCAAGTGAGTATATGTTTTGATAGTTAGCCCTGTTTTCCATTACTTTGGAATATGGTTGTGTATAGAGCTCCTGGGGAGAACCTACTTCAAGGAGGGACTTCCTCATTCTTAATTTGCTTTGCAGTGAAAAATGATTATTTATTTATTTATTTATTTATTTATTTGCAGCTACTGTTCACCAGTAGACACTACTTTTCTCTTTTTATTTCCTTACCTTTTTTCGCAATTGCCTCATAAAGTATTTCTTTTGTAATGTATAAAAAATCATTTGATTTAAATAAACTTGCATGTGTCTTATAATGGTCATTGGCATCATGTTAAAATGTGTCTCAGTGAGTAATCTCTTTTTGGTTCATGTTGGTTTATTAGCAGGACAATGTTTCTGTGAGCCCTCTGCTTCCTCTCACACCCGTGTGTTCTCCCGTGTCCTGTGCTGGGTATCCTTGGCAGGATTCACCTCCTAACCTTGCAGGAACTCTGCAGGGAAATGCTTCTAAAGGAGGATGGAGCTTTCTCGTTGCTAATATAATCAGTGCTTATTTATTCAGGTGAGAGGTGCTTTCAGAATAAGCATTAAGAAGACTTCAGCAGAAATACTCTCAGCTTGAAAGCAGTAGGAAATGCTGATTGCTCAGGGACAATAACTACCTGTGGCATAAGCTATGTGCACTGTGCTTACAGAGAGCAGTCAGAGCTCTTGAAAAACCTTCTCAAGCCTTCTCAACTTTGCAGGGAAAGAGGTAGGGTCAAATACAAGGAACAAGATTTATTTGGACAATTGCCCTTCTAAGACATACGGAGTTTTTGCTTGTGTTCCTTGGAAGATTAATAGCGCAGAAACATGCACATATTTTAATAGAAAGTGGAAAAGGCAGATGTTTTGTTTTACTGTTAATACTAGCCTTACAGCAAACATAATCATGTGTGTGTTTATGCGTGCCCAGGGAGCTAGACTGGGCTCTGAAGTGAGCCCAGGAAAGCAAAGAAATTGTGGCAACAGCATTATGGGGAGCCAGTGCTGCCTCTGGGAGAGTGTGAGGGTCCGTTTTCGGTAGTCCCAACTTCAAAGGATATATGGTGATTTTTTGCTAGAGCAGCAGTGCCCGCTTCCTAGCCTTGATTCCTCCTTGTGGTCTGTGCTGGAGTGCAAACTGCTGCCATTTCAGAGGAAACAGCGTGTCAGTGCAACACATATACATGACGTGCTTGGACCTCAAACGTGTTCTTGCCTGGAGTTAACACGCAGTGGAACTGAGTTATGGAGCTCAGTAGAGCCGGGTGCATGCGTATCTGGTACATGTAAAACAAAGCACATACTTGTGTGTCTTCTAGGGTTTGCCCATTACTGGTTAATTGGTTTGCAAGGACCACGTGAGTGCAAGGTGGTCCGGTTTTGCAGAGAGCCAATTTGACTATCACGTAAGATAGGATAACGGTCGTTCTTTGAAAATCAAGGTTGTTGGCTTCCTACGTGTGTGCTTTGTAATCAGCTGGGGGCAGAGAGCTTAGGAAACTGTTCCTAGGTCTGTGAGATGGTTTGGGAAGCTGTAACATTGGGGAATTTAAAATCCATGTAATAGAGAAGTGATTTTGAGGACTATCCTTTAAATTAGGTATTTGGGGAACAGTGCAGTAATGCTTTTTTTTGCTCACCAAGATATAGCAAGGCAATAATGTTGTATAAGAACACTTTCAAGTTGTGTGGGGTTTTTAAAAATTTTTTATTAAGAAGCTGGTACACCTTAGTTTAAGGCCTGGAAAACAAAACTAAAGAGTTACTTCATATTTTCTGACATGACTAGTACTGTCCTGCTAACCACAACATCCCACTAAATGCTTAGCTGACCTGGAGCACTTCCTAGGCAGGAAAGCTCTAAATGCATAAATATTTTAAGTATTTCACTTAACTGTGGAGGAAAAAAAAAAGGTGTCTATAAAGAGACCTTGAACATACAGGTTCAAGACAGTAATTGAAGTTTGTACACACTTATTTTATTTTCCATTTAAGGCAACCGTGTGTTGCCCAGGCATAGGGCTTGCATGAGAATTTTACAACAAAGCCCATGGTGGAAGGAGTCCAGCCTGCTCAGGGTGCTGCCCCACATCTCTAGAGGATGTGAAAATGTTTCCTTTCCACTCCTGTTTCAGAACATTCCCTCTTCTGGATTAAACTGTCGGACGGACAGGGTCTTCGTATGCCAATTCAGTAAACTGGTTAGAGATTTGTTCCAGAACACAGAAGGATGCATCGTATAGGATGGGATCCCATGCTTTGGTGGATTACATTATGAGTAGCATCACTCATTGAAATATTAATCTCCTGTCTTCAAGCTGGAATAAAAGCAAAGGAAGAAACAGCCTACTCATTATGATTGATTTATTTTCAATTCTCCTTACTGCATTGAGAGAGCAATGTAGAAAATTACATATGTCACCACAGTTGAGAGCTTTTGAGCAGAACATACACACCAAAGTTAAATGGAGCTGGTTATGGAGAAGAGACAGCTTTTGTATTACAACTTTGGGGAGGATTTTGTGCTGAGATGAGCTATGAGAAAAACGCTTTTTGCGATTTTTATGACTCTTTGACTTGTGTGCCAGAACCGAGAATACTGCCTAAAATAGAGTGGACGCTCTTGCCTGCAAGGGTGATGCCTGCAAAAGGGAGGTAAAACCCTGCTACGGAGGGCGAGGATGTGAGAGAGCATCCCAGAGGCCAGAAGGAGCGCTGGTGGGACACGGTAGATGCACGTGTTTAATGCCAGCTAAAAGGCAGGTGAGGGAGGTGTCCTCAGCTCCAGCCTGGCAGCAGGCGCCCTGTGTCCCAGTCCCGCTTCCTCTCTGTGCGCAGGGAGACCAGAGCTTGGCTGGAGCAAGGGAGCGAGGTCCGGAGGCTCCTGCGGGGCCCGGGCGGCAGGGGCAGAAACGGAGCTGGCAGCTGCAGCTGACACCAAGAAAGTGGCTCAGGAGATGGAGGAAACTTGTAGAAAGAAACAAAATGTGGAGTTGGGTTCCTTCCCTTTGGAGCACAGCATACCCTCGCCTGTCTCTTCATCCTTATTCTTTTCGTTTTCCCTTAATATAAAATCTAGTTTTATACAGGAATTGCTGGGTTAAAGAATGCTCCTTTTTTTTCCTCTGTTTGTCTTCTCAGTTTGAGAGAAAATGGCACGTCTCATTTTCCTCTTCCTTTTGGTGGCAGAATGACAAATGCCCCAAGCCCAGGAGCGGGGAAGAGGGCAGAGCTGCTGCTGCCTTTGTGCTGCTCGTGGCGCTGGAGGCTGGCGGGCCCCGCGTCACGCAGGCGAGATCCCCTTGAGTGCTGAAAAACCGATACCAAACATGTGCTTTTTCTGTAAAATAAATAGACAAACGGTTCGTAGGCACGTGAATTGTCCTCTACAGAGCTCGATTCTGAAGCGCTCGGCAGCGCTGGTTCAACGGCCTCCCCCGGCGGCCTGCAGAAGTTCAACGTGCTGCGAGAGCTGCCTCGGCTGAACCGCGCCTGGCTGCAGGCACCCGGCTGCCCCTCGCCCCGCGGTCCTTCCCTCTCCCTCCCCTCCTGCCCGGCGGCCGTGCTGAGTCGCAGCAGATTATTTCCTGTAATCCAGTTTAAATTAATTCCTGTTTCTGTTCAGCTGAACTCCCGAGCTCCCGTGCGCGGCTCGGGGTGAACTTTGAGCCAGTCACGCAGCTCTGCGGGGAAAGTCTGTCCTCCGAGACGGCAGTTGCACATTTTATTTGCTCCAGCAAAACCTTTCAATAGCTCTCTGAACAAAGCGAAGATAGGCATTCTTGCAATAAAATGAGCTGAAACTGCCTAGATACCTCCTCTGCGCATGATTTCTGAAGGTGTAAAATAAACCTTGTAAAAATTAACAGCATAATAAAAGCAGAATGCTTGCTTCACAGTATCTTTATAGCAAATTCTCTGGAAACTCTAGTATTCAGTGGTACATGCGGAGGGCCTGCAATAACCTGGAAGTGAGTTTTCAGTTGTTTGCTCTGCCTATTTCTCATCGTGAGGTTTGCTAGCTGTTCTTTCTAGCAAACCAACTAGCGACTGATCGCTGCTCACATTCCTTCTCTGCTGTTTCTTTTCTTCCACAGACATTTTCAAATCCGACATCACTTTATTAGACAATCAACCTCTTCTAACTTATGCATAACATATCCGCTGACAGTGAGCATTGCTTAAAAATGACCAAACTCTTAAGTAAGTCAGTGAAATGTTTCCAGCCCATGTGGGAGAGAGAGCTGTTTACCTAATTTTTAGAAATTATTTTAAATACTCTTGTGAGTTAAGTGCTCTAGTAACCGTTCTAGAGTTATTGCTATGATATTAGCCATTGCAAGAAGGTCTTTTAAATATCACGTTAGTATTTTCGAACAGAAGGAAACTTTTCTCAAAAAGCTTCAATGAATTCATACCTTACAGAGGACACAAAACAAGATTAGCTAATTTTGCTGAGCATTAGTGTAGTTCAGAAGAGTTAACATTTTAATTGTAGTTAAGAATTATTTTATACAAATTACAATTAGAAAAAAGACAGGATTCAAATTAGCCTTAAAGTTAATTTGAGAAGGATCAAATAAAATGGGCATGTTGGAGATAAATAAACAGACGTCATCAAATGAGTTGTCAGATGCAAAATAAGATATGACTGCAAGGTCATAAAAACACAGGTAACTTGAAAATTATCTTAGAAAAATTGATAAATTACAAAAATTGATAAAGGGTCAAAAGTGATGTATTAAGCTTTTTTGTTTTGTTTCTGAAATGAATTGAATATGAGCTATTTGGAGGAGGAAAAAAACCCAAAGGTTTTGTTGCTAAAGCTTTCCTAGTCTGCCTGAGGCTTTTCTTGATAGGCCTTGCCAAGTGGTTAAGATCCCTCTCTTTTTGATGCCTCCCCCTCTCCTGGTTGTGACATAGCAATTCTTTTCCACTTGCTGATAACTGGAGTCCTTTCCGCCTTTTGTGCTTGACCACTGGTATTCTTGCAGTTTGCGAAATTCTTGTTAAAGCCTAAGCCTTTCAGTTCATTGCTTGTGTCAGACGTTTGGTGACATATCGTTTGATCCTTTTGCCTTCCCTGCAAAGAAAAACTATTTTGCAAGTTGGCGAGTCACCGTCCAACAAGCAAGAGCAAGACCCTCTTAAATGCAGCGAGTTGATCACAGGAGCGCCTGGCATTTCGAAGCCATCAGGGCTTCTTGCAGTCATTGACACACAGCACCACGAGGTATTAAAAAGCTGTGGGAGAAGAAAACCCCGTGATTCCAGATGCTCTTAGTCATCCTCCCTCCCCTCTCCAAGCGGAGCGCGGATGAGGTGCCTTGCAGGGAGGCTCTTCTGCGAGAGGTGCTGTCCTGATGGCCACCTGAAGCCGGGCGGTCGGCAGCGTGCGGCCCCTTCCTGTGATAGCCAGAAACCCTCCTGCTCCTGGCCCTGGCTCGGGAGTGGGAGTCACGAGAGAGATAATCGGTGATTTCCATGGAGGAGAGGAGGTGGCAAGTGGGCTGTCTGGCAGCTTTCAGTGTTGTTCTTCAGCAAGATTTAATTGCTGAATGGATGGTGCTAACAGCACTGTGGGTAAGTCAGGGGAGGATAATTATTATTGGTTTCTGAACTAACTTCTGAATTAACTGGCCCTTTTTCTTTTCTGTGGCAGTACTTTAGAGAGAGCTTTTGGACATGGTTTTAATGAAAATCTGACCTGAATATTTTACATTAAGCTGGAAAACCTTCAGCACTAAGAAAAAGCACCTTTCTGTGTGTGTATGTTTTCTTTAATATATACTTAATATTTAATAAAATTAATGTTTAATAAATTTAATAAAATATGTATTTAGTATAATATTTAAATATTTAATAAAATATTTTTTATTTAATACTTGGTTTTGCTGGGGATGGTTTTACCTCTGCCAAGGTTGCATTCCAAATCCCCAAACATAAATGATGATTGACCCCTATTTGTTCAGTCTGAGTAATGTCTCTTTTTTTTCCTGTCAGCCAGCTGACCTGGGATGAACTTGTCTGTCTCCATATGGGAATATTTTGGCTGGAGAGGCAGGCCTTTAACATAGCACTATTATTCCTTTCTTGATTGGACCTTTATTACTAAAATGTTTCAGGGAAGAATAAAACAGGAGACCACCCCCACTCCCTACAAAACAGAAAGGAGTGGAATAATCAAAAAGCAAAATTCTTCTGAAGGAAGAAAGTGCTGGAGAGCAAGAAAAGTGTAAGCCTCCTGGCTAGGCAGGACTGCGGGGCATGTAGCCTTGCTTGGTTCCCTGCAGTGTTAAGAAAAATCTGTATAGATTTGTATGTTGTGTCCCAGGTTGTCAGAGTTTACTAAATAACCATGCTGGCAAGTTAAAAAGTAACCAGCAAATATGTCCGGAAATTACAGAACACATCAGTATTTTATTGAAATAGAAGTAATTACAGAAATCGGCACTTTTTTAAACTTACTTTTCTGCCTTTGAGTGCTTTTCTGAGGCAGGAGTCTTGCTTTTTCAAAGCGCAAGCATTGCATTTCTGCCAGGGTTGTGGCCCTTTCTTGGGAAGGATGGTATTAGATTGAAGTGTTTTTTCACTGATTTGTGCTACATTTTCCACATGGCCCAGGCTGTCCGTCCATTTCTGGCTTTTAAGCAGTCCCATTGAGCAGTGCTTTAGGGAACCAGATAGACCTTAAAGTGACTGAATAAAAAAGCACGAAGTAAAACTCTAGTAATGTAAACTAACTCAAAATTGGACTGTATCCCTTGAGATATTTCTCTTCTTTTTGGGTCTGTGTTTGGTGCCTGCTGTAGCTGACAATGGTTAAATAGCCCTTAGCTGACCTCCATCAAGTGTTTAAAGGTTGTTTTTGCGTATTTTATATACCAATATAAACAGAGGAAGTTGCTGAATAAGTTTGCAGGAATTATATTGTAATACATATTCCTCTTTTTTTTTTCTCTCTTTTCTTTAAACTTATGACTGAAGTTCTCTTACTGTGTTGGGGACAAATAACTTGCAGACCTTGCAAAGAAGTGACAAGTGAAATGTGTGCTCATGTTTCTTAAACAGATGCAGATCTCTCTTTTAGGTGTGAATATAGTAAACTGCAGAATATAATATAGTGCAGGACTCTTAGGATGGTCATTGTTTTATACAATCCAGTATAACAATTTTGTAAGTGACCTGGGCACCATTTCGGCAAAGTAGGTAAGCACATGCCTTAAATTCAACTATTGATGTTGCCCCTATGCTTTAACATGGAGTTATAAGCTTAAGTGACTTTTTAATTAAGATATAGAGAATTTTGATTTTTTTTAAGGATTATCCTTGTTATTTTACTAAGTAATTAGTATTTGGAAAAAAAAATGCTGTGCAGTTAACCAAAGCATTAAGAATCTTGAGTCTTATTTAATGATTGTTAAATTTTTGTCATTGTGGAAGTTTGTTTCTGGGCAGTTAAGAGAAACCATTTGCTCTTTTGAGTGGTTTTAGCCATCTGGATACTTTGCTAACTTTGGAATGAGAGGAAAGGTGGGTCATGGGAGGCTGCAGTAGAGTCTCCCTCGTGCTAGTTTGACACTCAGAAGCCTTCAAATAGTGCCTGAAGTCTGATGAAGTGTTTCTGTCCACACCGGGCTGTTGATGATGATGAAAAGATGGTATATAACCAGAATATTTCCTTAGGGTTCTTTATCAGGAAATAAAGATGTTTTGAGAGAAACTGCTTTGTCTCGGTGAAACTTTCTGAGGCACTACATAAACTGTGGGAAAAATGGGCGTCCTGGAGTTTCATAGGAGGACTTCAAAGGAGATGAACTCCGGATACTCTCTCTTTTACAATTATGGCCTGTCAGCATGGGAAAACTCTGGGTGACTTTTGTCAAGCCTGGAAAAGACACTCTGAGAAGGCCCAGAACTCTCTCTGTTTTGGGTGCCCTGATGGCCGGTTTGTAGCCAGATGTTTTCTCATGAACAGTCACGTCTAGAGCAGTTTCACACATGCACTGCAGCTGCTCAGAAGCATGCAGGATCGAGGCTGCTCAGCCTTATCCCATTTGCTCTGCTGCAATGTCAGGCCTGGCAGAGCTGTGCTGTGTATGTGCTTGTGTGTAGTTTGCTTTTGAAGCGTGTGCAGTACGCTTCCAAAACACGTGTTTTGGGTTGCTGCATGTAAATGACCACTGGCTTTGCACTCTTTCTCCTGCACTGTTAACGTCTCATTGGGTAAACAAGCTGCACGAAGAAGGAGAGCTGTGCTCTGCTGTCACAAACCTCATTTGGAGCTACCATCTTGCTAGGACTTGCACAGTAGATACGATGACTTGCCAGAGAAGCCTGCAGCACAGTGCTGCAGGGTGAAGAAAGCAGTAGTAGCTTTTGATGACTTTATTCTGGTGCTAATGCAGGTTGTGCAGTGCTGGATTTGGATACTTCATTAAAGCATGATAAAGCATTAAAGCCATGAGGCACTTGAGGCACATGAGGCCATGCTCGTCCAAATCTCAGCCAGCCAAAGATGAAGCGCTATCACTGTTTACTGGTTACTGTAACCAGGTGACATTCCAAACCAGCTGCCTTTGACTGTCGACTCTTTGACCAGGATCTTTTGTCCATATGTCTCTCCCAAGGTTGTCTTCTCCAGTGGCTGAGAATTTTAAAGTGTTACATGAATTTTGACAAGAAAAGTTGTAGGCATTTGTGTTTGCAAAGATGCAAGGAACCAGATTATTTTCTATAGTTTTAGTTTTTCAGCAAACAGAAGACTGTGAGGATTCATGGATAAATGACCATTATAAAAAGCATACAAAAAAATAAGTAGAATGGCTTCTCTACTGAGAATTTTCAGTCATGCGCTTCTGGGTGGTAACTTTGATTTTTGGGGAAAGATTTTTTTCAAGTCTCAGAGAAAAACCTTTTTTTCTTAATAAAATAAAATAATTTTTGAGGGGAACCTATCTGTGGCATGTCAAACATTGCAGAGTGATCTAATAGGTGAACAGCTTTTACGGTAAGAGCTGTGTCTTAGAGATGTTAAAGTTGATAGGAATGAAGAAAATTGATTTCTGTAGTCATCAAAACATAAAATGAATAATGTCTGTCTTAGTTAAACATTCTCCTGTCGTCAGTAAATATCCTCTGTTTGCTTACGGCACCATGAAAATGCATTTTAAAAAGTCATCATGGAACAAAAAGTTATGAGCCTGCTACGTACTTGAGTTGATTACAGTATAACAAGAATAACCACAATTGTGCCACTTTATCTTATTATATTTAAATCCAGTAGTACTTAATGACAGAAATCCTGTAGTTGTTTGGTCTAGTTCCTGAAGATTTAATTCTCACAACAATTTCTAATATGTTTACCCAGTAAAGCATGACAACTGGAAATACACACTTCCAAAATAAAATGATTTCTGGTTATTCTGTGCAGGTTTGTCGATTCCTTATTACTGAGGTCAGTAGGAATAAAACCTTTAGAAATGGAAGTCTTGCAAATATAAAATAATGTATAAGAGAAGGGGGTAGTTCCAGCATAGATTGCATAAAGTTAAGCATGTGCATAGCCTGTGCATTAGAAAACTGTAGGCTCAAAGCCTTCTGATAATACAAGCGAGATGGAAAAATAAATTATATATGTATAAAAGCAAAAGTGAGAAAGTAACTGTCTTGCATTGCTAAACATGAATATGGAATAGTATTAACTTTATTACTAGCTGCAGGTAAACTTTGCTGGTGCGTCCTGAGAAAGTCAGAGTAGCTAGGTCCTAATTGGATGAAGTTCTTCTCTTGTATCATGTCTTTCCTGAAAGTGAGCAGTAGCCTGAAAGTTGTAAAAGTCATTGCTTTATCAGGGAAGAGGAGAGACTCGGAGAGACAAGCAGATTTAATACATTAAAAGATGGAGTTTTTGAAAAGGGAGGTAGGATGGATTGGCAGTTCTAAACTTTCCATAATCCTCTGATTAAGTTTACTTTGATGCTTGAAGTTAGCAATAATGTCTTTAGGATGAGCTGACTTGTTTTAAAGAGATTAACTTACATGATGTGAGCTAATATTGAAAATTGATTCTGTAAAGGATTTATGCATTTGGTGACATATTAATTCTGACAGCTCTTAAACAAAACAAAAAAAAATCTACTCAACTGAAAAGCTTCTCAACCATAACTCCCACAGACTTTGATGTGGCTTCCTCAACGAGTTGCTGTACAACATGCATGAGGAGAACCCCTCTGTTGAGAAAGGAGATGCTTTCAGTGCCACCAGGAGAATTAAATTTAAAAACTAATCTACAAAACACTACCTACACACCAATATTAAATTAGCCAAACATAGGTCTGGCCATTTACAATCCACAATTTTATGCCAAGCTTAAGATTCCTTAAAAAAAAAAAAAAAGTTTTACAGTGAAAGTGCTCATGTACAACAAGCTGAACAGCAATTCTATAAGGAGCGCTAGATGGTAAAGCAACTGTAGAGCTTTCTTTGAGACAGAGCTGACTTAGCAAAAAAAACCTGCTCCCTCTTGCTTCTGTAGCACTGGCCCACACAGATCCTGCCCTTTTACTTTTCTTTTTTTTTTTAAAAGTCCTATTTTAATTTAAGAATGCATGCTGATGTTCAGCTGCTTACAAGTGTCTAATTACTGCCATTACATGCATGCCTACTTCAGCACTTTTCTTCCTAACGAAGCTGGCGGTGCACGAGAAGCTCGGCTTTTAGCTGCTGTTCCATTTGCGCGTGCTTGCGCTCAGGGCAGCCACTTGCTGAACGAGCGCTGAAGTGAGACTGTGATGACTGTGAGGCGAGGGGGGCTGCAAAAGCGTGAGCGAGGGGCCACTGCACGCATCTGGGAAAACCTGCATACAGGTACTGGGAAGGCCAAAAAATGGGGAAGAAATTCAGGAGGCGCTGTTGACACACGCACCTTATTTTTTTTTTCCTTTGGGAAGCAATTTCTGTGTGTATGGATGGATGCAGTTTGCTTTCAGCTGTGCTGAAGAGGCCGCAGCAGTTGCCTGATGTGCGCTCAGCTGCAGTTACTTCCTGGCTCGGGCTGCCGCTGCCTGCGCGCCGATACTCGAGGAAATCATCAGTTATTGCCTTCACATCTGCCTCTTGTGCCTACCCGCTCCTGGGGGTGAGCGCAGTGGGGCGGGTGGAATTATCACTTGAGGAGGATGTGGCCTGCGGCCTCCCAGTTGGGCTCCTGTATTTGCTTCTGCAGAAGGCATTGGAACTGGTTCCCTAAGTAGGCTTAAAGCAAGAGGGAGAGAAAAAGCAGGGTAGGGGAGTGGGGAATCTTTAACTCTTGAATCTTTCTGATTCTGAAGGGTCGGCTACGTTCTACGTTCTTCCAGCGTCCAGGCCTCGCCCCTGGGCAGGGTGGTTGGCGAGCGGCAGTAGGAGCCACCCGGCCCGTACGCGCTGCCCACAGCCCTCATGAGGGCCACCCGGCCTGGCTGTGCCCAGCGGGGTGGCCGCGAGAACCCGAGGGGCCCGTGGTCACCTCCGCGGCGCTCGTCCGCGGCCGCCCTGCAGACGGGCCGAGCCGGGCCTGCTGTTGGCACCCCGGGGCTGCCGGTGGGCGTCCCGCTCAGTGCCACTCACACCAGGTAACCCTAGCACCTGCTTTACGCCTCGCTGCCTGCAGGGTTGCGAATACTCCAAGGCTTTGCATAGAACAATTTATTGGAGGCTGCCACTACATCCACTTTGGCAGCTTATTTCTCACACAACCACCAGACAGCAGGTAAGTACAGGGTGGCATGAGGCCTGCTGGCTTCTCAGCGCTGCAGTCAGCCTGACCCGCCGGGTGAGTTGGCATCAGTGGGATGTGGGACTCTGTGAGAAGCAGCTCAGCTCAGGCCAGGCTGGAGTGACAGCTCCGCTTGCCTCGGCCGCACTCCCTGCTGCTGCGGCTCTCCCTTCAGGGAGCCCTGCTGCCTGTTCCCGGCTAATTGGCCTCTCTTCCTCCTCCTCCTCCTCCCTGTCTGTGTGCGCTGTGACCTGGAAGTTGTGGCCCTGCTGATGCTCATCCCATTTGATGCTGAAAGGTCAGCACTGCCCGGTGTTAGCGCAGGCAGGGGGGGCTTCCCAGTGTGAAATGCTGGGGCTCAAGCACTGAAATTTTTGTGCTGAAGGCTAAGGACTTGCACACATCAAGACTGCAGAATGATGCGCAACTCCCTGGGTTATCTCAAAATCTAGCTAGGTTGTTTCCAGCCTGAATTCTGACACGGCAGAATTCCATATGGGCTCATTTGTGTTGTGAAGGAGCAGGGCTAATCCTCTGCTTGTGGCACTCCGTGGAGCGAGCCTGCTGGCAGGACCTGCACTAAATACTGCTGCAGGCTGCTCAGGTAGTCCTGTACTGAGCCACCCTGTAAAAATACGTATGCATAAATGCACACTTTATGCAACTCCTATCTTTTAGAAACATGTGGCGTTAAAATATGTTACTGCATCACCAAATTCTGCCTGTTCTTTTTTGTAAGGTCTCGGGAGAGCTATGTCAGAGACTTTTATTCTCTGCTTGACCAAAAGAGAGTTTGCACTTCAAGTTTGTGTTCAAAGATCTTACTGTTTTCGGTATTGATTTTTTTTCTGATTTTTTTTCTGCTCTAAAATAGTATTTTTTTATTTGCTTCCTAATTTAGGGGAAGAATTTCAGTATAAAACTAGTGCAATCATGAATTTCTTTACAAGCCTGAGACTTTATGCTATTGATACGAGCTTTGATATTACTACTTGATACAAGGATATGGAGTTTAAAAACACTAGATATCATGAGACCTGCAGTAAAAAGCAGGATAGGTAAGTCAATTTCTGTTCTCAATTCTGGCTGATGTGGCCTCACTAGAGTTCTTGGTTAACTCTAAGTGGTTGCTAAGTTGGAGTATGAACCATTGATTTATAAAAATGCTATGATTTACTCATATTCTCTTCTCTTGGAAATTCTGACATTGCAGAAAGAAAATCATTGTTTTCTCACCTCAAATTAGAAAACTCAAATATTTTCAATAATTCTCTAAAAAATGAGATTTATGAATGGGAGATTTCTCCCATTATTCTTGGGAGGAGACATTAAAATGTTGAATTTCAAAAATGATGAGAATCATTTTGTTTTTATTAATAGCTTGAGATACTAAATAGAATTAAAGCATGTCTACTCTTGTGAATATAGAAATAGAGGATAAAACATTTGACAGAGAAATTAATTTTTAATTTTTTTTCTAGTTGAAAATACCTCTCTGTCTCTGTGCTTACATGAAGTGCTGAGCTCATGATGAAGCTTTTTGTTGTTGTTTTTTATAATGCAGACTTCTTCTGAAGTATTTTTAACATACCCTCCCCCTCTCCCTTCTTTTTCATCTGCCATATGCTGCTTGTCTTCTTGCAGGATCACTGGGGAGAGATCGTATCTAAATATACATTTACTCAGTTTTATCACAATGTACTTATGATCTTGACTGGGACTTGTAAGTGTTACAGAATAAAAAGGAATATATGCCATTAATAATATGCATCATTTATGAATAATATAGGTGCTTTATGAATATAGTGGGTGCTTTGAGTTTTCAGCAGAATCAGCATTTCTCCCAAATGTTCTGATATTTCAGCTGAATCCACTAAAACCAAAGAATTTTAAGTAATATGGATAAAAACAAGAGTTTCTGCTTTTCAATCTGGATTCATATGTATGGCATATTTTATTTTGAGTTATGCACCCCTAAATAAGGATTTCAAGAAAGACAAGTACATCTGTTTGGACTACATATGAAATCCTTAAGTCGAAATAAGGAAAAAAAAAGTCTTAATAAATGAAATAAATTAATCCAAGCTGTCTTTTAAAAATTTCTCTCATACTAATAAAGCAATTATGTATCATCTTTAAGTCTCTCTCGCTTGTTTTAATGATGGCACGCCAAGGAAGCTGTTTCTGTGCGGCATACCAGGTTAATGAAGACTATTCTGTGTATTTGAACTGTGCTGTTGATTTTATTTTGAGCAGTATAGGTAAGCAGTAGTGGTATGCTAGGGCAGCCACCTAAATAACTAGTGCAATCAAAATGGTGTGTGCTGTGCAGATGTTTTCTGGGTAGATAAGAGTAAGACATTTGACTGAGCTTTATCTAGTCTTAGTTTTCAAAAACCCCAGAGTATTTCAGTATGGGCTGTTCCTTGTTTTTTTCTAGTTAGAGGGGTGACTGGAAACCCACATGCAGTTGTAACTGCAGGGTTCAATGTAGTGGATAGAGGTTCGTGAGCAGCAAACCTTGGCCATACGATCTTGGATACTGCAAGGCACACCGTGTAGAGGAGAGGAGCTGTCTGATAGCAGAATGTGGTGGCTTGGCCTCACACTGCAGGGGCTCTACTGCTCCCAGGAGCCGGGGCTAGGTCAGCTTTGTCATGCTTCTGGTTCACGCCATCCAGGTGAAGCTGTGGATTGAGAAAGGCAAGAAGGAAAAATAAGGCAAGAGTCATCTCCCTCCCTTCCTTTTTGGTGTGGGGGAAGTATACTGCAAGATTGTCGACTGTAGGAAGGAGATCAGTTTTCCTGACTCATTTTAAGAATATTTTGTTTCTTTGTAAGTTGAGCAACTGTTTGGAGTTTTTGTTGTTGCTGACTATCTTCTCTCACTGCTCACATCTTACTTGGCAGCTGCTTCGGTGTCCGTTGCATATTGAGCTGTTCTGAATCCAATACTTGTGAGTGGGTGTTTTTTTGCTAGCCGTGGTACTTACTACATCTTTTTCCTCTTGTTATATCTGCTTTTCTCCATCTTCCCAATGAAATGCATAGAGGGAACATTCTTGTGTAATTGAACTGGAATGTAAAAGTATTGGCTTTTTGTTTAGGCTAATATTTCACGTGAGTTTTGCAGACTTAAAGACAGACAGTCTGTTAGAACTGAATTTACCACTGGACCTACCTGTGTCAAGCTGAGCCTGGCTACATTTCAGTATCACTACAAACCTGCAGAATTACAGGCTTGTTGTAGAACTGCGCAAGAATTTAACAGCCTAAACTCCATCTGATTTTTTTTTTAACTAGCTGGAAAAAAAAGACATCTATCTAGTAGTAGAAAAGGGTGGTCAGTGCAGAATGATAAGTGCAGGCATTTAAGTAGCATGCAGGCTTCTGAAGGCCTCGCAGAAGCTTTATTAAATTTGTCATTAGGTTTTGGCTAAATACTCTTCAGTAGTGGCTATGCCCATATAGGCCAGGAGTCTCCTAGATAGTAAAATGTACACATTTGGGGTGTGAAGTCCTTTTTCTCAGGTCTGCAACTGTCACATTTCAGCCATATAAAGATTTAAGTGGACTATGGCTGCTTATCCTTTTTACTCTGCCCCTTTGTAGAGCACACGTGCTTTACTCCTAAAGAAGTTGTTCCTACCAAGTCTTTGCAAGTGATGCTCTCTCACAGATTAATAACTCAACTAAGCTCCACTATTAGGGTTCCTGCCTTCCCTTCTCCCACTTAATGACTGTGTCAGTCTTGCATTTCCGGTGGTTAGGAATCTTCTAATTTTCAGCGTAAGTGTAGTCACGGTCAGTTTAGCCATACTTGTTCTTGTGCCAACTTAAATCACTGTAAAATTAAATACCTCTTCTCTTTTTCAAGAGTCATTGGGTAAATAGGAGCAACTCATCATCCTTTCACAATGTAAATATACAGAGTTCTCTATAGTATCCTCTCTACTTGACCATTTAGTAATGAGGCCTGTAGAATTAATCCTGAGGATATGCTGGTAATTTCTGTGACAGTCTGTTAGATGAAAAGTTCACTTGTACAGTAGCCTTGGTGTACGCAGATATGTGTCCCTCATAGTAAGTTTCCTGCCTACCCTAGAATTCTTATATTAATCCCCTAGCTCCATTCTAAGAGTGTCCTAAACAGTGCATACCAAAAAGTATCCAGGTATATGGCGACTAACAAATTTCCCTGGACTAGAAAATAAGTTAGTAGGTTTGAAAGAATGTCATATTGCTCTGATGTGACTTATTTTTACCCCTGGCAAACTCACCTTGTGTTTCATTCTGTTTTCCATTAACCTCTGTCTTTAATTATATGCCCTCTTACAATGTGTTCCAAAGCTGCTGAGGTTTTTATGAGCAGTAGTTTCCTGGATTGGTGGGTTTTGCTTTCTACTTCCTCCATCTTATTTTTTTTTCAATCGAAGTACAGTGTTTGTTGTATAATATCACCCTGTTTTTAATAGTTTTATTAAAGCCCTTGCACCTAGCCCTGCAATTTCATTTGCCAGGTCTTTCGCAATCCGCAGATGGGGGTTATTGAATTTTTCTAGTTTGAGTGCATTAAGCTGCTTGAGCTTTGCTTCTTTTTTCATGTCCACTGCTTCATTAGGCATCTCGGATTCCCTGGAGTGCAAGTTAAGAGAAATAATTCAACTTGGAGACTGCTGAAAGTAGCTTGTACAACATGTTGATGTCAGATATTCTGTACAAGTGAGGAATGTGCAAATGAAATTCCTTCATTTCATTGATTAAAAGTAGGAATGGGAATGTTTAGGAGTAAGTAATGCTGTAGAAAAGCCTAGAATTGTGTTGGCTTCTCTTTTTATTTCTGTATTTATTCCCACACCCCTTCTCTGCCTCGGCACTGTTTTCTCCCAGGTAGATCTAAAGTCGCAGTAATTCCTGTTTCCTGTGCTAAGCCCCTTCATTTGCTGAGTTGCCCTTCAGCAGGTGCTTCCCTCTGCCTGACAGGAGGGCTGCGCTCCAGCTTTGTTGTGTACGCAGAAAATGAAACAATTGCCAGGACCAGAGGCAGGAGCACCTGGCTGGAGGATGCAGTGCAGACCCCCTCCTTGTCCTTCCCCTCGGTCCCCCCGACCTGCGCTTTGGGCGTGTGCAGTGATGCTGGTGTTGGATGTGAATGGGGGAAAGAGTCAGGCGGGCTCCATTAGATAACTTCAAACAGTTTGTGTGGTTCCATTGCAGCCTTTGTGCAGGGCCTATTCAAGCCCTGTCAGACCCATATGAGGGGGAACAGCATTTCTTTCCCCTGTTGGTGGGGATGGTCTCAGGTTTCACTGTGGAAACTGTAGTGTAGGTCAGAACAGGTAGGAAAGCAAAGCCCCTACAATGAAAAAAAAATACTTAAAGGGTTGTTCTTTTAGTGCTCTCGTTTCCCTATAGACAACTATGCCACATTTCTTTCCTCTTTCTGTCCCTCCCTTTCTTCTTTCCATCCCCTCCAACTCATAGAAAGCAGATACATATTCCATGAAATTCAGGCTGCTAGTTTCAGAGGGAGGCAGGAAGGCTTTCACAAAGTAAGGTTTGTTTGAACCTTGGTAAACATTGAGTCTCCAGCAGTGGGTGAATTTTTTTCCTCTTCTTTTTTCCTCCTGGATTTCTGTCTGGAACAGAAATAAAGGACTAAATTTTAGAATCACAAAACAAACAAACAAAAATTTTAAAAATGACGTTTTTAGAGTTTATATCTTTACGAATTTACAGTTTTAACATCACAAGAATTCACAAAGCAAAGAACATCATTCCTGCTACAACCTTAGCTGTTCTGAATGATACTGTTGCTAAAACAATTGCTTCGCTCTGGACCTTTCCGTTTCTATTACAGAGGATTGCTGGACTTAGTATTTCTTTTGGTCCTCGCCAAGCCACTTTCTTTTGGTCTTCCACACAGTGGAAAAGGGAAGCCTTGCTCACATTTTAAGGTGTGTTTGAACCTATAGCTGCCTCAAGCTTTAGCTTCTTGTGCTGTGTGATGGAGCGTCTGATAATGCAAGGTGAAAGCTTTCTATTTTTGTCTTCGGAATGTAGCTCACGTTCCATGGGACAGATTGGTTGTTTTTTGTGTACTCCTTTTCAGCACGTTCCTTATCATGGGGAAGGCGAAGGAAGGAGCAGCGACTTCATTGAGGTACTAAATTTAGAGTGTTTAGAGAAAGTGAGGATGGGTATGCAGGGTGTTTCCAGCTCTTCAGACTCAAGGCATCTGGAAAGACTCACATGTGACTGTATATGAAGATGAGAGGAGGACTTGGGTGCGCCAGAAGACCTCCTGTCCTTCACCCCAACCCATCCATCACAGGTTGCAAATCTGTTCACTGTAACACATAAAGAAAATCTTTTTCTGTTTGTCAGTTTGAAATATATGCTGAGATAGAGCTGCAGGTGGTGTGTTCTGATCTAGGCAGGCTTAAAATACATTCTTTTTAAATAGAATTGATTTCTGGTGCATTTTAGTTCCTTGTGCCTGGTATATGGGAGAACTTCTCCCTAGATGTACAGGAAAATTAGTTACCTGAACTAGTTATCCCTCTGCTTCTACTGTACAGGTACTAAAACAAAATATGATTTGTATTTTTGAAAAAAGTTACAGTCTGTCATTGAAGCTATTTTTTCCCCATTATGATAATGCTTACTGGGTTGTTCTCACATTTCACTCTCAGATATTATCATTTCCCTGTCCTTTGGGGTAGTTGATACCTTCATTAAATGTGTGCATGCACAAGTATTGCAGGATGAAGTACTGTCGTGTGTGTCCTGTGCCCCTGAGCACTCCTGTGGGGACAGGGGGCTGCGTGGTTGCGCGTGCGGTTGGAGCAGATGCTGCCCTGGGATGCTGGCTGTGGTCCTGGCTGCTACCTGGCCACAGCAAGCCCCATCTCAGAGGTTCTGCTCTCTGGCCTCCCTCTCCTGGCTGCTCGGCCCTTCACCACTGCCCCTACCCACCTGCTGGCGTTAACTCCCCTGCTCTATTCCTCAAGCATGACCTGCTGCAAAATGCTGCTGGCTAGAGGTGGAAAAAAGAAAGTAAGACAGACTAAACTGTTGTGACCAGATTAAGTGAATATGCTGTGGAGTTTACCTGCTTCTGAACACTGACGCACCTAGCAGTATTGAACTCCAAGTATGGTGAAGATCCTCCGTGAAACTGTGTCCTTTTCATTACGAAGGAACTAAAGGAGTTGATGTTTGCAGAAGGTGCTGCTTTTTTGTCCGAAGTGCAGCAGCTTTCTGGGGCCAAATGCCAGAATGCAAAACATTCTGTAAAGCATTGCCCTTTTTGCTGTGAAGTCGTTAGCGTTTTTGCAGTAGGTGCTGCTTTTGGTGATGGTGTGATCCAAACTGCGGTTTTGAGGAGCCAGCTGGCAATTTTTCTTTCCTAAGGCACATAGAGTCATCAGAGGTTGCCTGGGTTTGAGTATGTGGGAATATCTGCAGTAATTTTTAGACATTTTGTATGATGAGCTCTAAGATTTGGAAGAGGAAAAATGACAAATAATAAATTCTTGCACAAGAGTCACCCAGCTATCTTTGTATTTGTTATGGAGTATAACCTCGGAGTTTGTTCTTACTTGGTTATGAAAATAATAAGATTCTTACATACAGAATCACAGAATGGTTGGGATTGGAAGGGACCTCTAGAGACCATCTAGTCCAACCCC
>JAUBNY010000002.1:258298-272787 GCA_032275445.1 Crypturellus soui
ATTTACTAGAGCAAATTATATAATCTGGTAAATAGATGATGACCTTGTAGGCCATCACTCTTGGCAGAAATAACTTGTCTCACTTATGTTGTGAGTAGTTTGCAAAGAAGTATGGAATTTAAGATTACAAAAACATCAAGAAATTATTAATCCTGGTATTTGGGTGTGGGTAGGAGTCATTTGACATTCAGATGGTGACCCTGTTCTGTGCAAGAAATGCAGCCGGGTTGCGTAGCGGGTAGTGTTTGTCTGCGTGCGCCTACTTCCTTCCTCCTCCCTAGCACTCTGGTCGCCTACAGACCCCCTGGCTGGCAAATGGGGGTAAAAGTGGGAATGCAGCTCTCGGTCTCCCTACTCAGCATGTGCTTGTCTTCGGATGTGATATTTGTACTTTTATTAGTGATTGAGTACTACTGGTGACTGAGCAAACTGGTCACGGAGGAGTGGGCTCCTGGTTTGCTGAACACGTGAACATTTTCTTATCTGTAGGTCATGCAGGTTATAGACTTGCACAGCTAATGTTCTGAGCACCTTCTGAGTGAGGGGTGGTTATGTGCACAGCTGCTACTGGACAGGGATCTGTTCTACGGAGTTGCTGTTTTTTAAAATGACTTTGACTAAGACACCTTTTTGTTGTGTCCTTCATGTTCCTCCAGTGCTAAACAGGCGTGGTTGTGGCAGTCTGCAGTGTGAAATGATCGAGAGCTGCTAGAGGGGAGATAGAGGTTACTTTTTCCTTTTTATTAGCTTTATGTATATATATATAAAGTAAAAGCACCAGGAAATCTGGAATCTAGCTATTCATAGTATCTAGCAGTGCTTGCTACTTTCGAAAGCCCTAGCCAGCTGTGCAATTAAGCACAAGTAGTCACTGTCCACATTATAGGAATGCACAGAGACCTGGGATTTCTTTCCCGTAATTAACTCGGTACTTAAAAGTGGTCTTGAACTGTGAGAGTGGAAACGAGTCCTTGTGTGCGTGTGGTCCCAGCACCTCATAGCGCTGGTGTGTGTTTGAGACGCTGCTTTGCATGGCCCACAGCCTGTGCTCTGTTGCTCGTGCAGGTAATAGTGACCGAGCAGAGGCCCCTTCCCAGAGGAACGGGTGAGCAATGAGTACCCGAGTGCTGTCGTTGCTGGTTTATGCGCTGGACCTTATCGAGGCGAAGGGCGCTGCGAACTGTTAGTCTTTCTGTGCTTATCAGACATGCCTGTGGTCACCCTGGGGAAGAGGCTCCCGCCTTGCTAAACGTGACCAAGAAGGGTAACCTTAACATGCAGGGGTTGCGCAAAATTTTGATAGGATTGAAGAGAGATGAGGGAGTAGCAGGCTAAAGCGGATTCTGTCACTGACCAGGATACATATTCATGTTCTGTAGTGGTTAAAAGTGTGATAAACATCAGCCCTGCTCCTGGTCAAGGCTGCCGTGGTTGAGAGAGGATCTTGCCCCACAGTTGTCGAGATGGAAGGTTCACTGTGGAGCAATAGTTGGCCTTGTCTTCAATTAACTTTACGTAAAAGTCACACTCCTCTTTGGCTGTGGCATACTTGGTGAAATCTGTAGAGATTTAATTTTATTGGATTAGAGAGCTCAGACTTTTTGTACAATTTGATTGCTCTGCTGGATGCACGAGGATATCATCATGCAGTTGCTCTCTCCTGTGTGTGTGTTTCTCCTCGAGGCATGCATGTACTTGACCCAGGTGGGTTTTAGCAAGACATTGCTTGGGGAGCCTCGGTGTGCCTGACACACGGCGATGCCCTCACTTGTGCTCTGCTGCTACAGCCTTTCCCACCATAATCGTGTGACAGCCCGAGTGAGCCCTGCCGTATGCTCATGAGGTAGCTGGGATCTATAAATGCAGGCGCATGTTTTCCAGCAGGCTCATGGCCTGATTTTGCTGTAGCCAGCTGTCCTGCTGCAGGGGTAAATACAAGAGTACTGAGCTGATACTAGGTAAATGTGGGGAATCTTGCCCCATCTTCCTGGCCCTGTGCTTGCCCAAGCCACAGCCACAGCTGATTTGTGAACACGGTGATGGATGAGAGGAGCTCTGTTCCTTGCCCTGAGAGGAGTAGTGGTGAACCTTTATTTTAGGCAAGGCACAGAACCAAACGCGGGGGTGGTGGGACCTGGAGGCAGAGTTCCTTTCCCAGGCTCCTTCTCCTGCTGCTTGGGGAATATATTTTGCGTTAACCTACTCATCTGAAGATAAACACACATCCAGCAGAATGGGATTTAGGAGATCCCAGGCCTGTGAGAAGCTCTGCGCTTGCTAGGGTGTTTCAATCCAGCTGTTTCATTTATAGGGTGGTTTCAGATTTCCGTCTGCAAAAAATGTGGCCAACATACTAACTAATTGTGGGGGCAGGTAAAGCAGAAGCAACGCTGTTGTTTTGCTAAGTGATTCATTGCGTTTTGCAAAGCTTAAGGTCTGTGAGTGGGACGAGCTACTGGGAATGGAAGCATGACTTCTGTACAGCGCTGTATTTGGATTGGCAAAAACTTCTGCAGTGTTTTGGTTTTATTGTGTTTGCTCCTCAGGGTCACTGTTCTCACTAAATCTAATCACTTTTTTTTTTCTGTCATCCCTGCCAGAGAAGAAATTCTGTCCTGTTGATACCAATGAGGAATCTTGCACCGTTACTCTAGAAACATGCTGAGTTTATCCAAAAGAAAATATTTGTTCATATTCTCATATATTGCTAATAATATCTTGTTTACCTTGCATATTTTTGTTCCACTAAACCATATACACTGTGTTCCTGCTTGAACTTTTTATCCTTCCTGCTCTTTAAAGTGTCAGTAAGAGTGCTCTTAAATTCTCGTGAAAGACTGCTTAAGTAAATAACTCCCAGTGAGATGGCATTACAAATACTACACTACCAGTTTACATAGTTTACATGCTATAGCAGTGTATTCGCCCTGTCTTACTAGATGAGGGTTATTTTCTTCAGTGTACATGGCAAGAGTCCAACCGACAGCAGAAGGAATTGACTGTAGCCTTCCTGGAGGCTCTTTCCCTCTGGTATCAAGATGCAGGAGAGTCCTAGGATTTTTCCTTGAGGGGAATCTTTAATACCATTTCTCATACCAGTTACGCTTTCTTTTTTTAACAGGTATTGGCATCATGTCGGGCATTTCTTCTAACATCTCGGATCCCTACCAAGGTAAAGCTGCTGTATTTTTGAACTGTTCAGTATTTTTAGATATAAATGTCAGCTGCTCAATCTTTGTCTTGTTTTGGCTATGTTTGTGTACCTGTTTAAAAGAAAAAGGGAAAAAAAAAGTAATGGTGTTGAATTCGTTAAAATGGAATTTACGCTAATGTCTGTCCTAAAAGGATTTGTCTGTTTAGATAAACCGTCCTGGAAGAATCTTAACTTCTGGAAATGCATCTGGATGGAGATTTACATAGTAAAGAGTTAACTTGAATAACTGCAATATGAGCCTGATGACCTTGGTAGCGGGGGAATTTGTGCACAAACAAACAGAAGGCATTACTCTCTTGTAGCATTTAGTTGCAAATAAGAATGTATTTGGAGACAGAAATTGAGACTTTTACTGTATTTGAATGATATTTCTTTCTGTGGACATTGCTGTTCATTGTGAAAAGCATCTTGCCAACATGCCTTATCCCTGCCAGTGAATTATTCCTTCTGTTCCTGGGACAATTTGTAATGATTGTTGTAGCAGGGAATGAATTCCTGTGTGAGCAAAAATGAGTGACTCGGAGGATGCTCTCTTGTCCAGCTTGAGATCAGTGAATGTATGTTCGGCATTTGTCCATGTTCTATTTTGTTGCATTTCTTTTACAAATGTGTGTGTGTGTGTGGAGTGTATACATGCTTCACAGAAAAATAAGATGGAAAGATTAATGCAAGATTTTCTGTTCTGGATGCCTCACCTATATAATTTGAAGGTTCTGCTTGGTAGAAGAGGTAATTCTGCTTTTAATTTCTGTCAAAGCTTAATACCCTCCACTTGTCAGCCTGTCCCTGCTGCCTACGTATCTTAGCTGCTTGTCTGGTGCCCCTTGGACCAGTGCAGTTTAAAGCCCCTTTTGAGATAGTTTGGTGACTGATTACATGAAAACATCGCGCTAACTGAGGAACAACTTGAACATGCTGTGAGGGTGACAGAGCCCTGGAACAGGCTGCCAGAGAGGCTGTGGAGTCTCCTTCTCTGGAGATCTCCCAAACCCACCTGGATGCCACCCTGTGCCCGAAGTGTCCCTGCTTGAATAGGGGGGTTGGACTAGATGATCTCTAGAGGTGCCTTCCAACCTCAACCATTCTGTGATTCTGTGAAATGTGCAGTGAGGGTACGATGGGTGCGTGTTGATGGTGACCTCCTTAGGCAATCAGGAGCAAAGATATTATAATTCATTAGAAAGCTCTTGATGACAAGGAGTTGCTGTTAACCAAGGAGTAAATGCAATACTAGTTTAAAATCATTGTTCCCTCTACAAAATTTATTTTGTTAAATGGATTCACTTAGTTGGGGAACTTGTTTCTATTTTCTTTGTAATCTAGAAGGTGTGCTTTACTAACAAAGCTCTGACTTTAGTGAAACAGAAGAAAGGTAATCCGAGGAAAGTCCTTCTGCACATGATTTATTTCAAAATGAAGCTTTGCAGTCATTAGGATGATTAAAAAATGCCTTTCTTTGGTAGCAGAAAGATTAACGAAACTTGCTGATTTTTCTAAAGACTGTCATATTTTCCAAATCTGCTTGGAAGCTTTCTGATCCTGCAAACCTCAATTTAACTAGCATGCAGTAACTTCTGGGGAGACTGCAGAAAAAAGCTTCTTTAAGCTTCAGGGAACTCTCGCAAAATCCCATATGCGCAGAGTTCGCCAGTTTTGATGGCTATTGTTGCTGTGTCTGATTCACCTTTCCTTGAACCGTGCTGCTGAGATGTGTCTAGTAAACAAGGATGAAAGTTAAATGGGATGAAAGCGGGATTAAGTATCTCATCTGCTTGCGCGATTTCCTTGGAGCAAGGATCTTACAGTGTCCAGGTCTTAACTTAACAAAGAGGATCAATCCGTTAATTTCCACTGAACTGAATGTGTGTTACAGCTTCACTAAGGCTACTTACCTTTCCTAGGAAAGGAATTGCAGTATTTAAACATACTAATTCTGCTGTCTGTGTAAAGCTTAGTTACAACATTAGTAAATGCCATCAGTAGCTATGACATCAACCTGCAGAAAAGTGTATGATGTAGATGTGGAGACATAATTTCGATTTGTAAACTCACTTCTGGTGCTGGCTTTTAGTAAACTTTAATTGACCAAATAAAAGAATGAAAACTGTGAAATTAACTGACTGCTAACTACAGGATTTCTGAATGAATGACACTTATAGCCTCTTAAAAGGATTTTTTTTTTGTTTGAAATAGTTTTAGGTAACAAGACTAAATGTTTTAAAAGCCTGTAAAGAAATTATTTCACAATTTCAGAAGAGGAGTGTGTTCTGTAGGTTTGTTCCACAAGGACTATGAATCTTTTGAAAGTGGAAGAATGAATTGAATCTTAATTTTAGGCATGCTGTCACATTTAATGATATTTGTGAATTCTAGTCAGATTTTTTGCAGGATCAATTCTTGAATTTGGTTCTAGTAAACTGGTAAGCTATGACAAACTTTACTGAGGAATTAGGTATTTTTGATTACATGAAACATATATGTTGGCACATACAAAGACATTATTAATGTACAGCATTCAATCTGGTAGGTAAAAAATTTCAAAAATATGAAAGATTTAAATCGTAGTTCCACAGACAATTCCAGGTGGACTTTTACAACCTTTGTAGATAGATATCCTTGGGAAGGGAATTGTGTTTGTGTTCTGAAAAGTGCAGCTGTAGTTCAGTATCTTTTTTTAAGTAAAAAAAAGGTTGTCACGTGGTAGGAATAGAATAATTTAGTGTTTGCCTGGAAGCACTTTGATCATGAAGGGTAAGATAAAGTGCAGATGATTTTTTTTAATGCAATTAAAAAAGTTTTTTACAGTTGCAACTGTATTAATGTTAAATAAAAGGAAATGGCCATGGCATTTTATTTCTTCACAAACTTTTAGACATGCTACTACCGTCTTGAGCATTTTATATATGTAGATGGGTTGGTTGTATGTCCCTTTTTGTTTCTATACAGAAAAAGTTTTCACTTCTGGGATCAATGTTATTCATGAAAGATTAATAAGGGATGCTATAAATAGTCTTACTAAAAGTTATTCACTCGCAAGAGTACACACCAATAGGGTGTTGAATAGGCAATTACAATTTTTATTCTGAAATTTTTGTTTTAAGGTGATGTGCTTGTCAATAAAATAGTCAATTAGATATTCTCACAGCCCCTAAAAACTATGTGAGCCCATAATAAGCAACATGCACGTCTCATTTTGGTACAAAATATGAGTGGATATAGAATATTAACAAATACTTGATATAAGCTATAGAAACTCATGTAAAATAATGATCCTTTTATTCAAGGTTTTTTGTATTAACTGTATTGAAATATGCCAGTGCTTTTTAAAATAGGAAAGTATTTCTTACTAATGTGGCCTTTTCTTTTTTAATTATAGCTAGAACTAACTTTTAGCTACTTGGAAATCCAAGGAATAACTTCCAGTAAACCAGGTCAGGTGAGTGTTTTCAGTCTTTTATCAGACTTGTCTCATGGCACACAGATACATTTTACCAGTGATATTCTAGTTAAAAGGTACCTGTTTACTCTTTACTAAATGTGTGCCACTCAAGGAGAAGGTAATATGCTAGCAAGGAAGGGAGATATCCCCATCCAGACAGCAGACTGCACATTTGAATTGTTGCTTTGATAGTGCTTTTAAAAGCTAAAATAATGGTAAAAATTGTAAAGGATCCATCTTAAGAATGAGTGTGGACGGGATTGGATGATAAATGCAGCTTTTTTGTAACTCAATTGGAATGAAACTAAAATGCTGCAGGTTTTCATCAGTCACATTAATGTAGATGTTTTTCTCAGAAATGAAAAACCATTGGTAATTGTTATGTAATACAAACCATGCCAGTTTCAATCTCATTTGTGGTGAAGCCAAATGCTCCTGCTTACCTTGCAGACAGAAGTTGTTTCCTTTCACTTCTTGCTGCTGTTGTTCCTGCTTTAAAAAAAAAAAAAAAGATAAAGAAAAAAGGGAGAATGAGGGGAAAGTGATGTGCCAAAAGGTGAATGTCAAGGAGATGATGATGAAAAGAAGAATATCTTTTATACGTTGTTCATTCATAAAAGATGAACATGTTGACAAGATTTGATATGCCAATTGTATCAAAGTCTTCATGTGTTTCATGTGTGTTTTAAGAGATTTATAGAAATAGGAGCATCTGTCAGTGTAATTTGAATTCTCTAA
This sequence comes from Crypturellus soui, assembly GCA_032275445.1. Taxonomy (NCBI): domain Eukaryota; kingdom Metazoa; phylum Chordata; class Aves; order Tinamiformes; family Tinamidae; genus Crypturellus; species Crypturellus soui. Next base: position 265,690 of record JAUBNY010000002.1, read on the forward strand.
AGCTCTCCTTGTGTTTAACATGTCATCTGTTTAACCCAGCTTTTGAAGCTTTCCATTAAGGAAAAAAAGCTCCAGTCGTCCTCTTTAATGGGGAGACATTTAGTAGATGGTGTGCGGTTTTGTGGCCTTGTTCATTTAAGGTACTAAAATACCATGGTAGCCAAGAGTAATTATTCCTAGAGGGACAGGCAGAAATTGTTACCAGGGCTTAAATGATGTTGCTAATTTGCAGCAGCATCATTTAGCATACCATTTTTCTAAGGTATTTGTGTAAGGCTTTGTTTTTTTACATTCACCCATGCTTTAAACATGCAAGTGTTATAGCTGCCTGCTGGTGGAGTCCTCAGTAACAGCTTGGGGCAACAGGTCTTGTTGCAGCAGCATGCGCATCTGTGGCACTCCGTGGACTTGGGCCAGGCACAACACAAAAACCATGATAAGATAAATCAACACATGGACAGGCAAAAGAACATGAGGGAAAGGTACAGCAGTGCTGGTGATAATCAAAAATGGCAGCGACTTGGCCACTTGCCCATCCTGGGAGAATGAATGGCCGCAGGTGGTGGAAGTTGTGGAAGAGGTGGGAAAGCATGAAGTGGTGGGAACATGAAGTTACTGTGTGTGCTCTGGAGATAATACAGTCACTGGGTTTGTCTGGTGATAACCCTTGACATAATTGTCTAAAAGAGATCCAGGAGACAGGTTAAATAAAAACCAAGCTTCTGTGGCATGCTGGAGTATCTGTGGAGACCTGCCTTGGCTCCAAACGCTTGCAATGTAAGAAACTGGTGACAAGCGGGTTCCATTTTCTTCACTTCACTGAAGCAAACATCTTTGCATCAAAATGACCCAACTGCAGGGCAGAAGTGTTAACTGACTTGCTGCATCAGCCAAACTAAGGCATCATATTATCTTAATGATTTCTCTAAACGGCATGGAGCAAGGTATTAATTAATGAGTAACAGAGTGCTGCCGGCGTGCAAAGCCTTCTGCCGGCATTCAAAGCAGCAGCACCCAATTTAAATGAAGGGTACCTGATTCTCCTGCCCCCTTTCTCTCCCCATTTTGTGCAGCTGATCATGGAAACGGAGAAATGCACCATTACCATGAAGTTGGCGACCTCCGAGGATGTGAATGAAGTGCTGGCACATATTGGAACCTGCCTCAGGAAGATATTCCCAGGGCTCTCGCCAGTGTAAGTAGCTTTTAGGGCACTTGAGGCAAGAACAGATTGTGTCAAAAGAGTGAAGAACCACCCCATATGGTTTGTTGGTCCCCCACCTTACAGCAGAAACGCAGAGAGGATGTCAAGTGCCTTAAGGCAAGTGCTAAATTTTCATCCAGACCCTTGGAAGTGTATGGTAGAATGATGAAGCAACACAGAGCTAGGGCAGGCTGTGATGTGTGGTCAAAAGCACTTTCATTTTGACTGGTGAGGATTTGAAGTTTTAAGTTTTCTTTTTACTTTACTGTCTCTCCAACCTCAGATATAGCTATGATTCTACCTGTTTGTTTATCTCCTTTTCCTATAAGCAGCTCTGATGTTCAGTATTTTTTTTTTTTTTCTTTTTGGAGGAGTCAAATCTGAGTTGGAAGTGGAGGGAAAAATTCTGGTTATTTTCACATTTTGTGAAATTTTATATAATTCACATGACTGAGCCTGGTACTTCAAAACTGAGCCCTAGGCCTTCTGTTATATACCGCCAATAGAATAAGGGGCTCCCTGGATCATATGTTTGCTTTTCTAGCCTTTTTTTCCTGCTGCTTCAGTTTTGCATTGTTCTTACCTTTGTTTTCTCTTGACTGTTTTATCATTAGCTTCAGAATTTCATCATCTTGCAGCAGTTTTTAGTATTTTTTTTATTTTAATTTCCTCCTCTTCTCTAACTGTGCTGCATCTTCATTGCTACCTCCCAGATAATGCAGCTATATTACTGCTCTCTCTCATTTTTTTGCTTGTTTTTTTTTTGTTTTGTTTAATTTTAAAGAGAATGGATCATAAAATTTTCCAAGTGAACTTTTTAAAAAGACATTCGATGTGAACAGTTTTAGTAGATATATGTGTTTTATTTTGTGTGACTGTCTTTATTATTCACCTGCAGGTGCAGTGGGAAATCAAATTCATAACTCCAGCTGACAGTTTTGTTTTTTATTTCTTGGAGTTTTTTTTGTGGTGGTATTATTAAATGGAATGATGGAGATGAAAATCTTTGATAAAGAAAGTGTAGAAGTGAATACTTATGAACAGGAGTAGCCATAAAACTAATGATGAGAGAAATGCAGGCAAAAGGGTGAAGAGGGCTGCAAAGCTGTGCATGTTTATCTCAGCATCTGTGATTGCCTTGTCAACCTGTTTGTTTTTTGGGTTTTTTTTTTTGAGTTTTCTTGAGAACATTGCTGGAGAATTTTGTGTGGCTATATGGAGTGCTTAGTTCCAAGAAAAGAAATTTGATTTTTTTTCTTACTCTGCTGTCATATGGGATAGCTCTCTAAAATGAACATTATGCTGCTATGAGACCAGAACAGGCAAGAAAGGGGAAAAAGATTTCTGCTGTTAACATTGCTTATTTATTCTTTTCCCCCGTTGTGTGGAATTCTGAAAGCTTTGAGGCTGTCTTGTCATTCAGAAGAACATTTGTTTTTTGTTTCCTAAAAGGCAGAAGAAAGGCTTGTGTGTTAGTCTGGAGTCTGAGGAACACTATTGCACTACAGAGATTAGAATTCGGTATCTAAATTGCAGCCTAGAGGCCACTCAGCATCCTCTGTGGCCCTTTCACTTCATAAAAGCACTGTACAAACTGCAGCTATTTCAGCATAGCACATAGGCAGTAATACTGTGTGTGTCTCCTGTTTTGAGCATCCTCGTGTTAATCAAGCTCTACAGGTCTACTTAATCTGGGCAATCTTGTAGAAAAGGATTTACTCCAAGAGTCACAGGCTTAGTTATTAGAAGGAAAAAGAGACAAATGCTGCTACTCTTGTGCTGCATCACAGTGTGTTTGACTTCCAGGCAGGGAATCAAATTGTACTAAAGATGGTAATTCTTCCTATACATATCATTAAAATTATATAAAATTATATGTGAAATAAAGATCCATGAGTGCATATAATTGCCCAGGTTTAAAAATATTTTTAAAGCCATGAATAATGTTTTTCCTTTTGCATCTAGGAGGATTCTGAAAAAAGTAAATATGGAGCCTTCAGAAAGATTGGCTAATCTCCAAGCCCTGTGGGACAGTCAGACGGTGGCAGAACTTGGACCTTGTGGTGAGAATGAATTTAAAGACTCAAATATAAAAAGGTTGAAATTGCAGTGTCAGGAAGTTGAATTCTATTTCTGTCAGAAGCTTGAAAAGGTGTAATTAGTTTAAAGGTGTAATTAGGATACAGTAGACTTCTGATTGGTGGGTGAATGCACTATTTTAAGCTTTTTTGCAACCTGCCGGCTATTGCAGAAGTCAGATAGCCTCAGTCTGTTGCAGTTTCTTTCAGCAGCACAATGGACACCATTCTGAGAGAAAAAGAGAGTGAGTTTTGAAAGACTCGGGGTGTTTCTTTAAGTGAAAGTATTGAGGTACATCTTTAGATATTCACTTATTTGTTTTACTATTATGTTCAATGCTCTCTTGTGTTGTTTGCAGGAGGCTTTTCACAGATGTACGCATGTGTTTGTGACTGGCTTGGGTTTCCCTATAGAGAAGAAGTACAGTGGGTAAGTACATGTTTTGTGCTGGAGCTCTTTTTCTCTGAATGTACAAAGGATAAAAGAGAAGGTAAATCACAATGCTTGAGGAAAAAAAAAAAAAAGCAGTTCTATAAAGATGTATTTTTGATGTACTTTTAACAGGATGTTGATACAATTTATCTGACACAAGATACCAGGGAGCTGAATTTGCAAGACTTCAGCCATCTTGACCACAGGTAAACAACATGCAGGAAGCATGCCAGACTTGGGAAACCTGCCATGTTTTGTAATATCTTCTTCCAGTAGGATTTGTCTGTCCTGTGTAAGGTGTTACCTGAAAGTCTGAAAGGACCTCTGAAATGACCAGCTGTATCACTTTGTGTTTCTAGCACAGAGCTGTTATGTTTGCACAAAAATCTCATAGAGACCGTGTTACACTGAAAGGACTTGAGAAGATGAATTTACATCCAGTAGTTAAAGCAAAATACTGTGTTATGCTATCTTTAGTTCTGCAGAATCTTTTTCTACTGGTGTATTTGGTAAAATAAATGACTTTATTTAGAAAGTCAGTAGAAGACTTTAAGTTGTTCATCTGAATCCCAGGAAGCAGTTTCTCCTTTTATAATAGATGCCAAGAGAAAGGTTTACCTTTAGAAAAAAAGCTAATTCAAAGTAGTTTCACTATGAGATGCTGAACCTAAGCTAGGCGTGTATTGAGTTTACCAAATTCAACTGGCTGAGAAAATTGGATTCTAAGAAAGCTCAATCTGAACTCATTTAAGTATGATGAAATGGGAAGGAATCTACATTTATCATTATACAAGAAAAATGACAAATCTAAAAAGCTTTAAATAAGACATAGAAAGCAGCTGTTTCTGTGGGAAAGCACTATTAAAGAATTAAGATTTTTTTCAGAAATTTTCTGTTAAAATAATTATAACAGAAGGACTAAACTCTAGGGTAGGTAGATCAGTGTATTTCAGCACAGCAGTCTCTGCAGCTTTAAGCTTTCTGTGTGTTAACTAGCACAAAAAATTCCACTCGCATATTTATTTGGCTTCTGCAGTGGGTTTGCACAGTCCATGCTCAGTTCCATGCTGCTGAAGTGAACTTACTGAGGTGTTTGTACCTGTGATAGCTACTTACACGGTAACGGGAATAAGTGTACAAGACTGCAACTGCTTGCATGACCTGTGTATCTGAAGACTAAATGGACAGCTAAGACTTGCTGAGAAAGATTGGGAAACATTTACTATTCAGCACAGGCAATTATGGGTAAAGAATCTAAAAACACTTAAAACATGTTGCACAGTGAAGTTGCTGAGAAGTACATAGGGCCTTTTTTGAGCTGACCTGGATACCCTGCATCAATAGAAATTAAGTGTTTGAACAATTTATAAGAAGTTAAAATATCACTTATTAGTGAGCAGCAGATGAAAGAAACACTTTAAATATTCATTGTTTATCAGGTGAGCTGTATTTAGGCAAATGGAATAGTAATTTATTGTTTCACAGAAGATTTTCATTAAAATTTGTACTGCAAAATTGACATCACTGAGGAAGAATATTTGTGTTGCTAGTAACAGTCTACTGAATGTCTGATGACTGTGTAAGTCCAAAGATTGAAAACAGTTTTAGAGACATTTACATGCCTGGAATCCATTTTGTGATGACAGTTTGTGAATGCCATCACAGAGATGAACAGAGAAAAAGGCTTTGAATTGAAATTTTCAAGAGAGCTATAAAATTTTTTAAGAAGCCAAAACCTTAAGTTATTCATTGAAAATGCAAATTAGGATCCAAGATCCCAAACAGTTGAAAAATACATGCAAGTATTTTGCACAGTGAGAGCTCTAAATTAAGAATAATTACAGTATGCCAAAGCATTCTGTTTTTGGAGAGACTGTTGTGTGTCCTGTTCATGTTATTTAGGGGATTACTGAAGCATCTCTATACTTTATGTTGTGGAGCAGCTCTGAAATGAGGTATGGAGGATCAATCCTCTATGTACAGAGGCTGTGAATTTCAAAAATAACAATTTGTATTTTTCCTAGTGAAGCATTTCTGCTAGAGGTCAACATAAGATGACATGAATTATAGATGAAGCTTTAAGTTCCCAGAGTGTCTGACACTTAAAGTGCATAGCATGGCTTGCCACATGGGAAAATTACTTCTGAGGTTTTATTTGAAGTTATGTTGTGCTGTGAACCATGTAATTGTTTAACAACAACAACAAAGGCCCAAAGTGAACAGAGTTTATTTAACTCAAGAGCACAATATTAATCTGAGTAGCAAATGTTTTAGCACTTTTGGACTCTCCAAAAATAAAATGACAGAACAGTGTCATTTTTTTTTCTTTCCCCCCACACCCTCAATGTTTAGATTTATTGCCACAGGCAAAAAAATACACTGGGAGATAGTGTTGCTGAAAAAAACCTGAAGGCGCTGCAAAAGCTTGCATGCTGCGGAAGCTTGGAGAGATTTTCTGCATTCCAGAAGAACAGAATCTGTTTTCATTTTAAGATGGCACAGTGTTGTTCTTCTGTAAATCTGTCTTTATTCTGATGGTAGCTGGGCAAACAAGACAGTAAATAAATGTAAGCAACTCTGTATAACCTGAAGAAAGTTATGAGAAGGCCCTGCTTTTAGAAATGGTTGTTAGGATTTTTTTCTTATTGTATTGCAAAAGAATTGACACTGTGGTTATTACCACAACTATAATTTTAAAAAAAATGAATAAATTGATAGAAGATTTTGGAAAGGGAAGCACAAGAATAAATGCAATGTGGGCAGGCAGTAGAGAGAAATTCCAGGAGCACCTGCAAAAACTAAAAAAATTGAAAAAACTCTATCGTGTTTCTCTTCCAATTGGAGTGGTGATTAAAAAGAGGTTGAATCTAATAGAGCAGCGTTTGGGACAGCACGGGCAGGGTTCCCGCTGCCGTGGCCTGGGGGAGGCGGGGAGTGTGCGCATGTGCAGACTTATCCCTCGGGGCGTTAGCGGTACCTGTCTCAAGTTGGCACAAACAGGCCTTGGGTAAGGCAGAAGACTAAGCTATTTTAGAGAAGAGAACTCACAAGGCAGCAGGGTTGGTTTGTTGGAAATAAACCCATGCGGGTAATATCTCTACTTTTCTGGTGTTTTTTATCCCTTGACCTTTCACTCAGCCAATGCTTCTTTCCAGTGAGGAGGTGGGAGGGGAGACCTGGTTGTGGAAGTGAATCTGCCCCAGCCGTGAAGCTGGTGAAATTTGTCTGCCTTTATGAGGAGGAGCTCGGCGCGATGCTGCGCCTCGGGGGCTTTGGCCTCGGCGGGCACCACACACCAGCTCCTCTGCAGGAGTGTGGAGACACCCCTGTTTGCATGGCACCTAGAAACACAGAATCACACAGGATGGTTAAGGTTGGAAGGG
>JAUBNY010000002.1:272887-284401 GCA_032275445.1 Crypturellus soui
TCTAGTTCTGTCGGTGGCCACCACTGAAAAGAGGCCAGCCCCATCCTCCTCACTGCCTCCCTTGAGGTACTTACAGATCAGGTCCCCTCTCAGCCTTCTCTTCTCCAGGCTGAACAGGCCCAGCTCTCTCAGCTTTTTGCTGCAAAACGCGGCACCTTCTGACTCTTGCCCCAGTGATGGGCTCACACTCCCAAATGGAGCAACTGCCCTTCTCCATGTAGCCTGATGGATGTTTGCCCATGCAACACTGCCTTCACTCTTGGTTTTCCTACACATTTCCGCCATCATCCTGCAGTGTTTTGAGTGTTAGTGGAGGGAAAGTCAAGGACAGGAAGAAGAACACGTGAGAAAGAGACACTGTTTAGTGCTGGGAGGTGCTGACCTGCGCATTCCCCAAAGAGAAAGCTGGAGGCTGGACAGTAGCTTGTCCAAGTCAGTGTTTTTTAAGTTTGTCCTGCCACAAATGAGGTGGAGGTGGCATTGTTGCTGGTCACATAACTGAATGTATACTGCAACTCCTTAATTTCCTTATAAAGACAAGAAGTTTCTGGGCAACTGCTGAATGCGTCTGTTTGCATACATGTATTTAATGTATTCTGGAAAGATGATCCAAGAGTCGGGCTACTGAATAGTGTACTAGCGTGTGATGAATAAATCTGCTGGAGAGTGCACAGACATGATGCTTATGAACATCTGTTATTGGAGGAACTTAGGGGGAGCAGCTCAAATTAAGAGGCTTAGAATAAAGAAACAGGGAATAATTTAGAATTTCATTTGTGAAATCCCCTTTACAGTTAAGAGGGGGTTTGGGCTGAATGTCGCATTATCCTTTTGCAGGTTTCCTGCTTCCTGAGGGACTATAACTATAGAGATGAGACAAGGCGATGTTCTCCAGAAGCATTCAGTCATGGAATTATATTAAATCATCAGAGTGCCAAAAAGCTTTTTAGCGTCATGCTCAATTATAATTAGAGGTGATTAAGAAGCTTAAATATGTCACAAGCTGAAGGAAAAGTAATACTGAGAGGAGGAATGACAACCTAGACAAATTCCTGCTTTAAAAATTCATGCTAGAATGAATGTCTGCTGGCCAGTCAAAACTCTGTATTAAAATACAGGCATTATTTTGGAGTAGAGTGTATTAGATATGAAAGAAATGTTTTGTTTTGTTTTGTTTTTTCAGCTATCAAAACTGACACATGAAAAGTGTGTAAAAGTGTTTTTCTTTTTCTAGAGACTTAATACCTATAGTTGCTGCTCTGGAGTACAACCAGTGGTTTACAAAGCTGTCCTCCAAGGACCTGAAATTAGTAAGTAATAAACTGAAACAATATGCTTGCTATTTTCTGGCTTTATTGTGTTTTAAGAGATACTTTTATGTTTTTCAAGAGTTTGATCTTTTTTAAGGGATGTAAAACCGGGCAGTCTATTGAAAAGTATTTTTCCATTAACCATATCCAGAAAATGTGAATGGCTGGACAAGTAATTCATGCCATAAGAATACTGAGAGTCACCTTGAGGTCTTGACAAATTTTCATATGGATAGAGTTGGCAAAGCTTATTTAGAGATAAAGGTGCCACACAAAGGTACTTCATTAGGTGTTGCTAGTTTTATCAAACCATGTTTAAGTACTAAATAGTAAACTACCTGCAGAGCAACCTGGAATCTCTGTTGCTTTTTGGAGTTGTGAAAAAGTATCAGGATTCTGTTTCCTTTTTTTTTTCTCCACAATATAAAGCAGTTTTTTTTCCTAATTTTGATTGCAACTTGATGAATTTTTATCTTAGCTGTCTGAAACTAATCCCTTAAAGAAACAAATATTTAGTGATATGTGGTAACAAAAATGACAAGCTGAAAATAAAGAATAAGAGTCTCTTAATATAAAATGTGCTTGTTGCTAAGCTATCATTTCCCTCCCTTAGATTAAATACTCTTTTCTTTGCTCCTGGGACACTCTGCTTAAAATTGTATGTGGTGTGAATCTGAGGGTATTTTTAATCTTGTAGTTCCTTGTTAAAACCACAGGTGCAGTAAAACTATCAGCTTATGCTTCAAAATCAAAATTGAAAGAAGACAGTACACTTAGGTGACTAGACAATGTAATTTGTCTAGAACAAGAACTGTGTATATTATCCAATATGGGTTTTTCATGGAAATTTGGGGAATTCGTAGCAACTTTTATGTGGAAGAGCATGTAAAGAGTTTACATTCAAGCATGTAAACTTTGTCAGTCTTGTAAGTGCACCAATTTGTCAAAACAAATCTTCACCTTCCATTCATTCCATATCAACAAAGTGTAAGTTACTGGGCAGTAAATGCATGCCACAGAAACACTGCAGAGGGTCAGTATGAGGCCAGGCATGTGTAGAGGCTGCAGAACCCATTGGGCTTTATGGGGCCCCCTCTGATGTTGTCCCAGGTAGACAGCATCTCCATCGTGTTTTCACAGCATGTGAAACCCTTCATTTACAATCACACTGCTGTAGAAGCACTGTGGGAATGCTCTGGAATATTAATATATGGAAAGAAAAAAGAGAATTGGAAAGATAGGTGAGTTGATGCAATTTAGACAAAATTGTGACCCCTACTGCGTAAAAGAATATGTGTAGGGGAGAGTTTGGGATATTTTTCTTCTTCTTTTTAGGAGATTCAATTAGTCTAAACTCAAAAAAAAAGAAAAACCAGTCATTAGAAATAGAGGTGTCCTGAATATGAATGTCACTTTGCCATTTCTAAAGGTGGACACATTTGACTAATTTCAGCACTTCATGATCATGACTGGAATTCAGCTTTCAGTTCCCCATGAACATTAGTAAGTGTAGGATTTGTCTGGAAATCTGGACAAGTCTGGAAGCAAAATAAAAGATTATGGTAAGATGTAAAGAGATGTTGGGTTCACTGGAGTAGGTTTTTAATCACTGAGGCTGTGTCTGTCTTCAGGAAACAAACTCTTTTCTTACCATGTTTTGTTCATGTTCATGGCGCTTGCAAATGTCCGTGCAATTTAGCAAATCTGACAAAAGTGAAGATTATCAGATGTGTTTTAGTTCGGTATAGAGGTTAGCAGAATTCCTGCTGAAATACTCCATACTGACTCCCTCGTCCTTACTTAATCTTTGCAGGACCTATAGCTAGGCTGTTGTTGCTCCTGGGAAGATTGTTTGTCTTTTGCGTTATCATGTCCCTGTTTGTGTTTATCTGTAATTCCTATTTAGGCTTTAGTCTCCATTCTTCTAATGGTATAACATGAATTAGGAAAAAGATTTTTTTTTAGTCATTTTTCTGAATGGCAGAGTGGGTTTGTGTGTGTGTGTGTGTTTGTTTCTTTTTTACTATGATTATAAAAATTCTACCTCTTGTGCTGAGATGGCTAATTTCTTAAATGACTCACTTCTGGTCTGCCTCCCACTTCTCTCTGAGCCTTTCCAGATGTTGGACTTGATGATCTTGAAAGTCTTTTTTGGAAAAGACCATAATGTTTCCATGTCCCCCACTGCCATTTGATTCCCTCAGGGATATTCTTGGTATCCTTATTTATTATTTGCATATGACTAGAAACTGATTGTGGCCTGGATCCTGTTACAAAGTTCCATGTTTGTGTTCTTTGATGTTGTTCTGCCTTTTCTTTGGCAGTCGGCTGATGTCTGTGAGCAGATTCTGCGAGTGGTGAGTAGGTCCAATCGCCTGGAAGAGCTGGTGTTGGAGAATGCCGGGCTGAGAACGTAAGTGACTTCTTCAAAGCGTTGTGTAACTTACTGCTTACTCCCATTGGAAAAGGTGTGTGATGTATGTCAACTAGAATAAGCACTAAAAAAACCTCAAACCTAATGTGTGCCTGCTGAAGAGCTTGTGATTAGAAGCTTTTGGTCAGGTTTTTCAAAAGTTCCTTATGCCAAAGAAGTCCTTTGAAAACTATGTTTTTTTTTTTTTTTTTTTTTTTTTAATCCTACCTGGAGAGTTGGGTTAAATGATAGAGTACAAATGGGTTGGATAGGAGCATAAACCTTAAATCAACTTGCACTGTTCCTCTCTAAATGTACTTGCAAATGCTAGTATGAAAACCTTTTATTGCTTAGAAAATAGTGGTAAACCTTTTTGTTAAACATTAGATAAGGGATTACAGTTTCATTTTTCTAGAGAACTTTGTCTTACTGGGGATTGCAACCTGCTCAAATAAAATAGCACTTTGACATCAGTAACTGTTATTAATTAATTAGTAACTTTTAAAAAGAAGCAAGAAAGTAGATAAAAAAGTTTAACCCCTTGCCCTAGCCTTAAAAGAATGGCATGTAGAGGAAAGCCATGTGGTTTAGTTCTTGTGTAAGTTTTAAATACAGTACATGTTTGTTACTAGGTATTTACTTACTATTTTGTAGGAAAAAGTCATAAAATTCAAGTTATAAACTAACCCATTTGGAAGTATTTGTAGCTTGTTTTAAGTATTAGAGCAGCTACCAAGACCATGTAGACAAAGTGCAAAGTATATTGTCAGTAAGTTTTCATATTTGATTAACAAAGCAATAGAAATGTAGGAGAAAGGGAGCCCGGTACTAGGAAGGAAAAAGTACTAGAAGGAAACAAACAGAAAAATTAAATGGTCTTTATAGTTTTTGGATTCCTCTTTCCTCTCTTTCCTCTTTTTCCTTTCACCCCCTGAACTCCACCATGAGTTTTGCACTAGAAAACTGCCTAATTACTTAGGAAATTTGTGATGGATTTGGAGATTACCCCTTAATCTCCTGGTGACCATGCATTGCTTTTATCAGCTGTCATTCAAACACAAGTGTCTGATTTTAGCTCATTTTTCTTGGCTCTGCATGCTATGAAACACAGTGATAAACATGAATATTAAAAGCTATATTGACTACCTTTGCACATTGCCTACATTGGCTTGTCTCAGCTGGACTTGGTTTCAGTTTTAATAGGACTTGACAGATGAACAACCGGAGACTTTGATTTTCATTCCACCATCTACATGCATAGTACTTGGCATGTTGCCTTAGTGTCTCTTATCTGATCAGGATTGTCTGCTCTTGTCAAGGATGCACTTGTCAATTCTACAGGTTACTGTATCTGCTTGCTAGGAAGAAATCCTGCTGCTGTTGGACATCTTCCCTTCACACAGCTTATAGACTGGTCATTTTTAATGAACTGTGGCAGATGGCTAGGCTGGCGTTGGGAAAGATGTAGCAAGAGCAGTGCTTCCAGAAACACCTGCGCAGTTGCAAGAACGTATTTCCTTTTACAGCAGAGTCGGTTTAAGATGCTTCCACCGTTTTCTGCTTCCAGACAGACATTTTTGGTCTTGGAGGTTTGGTTTTGGATATTGCCCCATAAGCAGCCATCATTGTCGCAGATGAGGGGACAGAAAATTGGGAATAATAATAGGAGTAAGGATCCAGATGCGGGGAAGTGTGACCTTGCTACTGGTGAAAATAGGTTGTCCAATGGAGTCCTTCATCAGATAGGATTTAATGCCAGTTTAGATGTTCCTGAGCATTTTAATCTCCATTGCTATTTCTTTAACAGACATATAGGGTGCAGTCTAGATTATTATGCATGGTTTCAATGCATAAAGAGGATACTAATGTTTTGATAATTACTAGCATGGTAATTGAGGTTAGTGATACCTAACTTCAGAGAAAGGGGAATAGTGCAGGAGCACCTGAACAAATGAGTTGAAAAGCAAGTTACATCACTACGGTGTTTTAGAGGTAGGAAGCAGGGAGTATGTGACCACCAGAATACTTCAGGAACACTGTCCAATGAATGCTTCAGTCTACAGAGGCCCTTTGCAGAAACTGGCAAAACCAGCCTGTTCCTTGGCCTGGCGTGTTCTCTGCATCTGGCAGAATGTCCCTCCCGCCGGCTGCCACGGCAGCCAGTAGCGAACAGCCACTGCAGAGGAGAAGCCACCAAAATGCCCAGCAGTGATCTGGGCCTTGACAGTGCAGTTGTTTCTTATTTCACCCTGCTGCATGAGCTCTGAATATCAATAGATGTGAGACAACTATGCATTAGTTCCTTCCATGCATGTCTTTTTTGCTTTATCTTTCCTGTTACAAAGATGTCATTTAGACAGATCTCGAGGAATTTTGTATGCCTGAGATTTCCTGGTCTGTGCTATTCCTCCCTTTGGTGAAATATCCTTACCTCCAACCCTGAATGTCCTCAGGACATACAAGCGTGGATATGCAGCATGTGCAGGATGGATTTGCTGCCTTGTAGAAAGTCAGATTTCCACTTGCAGGCTCTGTGGCTAATGTGTGCTGCCAACCAAACAATAAATGCTAGGGCTTGAAAAATGGGCAAAACAAAAAGGAGGAGGAGAGAAGTCAGGCAGGCAGCAGAGAGCTCAGGTGCCCCAATCTGAGACAGAGGCTGCTCAGGGAGTGGGGAAGTTGGGTTAGTTTTTCCAAAGTGAGCCAAGGGAAGCCCTGTGCCCGTAAGGAGGTAGTCCAGTGCTTTCTGGTAGATCACACACCCTAATTGTCCAGAAGTTCTGGTAACGCTGCTTCTGTTGGTGGCAAAAGCTGGGACAGAGTTTGCAAAAAAGCCTGAAGATGTAAAAAAAGCCAAATAATGTAATGACAATCTCTTAGGAATAAAGCAAGAAGGAGAGACTGCTTTTAAAGAAAGAGTGTTTAAAACTCAAAAACTTGTTTTTTTTTTGAGATCTAAGGGACTTGATTTACATGCTTAAGCATGACATCTAGTGCCAGTTGAAATGCTGGAGGGTATCCACACAGCTCCGGCAGGCACCATCCTGCAGCAGCTGCTGGTGGCAAAGCAGAATCACCTGAGGCCTGTCAGATAGCACCGCTTCAAGCACAGAATTTCCTTTTGCACAGAATTTCTTTTTGGGAGTGCTTGTATTCACTTGTATTTTAGGAAAAGAATACACTTGTCGCAAAGGCAGCCCTTCATCAAGCCTCTGCAACACTGAAGTATGTTCCACCCCAGGAGTTTCTCTGAAGAAATGGGGTTCCAAAGGAAAACTAAACTTTCCAGGAACATCTCTGTATCCAAGTACACCTTGCAAGCTAATGCATGTTCAAAAGCTGTTGTAGCTGTTGCTGTCCAGAGTCTGGGAAAAAGGATACCATTTCCACTGCATCTCTCATCACACACACTGATCCCCTTGCATGGTGATGGGATCTGCCCCAAAGGAAATGGGACATCGTTAATTGTGACGCTTTTAGCAGTGTCGCCCTTAGTCTCTGACACTGGCCTACAGGGCATTTCTACTGGAAGGCAAAGAAGAGGAGGAAGCTGTGTGAAGGCAGCTCAAAGGGATGTTTTTGTTTTCTGTCTCTGTAAATAGCTTGAGTATAGTAAGAATATGAAAGTTATATACTCAATTTAGCAAAATCACACTGTAGGATTAGTTCTGTAATAGGAAGAATATTTCTGGTGGATGCAAGGACAGGTATGAGGAGTTAGTTTAGAGTCAGGGCTAACCAGCAGCCTTGTGACTCAAGGCATGAAATATGTCTCCCTCACAGCCTGGCAGGGAGCTCACGTAGCAGACCCGAACCTAGTTCTGAGCTGGGTACGGTGAGTCTGTCTGTGCAGCCACTGCCTCAAGCAGGTCCCCTTGCCTCTGCAGGGGGCTTGGGCCAGGGCGAGGAACTGCTGTGGCTACCTGCAACAGTTACCTGAAGTCATGGTGAAGCTGTCCGTGCTACCCAGCTGTGCTGTGTTGTGGGCATTGGACAACTGGCACAGTGCAGTCTTTCTCTTGGGGCATGTTACCAGACCTGTGATCAGCCAGTTCCATATCTGACATGCTCCTTACTGTAAAAAGAAGCCAGCAACAAAAGAGCAGCCCATCTGTGCGCTACCCTTCCGTGGGAGTGCTGTTGCTGCCATCCCACGGGGTCAGCAGTGCTTCTGCTCACTCCCGGCCTTGTGGAGATGCTGCGAGGCCCCTCCGTTTGACAGTCGGTGCTCGAAGGCAGCTGTGGTGAGGGGCTGGATCCCAAATGGAGGTGCCGGGGGTTGAGTCGCGCTGCACAGATCCCGGCCCTGCCAGCGTGGCGGGAGGTGGTCAAAGACGCTCTCACGTTCAGAGTTATTCCGTGTAACCCCTGCTGTATTGTGTCTGCAGATCCCTGTGAAAAGTGCTTTACACTTTGATTGAGTGCTCTTCAGTCTCTTAGATGATGGAATGGATAAATAATAATATTACCTGCTGTTGAGAGACAGCACATCAGCAGGCAAAAGTGTTGTTTAGAACTGAAGAATCATTTCTGCTTTGCAGTGGGATAAATTGGCCGCTTTTGTATAGTAATCCCCTGACACTTTTAAGCCTCTGAATGTGCTGTTGATTCAGGAGATAACAGAACTCTTCCCCCCTCACTATTCTTTTCTTGCAGAGATTTTGCACAGAAACTAGCCAGTGCCCTAGCCCATAATCCCAGCTCAGGACTCCATACGATTAACCTTGCTAGCAATCCACTTGAAGACAGAGGTATGGTAACATTTACGTTTTTCTCTTTCTACAAATAAAATATGGGGATTACTGCTGCTCCATTCAGCTCTGCGTGAATAATAGACTATTGTTCTGGGTGTAATGCCATTGTAAATATCTGTTGTTCACAAATGACTGAGAATTGCTATTCTTTTTGATTTATGCATATTCATTAGCCTGTCAAGGAGTATTCAAATGTCTTAAAGCAACCATGGTTTTCGTTAAGAGATCATTGCATTTTCACAGGTGTTTCTTTTAAAAGGAGATAGAATTCAATGAATGTTTCAGATTAGAGAGGAAATATTTTTTTTTTTAACTCTATAATCTATTTGAGGATGAAGCGCAAGATGACTTTGTTGCTTGGAGTATATTTTCCTGATTTTTCCCCCCTTTTTATTTGGACTATACTTCTATACATATTTCCTTGCATTGTAGCTGTTCCTTTTTTCAGCTTTGTACTAGTCCTTAGTATTGCCGTTGCTTTGCCCCGTAGCTATTGTAATGTTCTGTAATACTGTCATATCTGGCATTCTTTTATAGCAACATGCTGTTGACTCCGTAACATAGAAAAGCAAGCTGAACAGCACTTTTTCAGCTCTTTTTTTTCTCAGAGCAGGCACTGGTAGAGTGATTTCAGTACATATCAAGTCAATTCCACACCCATGTCTATTCTTCTTTCACCCAAGGCACTTATTTTATAAATAAGGTTACATTCTTTCAGTCTGGAGTTGACCTTGAGCGCTGCCCATGTGAGATTTCCATTTGCCTCACTTAATGCATTCCAAGCACACAGTGTTCTTGGGATCCGACCATCTTGTGTTCCTCTTGGGCCAAAAGGAAAATAGGATTTTTACTCAGTGAACATTTTCTTGTTTTATTTGGGTTGTTTGGGGAAAATTTTCCAGTCTCTTTGCTGACATGATTCAAAATGAAGAAACTGTTCATTTTGTTTAGAATCTGACTGACTTGGATGCTGTTCTTGGCACAGTATTTTGTAGGTGTATGTCTCACTTTTTTGGTAAAGGGAAAAGATGAGATTCTTTTTCCCTTTCCTTTTTGTATTTTTTTTTCTTTTTACAAGAAATAATAACAGTATGTAAATATTTTCATCTGCCTTACTCAGAATAGTTTTTGCTCCCCTCCCTCCCACTCCGCTTCCCAGATGCCTTCTGGAAAAGTCCATATCATGTCAAAGCCACTGTTTTGCTGAAAAACATTATTACAAAATGTGCCATCAGCCTAACTGTAATACACTAGGATTTCTGGTTTATGAGATTTGCCATGAGGTGAAAAAAAGCTGTCACTTTTTACATATTGCTAATTCTGCTTTCAAGGAAGTGAATTTAGATTAAGTGTGTCATAAAAGATTTTTTAAAAGCCCATTTTTTTTCTCTTGAAAACAAAACAAGCAACCAAAACACTTAGTAGATATTTTACAGTCCAGGGTATGTTTTAATCTATCAGTGTGGTTGCTTTCTTTGCAACACAGCTATTGATTGAAACCATTCTGCAGGAGCCGCATGCAAGATAAAAATGAAGAAGCTACAAAAATTGCTGAGATTACTAGTTGGTTTGTTTTTTCATTAGCTCACTCTATTCTTCCACATATGCAGTTAGACCTTCGTTGAGAGAATTAGCTAAGTTACATAGGTACTTAAATAAAGGGAAATTGCCCATAATTGCAATGCACAAATGCTGCATTAAGAAATGCTTCCATGTATTTTGATCTAGTCAGTGACTGCAAGCTGGATTTGGCTTTATTAAACTGAAAAGGCAGCAATCATTTCACAAGTCAGTGCTGGCATAATTGCAATGCATGTGAAATACATGGATTTTGGAAAACTCTTCTGTCTTGATATATCACCTCTGCAAGGCCTGAAAGTATAACCAGATTATATTGCAAATATTAGGGAAATAAGAGTAGTGT
This sequence comes from Crypturellus soui, assembly GCA_032275445.1. Lineage (NCBI taxonomy): Eukaryota > Metazoa > Chordata > Aves > Tinamiformes > Tinamidae > Crypturellus > Crypturellus soui. Next base: position 283,289 of record JAUBNY010000002.1, read on the forward strand.
AAATTACAAGGACTGTTATTGCCCAGTATTTGGGGGAGGGAAATCAAGCTGCTGTGTGTTATTGGGTACCCATCAGTAAAAATATTGTATTATTACAGTAATGCAACTATCTACGGAAGCAGAGAACTACTCTGTTTGGCTAAGGTTTAAGATCCCACTTCAGTTAAAAGATAAAGTAGTATTAAATAAAATCAGTTTGTGCTGAGAATAGTGTGTTAGTAGTTGGCTTCCTTTAGTGTTGCTGCTATCATTAGTGAGATCGAAACCTGGAAAATCTATTACTAGTCTGGGCTTTAAAATGTGGCTGTGCTTAACCGATGGAAATTTTGCCTTTACTAAGACCATAACGTCAGCTACTATTTTGTTAAAAAATAAGGCAAAACAAACAAACCAAATCCTTAAAATACTCAAAATCAAAGGTGTGTGCCTGGATGTAGCGAAGTCATCTTCTGTCATTCCAGACGTGTGCTACAAGGTCAGCAAGAATGCATTGCTTAAAGAGAGCCTGAGAGACCCAAAGTGAGACCCAAAGTACTTCTTTTCTGTGCCTCATTCCTGCATTTTGTAGCTCTGTGGACTCTTACCACTATGATGCTAAGATATTAAAATTCCTCCCTTGCTTAGGGTAATAGGTTGATCACTAGCTTGGTGCAGGAATGGAAAAGCACAGTTATTTGCTGCACTTCTCACAAGAAGTGCTTCACTGCGCTGACACTTGTACCATGCTCAGCGATGCTGGCTGCATGGCCTAGTTTTGCTCTGCATTGAAACTCATGTAGTAACTGAACCAGATAAACAGCCACAAAATTTGCATTCTGCAGCGATCCTTAAAAGACTGATTCCCCACTACTTTAGATGAGATGAAGACTTTTTTTCCTCAAAAAATAGGGATAGTAAAGAAATCTGGCTTCATACTTTCTTGTAGAAAGCTCATGAAGACACCTAGTTGCTACTGTGTTTTACAGTAAACAATGCCAAGGCATCATCAGCTTAACATTTTGGCAGTATAAATAAAACATGTCATGCTGCTTTGAGTCATATGGAAGTCGCACCTATCTTAATGCACACAAAATGCTTTTACAGAGAGCATTAATAAAACCCTGCAACCAAAAT
>JAUBNY010000002.1:284501-300036 GCA_032275445.1 Crypturellus soui
CATATGGAAGTCGCACCTATCTTAATGCACACAAAATGCTTTTACAGAGAGCATTAATAAAACCCTGCAACCAAAATTGCACATCTGATATATAGCTACTCTTTCTTTATTATTAATGATAGATAAAACATCTGATAAAAGCGGCATAAACATGTGTCTGTGATGTGCTCTGTAGTGCACTCTTTCATGTCTGCTTATATGAAGAGCAGTTTTGTTTATTTATTTATTTATTGTGGTTTAGAACAAGTAAAAGGTTATACTCTTTTCCCTTTTTTCATTAAGTGATTTATTAGGGAATGCATTTCATACCTCATGCTCAGGCTTGAGTTTCCGTGTTTCCATTATTAAGGTAAATATCTTATAACTTGGCTCCGTATCACTTCAGTATGTGCTTTCTTAATAAAAATACAATCTTTTTCTTAAGTAGGGGGATGATATTTATGGCATATGGAATAGAATACAGTGAGAAAGTACTTTATTGAAAAGGCAAGTGTATTCCTTCTCTTTGTTGAAACTGTGCCGAGGTAGTCAAACCCATGCCAGCATCCTAGTATGTTTTACTGTTTGGGATCACAGGCAGCTGCAGGATTTCCAAGTCTATATAAAAGCTGGTAGCCCCCAGAGTATTGTAATGAGGTGAGATAAAGGGCCATTAGAGCTCAGGAGGGGTTTCAAGTTCTTGTTGCAAGGCCTCAGCTACTGCACCTCTGCACCTGCAGCATCATTCCCCTCTCTCTCTCTCACACACACACACACTCTCTCTCTCTCTATATATATATATAATATATATATATGTGTGTGTGTGTGTAAAAGTCAGTGTCTCCTTGTCTTGATTTTCCTTCCTTTTAAAATGAAAAAAAATAAATGGTTTGAAGTTTTGTGTGAACTAGCATTTTTGGAGTTCAGTCTTTGTGTGTGTTATTTTTTAAAGCTGTTATTCTTTTGGCTGAGCCGTAAAGCTTCCGGACTTCCCAAGTGCTGACAATATCAAATGTATAAATGCTTTCTCCTTGATTCTTTTCTTCTCAAAAGTGGAAGCGTGTATTGCATAGTTTTTACAGTACCATAAAGAGACTCCCTGATAGTTAACAACAAAGTTCCCTTTATGTGCAGTGGTCAGCCATGAAAGCACCTAGACTATAGCTGTTGTTTCAAGGCTTTATGGCCATAAAAAGATGGGATATTTGGGGGCCAAGCCCTACAGTGGGCTCAGTTGTGCAAGAGTGTCTGTGCCACTGTACATTTAAGTCCATTGTGATCAGTGAGTGCTCTCTGCGTGGCTGGGAAAATCTGGGATTGCAGAGGTGAACTGAAAGCATCTGCCTTCTCTTGCTCCCCTCCAGGTGTATCATCTTTAAGTGTCCAGTTCGCCAAGCTTCCAAAGGGGCTGAAACATTTAAACTTATCTAAAACCTCCTTGTCACCTAAAGGTATGTTTTATGGAACCTAAAGGTATGTTTTATAAATATGCTGAACTGTGAACTGGATTTGGCATCTGTTTATGTCTTTTGAAAAAAACTCTTACTTGTATAGGACTTGGACTGGAGCCTGTGTTGCAGTGGAATAGATTTAATTTAGAACTAACATGAAGAATGCTTCAGAAAGATACCTGTAGCACAAATGGGTAGTGAATTTTCCAAATGATATTTGGACAGGTACTCAAGTATTTTGCACACAATTATTATCTCACAAAATAAAGTATGGTGAGAATTATTCAGAGGAAATCACTCTTAACAGTTAAGGTTTATTCATTTTGTAATTTACAAATTTCTGACTCAATGTATTATTGCGATTGAAATACATACTTTTAAAAATATAAACCCACTGAAACATAAGATGATTTCAGGCTTTTTTGGATTACTGTTTTACAAATAATAGATGCAGTGAACTCTTAGACACAATGTGCAGACCAAGGTTCTCTTGAAAAGAACATAAAGGTTAAAAAGGAATGCACTACGTTATCGCAGCATTTTCACAGAAGTTGAATTGGAAGAGATGACTGAATTACAGTCTATGAAAGATATTAGGTCATAATAGGTATAAACTGTGCTCTGTTATCCCTTTAATTATCATTGCAGTATGAACAGTCTGTGTTTTTCTCTAAACTTCAGTTGTTGACCTGGGAGTTGTGGGGAGGGGGATGAGATGATAAGTGTTCCATAGCTCTTATTATGTTTAACAGATGGCAAACACTATCCTGAATTTATTTACTCAGCATTTTCAATAACAAACCCACCAACTTTTTTTCCTACTGCTGACTTTATTTTTTGTGGTGACAAGCAATTGATTAGGAATACTGACTAGCCATATGTTTATTCTTAAGAATAGGTGATCAAGAATTAAAAAAAGTTTCATTTTACTTCAGTCTGTTCATATATCCTGTGCTCATGTAGTCTGAATGATTTTTGTAAGGGCTTTGGATTGTTGCGTGAAGAGCATACTCTGTATGTACTGCCACCTCTATAAGGAATAAATGCTAGCTTGGTGAGGCTTTTCAACAAAATCGAGTTGGCAGACATGAATTCTGAGGTTATGAACACAACTTTGAAGTTTTTTTTTTCTTTTTAATTTTCCTTTTAAAGATAATCTTAAAAGCTGAGAAAATACTCCAGCCTGACTAATATTGACCTCATGAGAGTCCTAGGGCAAGCCGCATTACAGTAGCTACAATCCAGAGAACGTGTTGTCCTGAATATTTTCCGAGGGCAGCCACCCAGAATTCCCTTTAAAAAAACTAAATTAAATTAAATTACATGCCTGATATGATACACTGTTGGTGAGAGCCTGTGACTGTATTTGCAACACCTTAAAACTGGGATTTTTTTATAACCTTCTGAACCTGGAGAACCTCAGCTTTGCCACTTTGGTTCTTTGCAAAGCTCTTCTCCTTGGGCAGTTTTTCCTTAAGAAGGCAGCACTGAGTTGGCTTGTGCCTTGGAAGGTTATTTTTGAACTTGTGAGATTGCAGGTTTTTCCTTTGGGGAAGGCAGGTGTCTTAAGGAGACTGTCATTTGTTTAGGGAAGTTCTTTGCTGACCTTGAAGTAGATCTTCTAGAATTCCTCACTGGTTTTCTGCCTTACTTAAAAATTACTTTCTATTTGAGTTAAGTTTCTAAGATTGAGCTCTGACGTTTGGACGGTGCCTTCCCCAGCTGATCTTTCTTCAAATATCGCATCTCAGATTTCCCAGGAGCTATTAGCAGTCTGAGCCCCCTGAGAGCAGTAAAAGAGCATGGTAGATTGTCTGCAAACAAAAGCGAGATTACTGTTAAAGTGTAGTATGAGGTAGGTGAAGTTCAAGCACAAGTTTATAGAGCTGAAGATTCTAGTTAAATGGAAAAGTCTGCTCTGCCAGTTCAGAGATTTCTGAACGTGAAATGAGACGAAGCCTTATAGACTTTCCTTCCCAAAGCTAGTGTAGACGCTCCCCCCCAGTTCTCTGAATTGGTTCTCCAAGTTATTTGTGGTATTGTTGAGAGTGCATTATATTAACTTTCACTTGTAGTTGCTTAAAAATACTGCTCTTGAAGACTAAAGTGGGCCAAGAGCTATCATCTATGGTTGTTAAACAGATCTTTTAAAAGTTGTATTTGCTGAAAATACAAATCCTAAAAAGGCTAAAGTAGTCCTTTGGAAAGGAAAGCTCTGGCTAGTTTGTTTCCAGTGCATGCTATTTAATTTTAATGTGAAAAATATGTATTTGTTCTTAATGGGAATTGAGAGTGTTTATGCATCTCTTGATGTTTTAATTAACAAACTGTTTCTTTCTGAAATTACAGGCAAACACATAATTGAAATATTTTTAACTTCTAGGTCAATTGCTTTTGAAGTCCTGGCAAATTATAATTTTTAATGCAGTTGATCTTCAGCAGATGCTTTTATATATTTCCACAGATACTTTTATCTAAATATTGCGTGCAAGGAGACGTTGTCTTAATGTTGTGAAGTCAGCTATTTTTTAAAATCTGTTTCGAAATGCGCTCTAGCAGAATTGGCAAAAGCAGGGGTCGTTAAGCATTGCTGTATGACAGCATGTACATGACAGCATGCTCGCTGACACTGTGAACTTACTGCACTTACTGTGCCGGTGTTGTCTGCAGTAGCTGAGTGGAATATCCTGCCCTTGCGTTGCAGGGGTGAACAGCCTGTCCCAGTCACTGAGTGCCAATGCGCTGATCGCCAACACGCTCCTACACCTGGACCTCTCAGGGAACGCTCTCCGCGGGGATGATCTCTCGGTAAGCACCACCTTCTGGCTCAGGAATGAAGGACTATCTTGATTTTTTGGCTGTGGGGAGGTGCAGTTCTGGTAGCGACAGAAAAAAACATTTTGATCTCTGCTCTTCAGATGTCTGAGTTACCCCACACAACTAAACGAATCCACAGAGTTCACAGCTTTAGACTATAGCGGATGAATGAGGAAACTGCAACTGTAACACTTGTTCCAGTAGACCAAGCATGCACCATTAATGCCACTTGAAAGTACTCAAAACAAAATGTAAAGAACTTGTCTCCTCTTCAGTAGAAAAGGTTTTGCAGTTTTCATTAGGGGATTGGAAAGAAGTATTTTCTTCTGACTTGACAAGATTAATTAATTTATTTATTTATTTTGAGGTAAACCTGCACATTTCTCTGGCACACAGCAGATAAAACTCATAATTTTTTTCTCAAATTTAATTCTTACTAAAATTCTGTTCGGCAGCTCTTTTTATGCTACTGTATCAAGTGCCACTGTGGTGCAGCTCTATCTTCTGTACAACATAAACCACTGAATTCTCAATTTGTATTTATTCAGATTTTGATTATCATCACATTTGTATTTCCCTTATGTCCACATTTTTGGGTTTTTTTTTTTGCACAAAAAAAATCTGATACAAAAGTATCAGATTTTAAATTCTTAAGTCTTAAGCATCTAAAATAAGCAGCACAGAAGCCATCCAATCTGAGCATCCAATGAGCTTAAAGTGCTCATTAAAAGAACTAGTCTTTTCAGATGTGAGAGATGAAAGTTTCAATGGGACAAAAGGATTTAAAGAAGTGGGAAATATAAATAGTTAAACACAAATAAAGATACAAAGTGAATCATTATCAAAGAGAGAATGCCATACTGGATAAATATCTAAAACAAAATGTGCATCATTGACAGGAAATAAGTCTGATGTCTGCCTACAATATTTGAAGAGACATGAACATGAAAAGTCAGACTTTTCTTACTATGTCAAAGAGATCAAAGAAGAATATTTTTAATACTGAGATCTCTTAATCTGTGGAACAATTATACAACAGGAGCCAAGCAATCATGTTATATAGCATTTAATTTTAACCCCAACAATACAGAGAGATTTTTAAGTAGGGAACTTTCTTTCACTGTAGGTATATAGGCTGAATGAGCTAATTTTAGGAAAGGTGATTCTATTTTAGATGTATGTAACATGTTCTATTTGGCTGGATTTCATGTGGAGTTACGTTTTCCACATTTCTGTGGATTAGGTCATACCTTTATCTTTTTGTATTTTTTTGGGTAACAAAAAAAAATCCAAAATAAAACTGCATGTAGCAAGGACTTGTACATAAACTAACATGCAGATGATGTATTCTATGTATTCCTAAAGACATTTATAATTAAAATCTTGTTACCCATTCTGTATTCTCTCTTAAACTCTACCACTGTTGACAGTAAAAAATATAATCATAGGCTTCAGATGCAAATTAGTTACTTCCCTTATACGCCTGAAGGGACTGGCTTTAAACTTTCAAACTGATTAGCCATTCTGAAGTGTAACAGCAATCTGAGTGACATTCTAAGCTATTTCTAAATTAATTATAATTCTGGGCAAAATGGATTGCAAGATAACTGAGGATTTGTGCATCAAAGTACTACTTGTTCATAGTCTGAGTACTATTCTTTTTCTGACTTTTTAAAAAACAGTAGCCTTCAAAAGTAAAACAGGATGTATAATTTAGATGAAAAGACATTTAGGACACCACTACTGCAGTGCAATTTATAATAAAAGCCTAAAATATATTTCAGAAGTAGGTACCCAGTAGTTTGTTTCATCAATATCAGAATTAACATGCGTGTTTTTCCTCCTTTATTAAAGAACCTGTACAATTTTTTGGCCCAGCCAAATGCACTTGTTCATCTGGATTTATCCAACACAGAGTGTGCTCTAGATATGGTAAAGTATATTTTCATGCAAATTCAAATACCAAAAAAACCTTTTCCACCCTTCACCCTCAGATAGGTTTTTTGAGTTAATGGGAAGTAAAATCAGTCTTCCTTTTTTTCACAAGGTATGTGGGGCCCTCCTTCGTGGATGTCTTCAGCATCTAGCTGTCCTTAGCCTCTCTAGGACACTCTTTTCTCACAGGTATGATTTAAATGACTTTAATCTTTACTCGTGGAATTTTTGTTTACAATGTATTGTCACTGATGCTGCTCTTATCTTTTTTAAGTAAAAACTTAAAGACTTATAAAAGGGTCTACATGAAAGAAGTGTTATTTATCCCAAGCAAAATATTTTGTCTTCCTTTGCACTCTTTGCTAGACAGCTGTAAAGTAAGCTACCTTGTCTAATACGCTTTTTGTGATCCCAATACAGCAAAGAATGTATAAACACTTTTTTCTCTAAGTGGCATCATATCAGGCTTTGAAGTCCATCTTTAAACTTGATTTTTAAAGTATAGATTTTGATTCATGATTTGATGATGGTTGCAAATGTTTGTTTGGTTCCTTCTTTTCTGGGAGGGAAGTCCCTCTGAAAGTCTTTGAGACCAAAATTTGGTTTTGTACAGTATTTACATCATAGGAAATAACAATCTTAGCTTCCCTTTTTCTTTAAACCCATATGCTTGGGCCCATATCCAGAGGTGATACCTAGTTGATAGTAAGCTATTCGAGGGTTAAGTAATTATTTCTAATGGTAAAAATGTGATTTTGGCGCTTCAGACATAAATGATCATTCTGTGTAGTTCACAGACAAGACGTTAGGCAGTAATGTCTCCTGAGCAGCAGTAACGCTGAGGATTGCTCTTGAATCACTCTTTTGATGACATCACATTTCTGAGTTAATTGAGAGCCATTGATTATACAGCAATTTGAGGTACAACAAATTAAACACAATTAAACACTAGTAAAAGATCATTACCATCCTGACAGCTTGCATTTGCTATTTGTTGGAATAAAGACTATACAGATGCTGCTACTTAATGAATCTATTTACTTACAGAAAAGGAAAAGAAGTTCCTCCCTCCTTCAAACAGTTTTTCAGCAGTTCACTTGCTTTGATGCAGATAAATCTTTCAGGAACTAAACTCCCTCCTGAGCCTCTAAAGTAAGAATTTCATTTAATTTTCTCCTTCCCTAAGACCTGTTTTGCATTGTTACTATGCAAGTGCCTCATATTTAAAACCAAGGGAAAAAGATTTTCTTGCTTTTTTTCTCTACATTGAATGTGTAAACATTATGAAACTCACTCTTGCAAGAAATACTGTTCCCATCTCACAGTTGAGGCTATTAATCACATTTTGTTGTGTGTGAATGTCGCAGCTGTTTAGCTTCCCTCAACTTTTCTTTTTTTTGTGATGTGTTTCTAACTTTGTGGTTTGCAAACAAAAGTGTTTGCTTCACAGTAAAATGGGATTATATGCTTGTATGTCTGCCGTCCTTTGAAGTTGCAATGTTGCAAGGGCCAGTGGGAAACTGAACCTGCTGCAGTGCTTGAGAGGAGAGCCTGGTGATGTGGAGCTTTGCTCTCCTTTCAGGATGAGAGAGGATAGCAGTAACTTCTAGGGAAGCCACTTGTAAATGCTTTTCTTCTCCTTATGGCACCTATGCTGTGATATGTGGGGTGTATCTTCTTTTAGGTAAGCTGAATCTGAGTAGGCCATCCTGTGATTCTGGCAAAAACCTTGTGTTTATTGGGCTAAATTAAAGACAAAGCTCTTCTAAACACTTCAACCTGTTGTTTGTTCTGCATTAAAACATAAATAACCTCATCCACAGCTGACATCTGGATATGTTCAGTAATTATTTCCAGTAACACATTCCCCAAATCCTAGTCTGGACGCAGACTCTGGGTCCGTTTGTGTAGTTAGGAGCCTCCTGAGGGGGAACAGAGGCAGGAAGTGGTCGCTAACTTGGCAAGGGAATATCTGGGGAGTGGGAGTTGATGGCAAAACCAGAGATGTGGGAGCTGCGAGACGAGTTATGGAGCACTGGATGGAAAACTTTGGGTGGAATCTGAGGCAAACTGAGAGAGGGAAAAGTTACAAGGGCCATGTATGAAAGAACAGTGTACATGGTGTGGGCGGAGTGCAGAGGTCTGAGTGCAATACGATGCTTACATAAGGTGCAAGGGACTGAACTCAGTTTCCAGCTGCAGAAGCCTATTGCTTTAACTCGGAGCTCTCTGCTCACTGTGACACTCTGGCTTGCTGTCTCAAGACTTGGTGTAGATTTGGAAAAAATGATATTGATACATTTGAGATCAGACAATGATTACTGAAAATATATAGATTGGTCCAGTGTTAATTTAGGAATTTTGGTTCTGTGGTGGAAGACTGCAGGGAATTATGTGTAGTGAAGCAAGAAGAGTAGAAGTTATATGTAACTAAGACACAGGATGAACAGTAGTACAGACAAAAAAAGAAAGACCATGAGACATTTAATAGCTGTGCAGATTAGGAAATAGCAGAGGCCCCAAACCCTAGGGTTCATATTTAGCTTTCCCCTGGACATAATGAGTGCTACCTGTGATAGGGAAAGATTTGGCCATGGTATGCTCTGCAGATGGAAGATGTTACCCATGGAAGTGCTCACAGAACATGTTAGGACATATGTCCTAAACACCTGGGACTCCTTGGACTCCTAGCTGCACAGCTAACAAGCTATTCCCGGTCCTTTTAAGCCAAAGTGATCCGGATTAGAAAAACTTGCCCTGTGGAACATGTTTTAGCTAATCCCACTCAGTTGCCTGAGTTTGATTAGGTGGCACACCTGAGCAGAACTGAAGAGCTCAGTATCTTAGGGTGAGCTGGGGGAGTAACACACTTCACCAGCGCAGTGAGCTGCAGAGAGAGGCATTGCTTCAGCACCCCCTCCACAGTAAGTTCACTTGCATTAGGGCACTGGCTGCATTCATTTTGTTTTGGTGGCCGCATGAGAGATGGCAAAGAGCTGCTAACATTGTCTGGGTATTTTGGTTTTGTGCCTTTTCTTGACATGAGCTGCTACTTCGCTGAGGTGAGTCTCTTAACAACACTGGAGAGAACCATGATTTTCAGTGCACCTTGTTTTCCCTCCCAAAACAGCCCTGTTTGGTTTGATTAATACTCTTCAAAAGTATCCTGTGGAAGCTGTTTTGATGTTTGTGCTGCTGAGGGCATGGCAGTTCCTGAGGCCACTGCTTGGCCTTTTGGTCTTAACTATGAAATTGCAGAGCTTCTACAGAGCAAGCAAGACCCTAGAAATCACTGAAAAACGAAGCACCTAGTTTCAGACAGGCTTACTGTGATCTTGGCAATGACAAATAACAGGGGTGATTTCCAGAAATAGCAGGGAAATAGTATGTTTATTGCATCACAGCTTTGATTATTTTTAAAATTTTATTTTATTTTTATCATCTTCCTTTAAAACGGCAGTTTTGAGGACTTAAATCACATCACTGGATCTGTCATTTTAAAGATGTTGGTTAGTCAGAGAGAAGGATGGAAGCTGCAATTGCTTGTGTAGTGAAGGAGCGGTTAATGTAATCTAGGCCTTGGCAGAACAGTTTGCTAATGAAGCCACATTGATGAGGATGCCTCTTAATGTGCAGTAAAGGGTACTTTTAGTTATTATACTTAGTTAATGTAGCTAATGTGTTACTGTAGCTTTCTTTAAAAAAAAAAGTAGATTATTCATCTTCTTTTCCATTTTTAAATATATGTTGGAGTTCTTCCTAGTTTATGCACTGCCAAAAAATGCATTTTGATCTGTCAGTGCTATGACAAGAAAGTTTTTTGATCTGCTTCTCCTCCAGATATTTCTTATAAGGCAAATCATCACATACACCTCATTTGACTAGACTTTCCAAGGTACCACTATTGTCTGATTTAAACAGAGTGGTTTAGATGGATACAGTACTTACAATGTTTCTCCAGGAAGTTGAGAAATTGAGAGACTTTTTTCCTTAGGATAAGTTTATAGTAAATTATCTTAGGAAAAAAGCCTTTTCTGTGAAGAGAGTCCATTTGTAGCAGCACATTGTCTCTTTTTAAACTTTTTCATGCTTTTTTCATGCTTACACTATATATTTTATGTGGCCTCAAAATATTTAGAAAGTTATGGGATGTACAGGAATGGGAAAGTACAGGGATGAACTAAAATCTGTGCTTTAATAGTCTAGAGAAATAACCGAGTGCAAATATTAAATAAATACTTACAGGGCAGATATAAAGACCTTTAAATTAAAAGTTTTCTGCTGTGCACATCATAAATATGGCTTTTACGTGGTGCTTGCCTAGCAAATGTTTAGGCAAATGGCTCAGCAAGATCGGTTGATTTTTATCTCTGGGTACTTTGGTTTGGGTTATAGTTTGGGCATAGTTTGGGTTGTGTTAGCTTAACATTGGCTGAAATGAAATTTGTGAAGGAAGGCCTGGTTACAGGCATGGCGAACAATGTGATTTTTCAATGGGAACAAGTGTTTGAGTGTTACAGATGTTATTAAAAGCCCCATTTTTTTCTGAAGGTTTTTTTGGGAAAAAAATACAACAGAGAACTAGTATGGCTGTACAATAGAGCATTCGCCATGTAATCATTTGATGCTTTTTCAAAAAAAATGTTGAAGATAATTAATCTCTGATGGACATAATTAACTACTAATCTGTAGTTAGTTTTACTATATGTTTATTGGCATTGTATCTCTCCAGGCTTTAAGCTGCTGGGGAGCTTGTAGCATGGTAGAGTAGGTTTGCGCTGCCACTTGGCTGATGTGATTTTGTTTAGTTATGTCTCTGCTGCTGTGGTGTGTTAACCTGTGATTGTTTAGATTATGGTGATGTTGTAAAGCTGCTTTAAAAAAAAATGGTTCTAATATTGATCTTTTTCAGAGCGCTTTTATTAGGCCTGGCTTGCAATCACAATCTGAAGGAGGTGTCTTTAGATCTCAGTAGCTGTGAGGTAAGGATTATTTATCAGGATGTGTTCAAAAGATGCATTGACTTGGAATTGGAGTTCTCCTGAAATCCACTGGGCCAGATATTTTCCCTCTGTAATCAAAAGTTGCAGGAAAGGTAGAAATCAGTGAAGTCTTTGTGGTCAAAATGAGCTGCTGTGTGATGCCATGTCATAATAATAAAAACAAAGCAGAGAGCACCTGTAGCACATTTCAGTGAGCAAATATTCCTTGCAAAAGCTATTTCAGCTGGAGCCAGCAGGCTGCCTGCTGCATGGCAGCATCTGCTCTGCAGCGCTGCAGAATCCTGCAGCTGGTTTTCCACCATGCCAGAAATGAACAGGTCCCTGGAAACTACTTGCCCTGAAGGGGCTCCTCTTCTGCAGTTCACTTTTAAATCCTGGGAGAAATTCTGCTTTTCCAGTCAGCTAAGGACTGTTCAAAAGGAAATTCTGGTAAGAGATGATGGAAGTATGCTGTTAACTTCAGAGGCGCTACACAAACGTCTTTATATGTCGCTGCAATAAATACTAAAAAGCTGTGGAAGGCTTGCTTTGCTTTACCTGTGTGGTCATACATAATAATCTGTACAGATCATAAAATATCATGTGTGATCCTGGGGAGCTAGTGAAGCAAGCGCACACGGGGAACTAGGAGGATCTTGGCCAACAAGATCTAGAAGGAGCTGTAGCTCTGGGCTTCCCGAGCTGAGGGGCACCCTTTCCCTTTTAAACTACAAAGAAGTTTCTTATCCATTATGCAGACATTTCCATGCCGGTCACCTGAGTATTGGCCCCTTCCTCAAGTGCCTTTGAATTGCAACAGTTTCCCTTGAAATAAAAAACGCACGACTTAATACACGGTTGAGGTGCAGTAATCCTTGCCTTAGGTCCATGGTTGATTGCTTTTGGAATGTACTTAGTTTGCTTTATGAAGAAAAAAACATCATGAATGTATTTCACAGTCTGTTTTGATATTTTTTGCTTTTTAAAATAGTCTGCTTTGAAGAGCACAACATGTAAATTCCAAATAAAAAAGCTTTCAAGTCAAGCACTCATGCCTTCAACTTCTGAGCAGATAGATCAGTAGGATGATTATTTCCTTTCAGAGGGCAGAAGGAAAAGGGAAGAGTAATTAGAGTAACAGAAATGGATTCCTGTAATCTTAATCTTAAAAAAAAAAATCAGTAAAATGCAGACTTCAATAATGAGAATATAAATTAGCATGTAAATCATCCAAGGCAGACAGGAGTGAACCTAAACCTATCTTCTAGGCCTAGAACTGAATGCAATTTATTAAATAACTCCCCAGGTGGGCTAGGAGGAGCCCTTCAAGAAGGTATCAGCTGTATCAGACATCAGCAGGGAAGTGGTCATGGTAGACTCTCATGGCAAAAAGCAAGGGAGTATGCCCAACTTCGTGTTACACTCCCCACCATGATCTGGTTACTTCAGCATTTCCTAGGTGTAGGCTGCCTCTTCCAAAGCAAATTGGGAACCTGGAACATGTACAAGAGAGACAAGCTACAGCCGGTCCTTCCAAACTGACAGCACTTCCTTAGCTCCTTCCCTTAACATTTTTTTCACATCCCTGAGCTTTATCCATTCTCATACACTTTGGAAAGAAGAAATTATGCAATGGGGGAATTAATGTGTCAGGAGCTGGAAGTAGGTCTGTAGGCCTGGCAGTGGGCGAGGGCCTGGCCCCGGCAGCAGAACAGCTGGAAGCCGGGACCCAGCCAGCCGCCCGCTCCCAGCTCCAGGGCACACGCTGCTCCCGGCTGCGGAGCTGCGGCTTCAGGAGCCAGCCGGCCGCCCGCTCCCAGCTCCAGGGCACACGCTGCTCCCGGCTGCGGAGCTGCGGCTTCAGGAGCCAGCCGGCCGCCCGCTGCCAGCTGCGGGGCACACGCTGCTCCCGGCTGCGGAGCTGCGGCTTCAGGAGCCAGCCGGCCGCCCGCTGCCAGCTGCGGGGCACGTGCTGCTCCCGGCTGCAGAGCTGCAGCTGCAGCTCTGCCCTGCTCCCTGCATCACAGGCTCTACCCCACCGTGCAGTGGTGGGGTAGAGCCTACTCAATCAATCTCACAGTTCTTCCCTTTCCCACCACTTTTAATTTGCTCCCATAATTTTCTGGTTTAATCAAGCTTAATCATTTTATATTGCCTCTTCTTTTATTTATTTACTGATTTATTTTAAACTATGAAAATTACATTTTTATTTCTACCTGCTCAGCACTGATATATTTCACTCTTTTCCCTTCTGCTTCCCTTAGCTTGGTCACTGTGTAAGTACCCTCCATGCTTTACCTTAATTGTTAAATCACTAAGCAGCTTTGTTTCCACGTCCCATATTAGTGCCTGGTAGCTTTGAACACACTTGGCTTTTTGAGTTGTTGAAGGGCTGCTTCATTTGCTAAAGCAGACGTAGTGTTTGTAGTCTCATAAACATGTCATAAAGGAGATGTTACAGAGTTTTCAGTGTTATGGACCTTGTTGACAAATAGCCCTCCAATCAATCTCTGCTTTTATATATACATGAGATTTTAGTACAACTGTGATAATGGCCTGAGCTTTAGGATCACAATTTATGTCCTCCAATTTTATAGATATCAACATTTTCATACATGCACATATGTCTCTATTTGAGATCTTGAATATAGAATAATGAGTACAAGGCTGAAAGCTGCTCTTGGAAAATCTGTTCGCTTCAACACTTTACTGTAGATGTAGCATAAACATTTTGAGGCCCATTGTGAGCATAATTTCAGGATATGGAACTTATACCACTAAATAATAGATAATATAATCCTTTATCTTTGCTGACCCCTTTTCTAAAAATGGTGCAAACCAACTTTTAATGCTGCTATTTCAATATAAAAGTGATTAAAATTTATTTTCATTAAATTTTCTGCTACAACTAATTATATTATTTTAGAACAAATTAAAAATTTGGCTACCATGAAAACTAAATTTTCACATCTGATTGAGATAGTCTGTGTGTAAATCATCTTTCTGTTTTTACCTTTGACAAGGCCTCGTGTGATATGTCCCTTCTATTGATTGGGCGCTAATCAATGTGGAAGGCTGTGCAAAATGGTTGCCTTGTAGCAGCCAAGTCTGCCAGAGAATCACAGAGCAGAACCAAATGATTCTGGCATTCATATGGCAAGTGTTACAAATGCTGTTATAAAAATAGGGGATAAGATGAGGATATGTAGGTTCTGTTCCACGCAAAGAAGGGTATCTTACCCTCTTCACCTTTGTATTTTTAGATGTGACTGACAATTTAGATGCTGTCCCTGACCACCACTGTTCTTAAAATGCTTAGACCAACATATTGAACTACTCAGTAACCAATCACAAATCCCAAGCTTTCCAAATAGTGCCAAATCATGTCATTATTGAAAAATACGGCTATCAGACATTTCTGATTCCTTAATTATAGCATGGGTAAAAGAGAATGTTCACAGAAATACTGGCAACTTGATTCAGGATGTTTGGCCATGTAAACTAAGGAAAATATTACTTTTTTTTTAATGCACAGAGTTGAAATGGTTGTTTTATGTTTGAAAACTTCTATTTTTGAAGCAAACAGTGAAAATGGAAAATGTTTTGCAAAAATAGAATTCCTGTAAAACTCAAGGAAATGGGGAAAAGAGTTTTACAGACAGAAAAGTCTTTTCCTGAGTGATGATCATAAAGCAAAACACATTTTAGAGGGCTTGCAGGAGCTGCAAGAAATGTGAAGATACTTTAGTTCTTTCAAAAAGTTTGTTGCGTTCTTTAATTCAGTAGCATTAATGACCAAGTGACTTGGATTCAATGATCCAATGACTTGGATTCTTAACATTGCTACTAGGCTTATTCTTTGCTTATTCATTACATCCTGAAATTTCCTGTAGTGTTTTAGATTAATAATGCAATAATCTATACTTCCCAGTGCGGTCTTTCAGTGTTTTGATGTTGTTTCCTCTTTTGTTTGATTTGGCTTCTCACCCAAACTGGGCACCCTCTTATGGTGCCAAGAGCTAAAAGAAGAACCTTACTGTAAGACTGCAAGACTCAGCTGTAGTGAAAGTCAAGGATGAGTGTTGCATGTTCTTATACGGTGGCCAACCTTTCTCCCACTGGCACTGAAAATATTCTGGCCTTTTTACATAGAGAACTTGCACCCAAGGCCTGCAGCCATTTCCCAGCAGAAGGGCTACAGGATCTTATCGCCTCCACCATTTAAATCTCTCCCTGATTAAACTGCTGAGTAGTGGTTTTAAAAGAAAGGGAGGTGAATCCTTTCACTCATACGGATTTTCTCATATGTTATGAGTTGAGGATGGGAATGAGAACAGTAGGAATGTGTGCATAGGGTGTCATTTTTGATGT
>JAUBNY010000002.1:313993-344710 GCA_032275445.1 Crypturellus soui
TAGGATAAAGTTTTCTTCTACTTGCAGTAGAGCAGCTTATAGCAGAATTTGCCTTGTTGGTGATACTTGGTTTTCTGAAGAGGTAATCATCATCACTGTTGTTTCTTTTTTCTTGAAAAGGCAGGCCTATGTGTACAGGTATAAAACTGTGCAGAGAAAGACTCAATCTATCACATGTAACTGTTGTAGGAACTGGGAGCTCTTCTACTCATTAGTGCTCAAGAGACTGAGTTCTCATCAGTGTGATGAACACCATCATAAGACTATGCTACTTCTGATCTCTGCACCAGTTCCAGCATCTTTACATAGCATTGAAATATCATGTAAGCACACCCTTAGATATCACCAGCACTTATAGCCTTCTAGGGCATGTCATCCTCTGTCTTACACCTTCAGAATTTCATGTATAAGAATTTTACTTAGAGGAAAGGAGAAAAGGAAAGCAGAATTCCCTTGTGTCACTTATGTTCTGGACAGCTGAAAAAAATCCTTATCTAATGTAGCCAAAAGACTGCTTGAAGCTGGGAAGCCTTGTTTTGCCTGCATCCACTAGGTTTGCTGGAATGTGTCCCCCACAGTGGGAGATCCCCAAGAGTTTTCTGTGATAGATCAGCATTGTCTTTACTCTGGTCCATCGCTTCCCAGCACCCTTCAGGACTGTTTTCAGCTCCAGTACACCATGGAAGCAGAGTGGCAAAGAGGAAAACTTAGCATAATATTTCCTTTAAATTTGCTTCCACCTTTGTTATATTCCCACACAAATGGAAGGTTACAACCATGGGGAGAGAAGTACCTGTTTTCTCTTTAGCTGAGTTAGTAAAAATTCTGTGTCCTCTGCATTTTGTGTGTGTGTGTGTCATTTCACAGAGGGTTTTCTCTACCTCCGTTATTAAAAGTTAATGGGACAGTGTTTCATCACTCAGGCCTGAAAATACTTTCAACCTTTTCAACAGAGAAAATGATACACGGAGATGGTACTTGTATTAAAAAACTGCAGCACAACTGCAATAGCAGCATCATTTGATTTTATAAAGTCACTCATCTATTCTAAGGCTACCTATTTTCCTGTGCTGATCATGAATTAAGCTTAGGTTTTTCACAGCTTGGTGATTTTTAGTTATATTTTTTCCCAACAATCACACACACATCAAGTTTCAGTAAATGTAACTTACTGTTGTTTTTAAAATAGTAAACCTACCCATTTCTGTATTAAATTCAGTGCAATACAGATGAATTTAAAAATAGTTTTAAAAGAGAGCTGGAAAAGATATTCTAGCTAGTACAGTGGAATTGCATTATTATTCCGAGAGTATATTTTTTTAGTCCAGATGTCCCAATGAGACTTTCCCACTGTCTAATAATTCATTACTTGTTTGCATTTATACAAAAAAAAAGCCAAAATCCTTTGAAGAGGGAGAGTCATGTGGAGCAGAAAAGAAGCATGCTGTTAAATTATTTCAGTTCTCATGGCTAGCTGTTAGAGATGCGAGAACTCAGGGTTCTGTGGTGATGGCAACACATGCGCTTGGTTTTTATTTCAAAATGTCTAATAGTTATTTCAAATGAGTATTAGGCAGGACAATAAAGGCTTTCAAATACTATATTTGTCCAGTATCTCTTACTCAAAATGGACTGTATGTCCGTCTTGTGGTCCAGCTTGTAAGAATAGAGGTATGCTACCTGCCCTGTATTTGAAGTGTGTTGAATGAAATAAATGTAGCACAGATGCAGGTCAGGTTCAGTTGACTACACTATGAAAGATGTCCAAATTTCTACTTTGGCAATTTTAGTTTCTTTGCAACTGGAAGTACTCGCTTGGTGTAACGCATCCACAAAACCAGTACAATAGAATTTTGCTCAGACAAGAGAAATCTCTGTTGATATTTGAATGGATTGTAATGAATGACGCTTTCCACTACTGTCCAAAGTCCTTAACAATTCAGGGACCTTCCAGGCAAGATTTAGGTATATTAAGAAAGTTTTCAGGATTAAATTCTCTCCAGAAAAGCAAACAAAACCTAAACTGGATAACTTGCTATTTCTTGATGGCTATCCTCCAGATAACTGTGGGAGAAAAACATCGAAGGCCTCTTCCTTTATTTTTTTCTTTTTTTAAATTCACTTTATTTTCATAACACTTAGGTGTGTCTATTTATGAGATATAATGTTTTCTTTCAGTAGCATCAGTAGCATTTATATACCTGCAAGCTACGATAATGCATTTCCATCTTGTTAAATCCTCGTTGCAAGTCTCATCATGATATTTTTGATTTGCTAACTGGACTGATATTTTATCTTTTTTATTTCCTTTGTTGAAGTAGATGATTGACAGAATATGTGTTAAAGTGCAAGATCATCTCAACTCTTTAAGAAACTGTGGTGTGGATGTTGTACAGGAGGATGTCAAATCTGCAGAAAGGCTTATGAGGGATGCAAAGAACTCCAAAACAGTAAGCTTCTCTCTGCGTACTCGTAATACTAATCACAATTTGTGCTTGCAGCCTTCTGTTTTGGGGGATTTATAATAGCAATGTGTCACAAAAGAAGGTTTTGTTTTTTGGGTGTGTGTTTCTCTTTTTTACAGACAGTCGGTTCAAGATATTATTTAAAATTACGAAGTATTTCTAACTTATAAAAGACTTTAATATAGCAGAGGTGTTTCATCCTATTTGCCTAGATTTTTTTCACATTTGGTGAGATATTTTTTGCATCTTACAGCTGTTACCAAATCTGTACCACCTTGGTGGAGCTTCTTGGGCAGGAGCAAATGGTTCACTTTCCAATCCGATCCAAATGACACTTGAATCCATGGCTGGAGAAGTCACAAGAGTTGTTGACGAGCAACTTAAGGTATGTGGACAGATGTTTTACCAGAAATGACTAATATCTAGTAATCTTCTGTTGCTCTTCAAAATGTGAATATGCTGTGCGGAAACATACTGAGAAGTGAAGAAAACATTGTACATAAGTTGTCCTTGTTAGTTTCTTATGTCTTTGTGCCTTAGTAGATAATTGCCAAGTTGGAATGAAAAAGATAAACGGTGTTTGCTATAGGCAAAAGGGCCATTGTTTGTATCAAACAGAATTTCCACAAAAAAAAAATAAGAGACCATGTCTTTAAAGAGAGAGCATGTATCTCTTTTGGGATTCTTCTACAATGGAAGATTTCCCAACTGTTGCACAGGTCCTTAATAATTCATGTGCAACAGGTGAAAAGTATCAGTCCAGCAGGAATGGAACCTGGGTAGATTTTAGCAACTTCTGCGATCTGTATGAAAGCTCATGAATTTAAGAATTTGTTTCTGAGGCAATTATTCACTGGGAACATCTTCAGTTTATGACTAAGCCACCTGCCTGTGTTTTGCCATATTTAAACCTATCAAAGAATCTGAACCTACCAACTGGACCGTTCACTTGAAACAAAATGAAAATGCTTTAATCAGTGGGAAAGTAATGAAGAATAATAATAATAGCACATTACTAATTACTTCCTCTGAATTAAAAAAGTTAATGAGGGGGAAAATGGCACATAATTTTTAGTATTTTCCCCCTTCCCCCGTTGCTTGTACTAAGGTGAAGATTCTCTACTCATTTTTTAATTTCTGTGCTGTAAATACAAGCTTGCAGATGTAGAGGTAATTTATCTACAAGATTCTTCCCAGTGGAACCGTAACTGGGACAGTCGTAACCAGGTCTGGCCTTCGTGTAGGGTTCATGTATTTAAATAAGTCCTGTGCATTTTGGAGAGTTTTATAAAAGGAAAATAAAAGGGTTTTTCTGCATATGGAATTTCATAGATGGTTCATGGCGTAAGATTGAGTTAATGGGTCTCTTTCTGTGTATTGACAGAAAAAAAGATCATCAGTTCTAAACTTCTGCGGTTACTTTTAGGATTTGTGTGGCATCAAAAATGTGCCCAACAGGATATATATGGTCATGCTACTCTATATATGTGGTATACACACTGCTATATACACACTGGTATTTGTACTCAAGGCTGAAAGCTTTTTCTTGGAGCTCTCCGGTGATGTACTTCGCATTGAGAGAGAAGAAGGCATTGAACAAGGATGAGTCAGATTTTTTTTCTTTTTCAGTTGTTTAAGGCCAGTTGTTTAAACAAGTTAAGTTTCTTAAGACTTGAAAAGTCTCATAGAGTTTATTTTTTGTGGCAATAGATAAAGGAGCTTGCATAAGTACAGTTCTTCTTGTAATAGCATAGTATAGTAGGACCATCATATTTGTATCCTCAGTAAAGTTCTGATTTTTTGCTTCTGTAATAACCAGAGCTCGCTTGTAGAAAGCCGCCTTTGGAAGTTAGGCAGAGTCAATGCCTCTTCAGGCAAATGGGGTATTGGAGTGTGGGGGGTTTGCTTTCATCTCAAAGAATGAAGGGGAAGAGATGGATGAGATGGAATAAGGAAAAGAAAATAAGTGTATTGGAGTAATTTGAGTTGGCCAAAAGATAAATTAAAACAAGGCTCTTGAGTTTGTTTTCTCCTGCTGGTGTCACTATTGATACATAGAACCCAGAGATACTTTATTCAATCAGCAGATGTCCAAGGGAGAACTGTAAGCAAGACAAGGGGTGTTTAGACAAGACCAGGTTGTTTTTAAGCATAAGAGGGCATGAATTATTCCTACTGAATTCACACCTAATGCAAAAGAGTTGTTAGGTCCATCACTTGTTCCACTGTTCTTTGGATATTGACATCCTCCAGTCAATTTTACTCATCTTATCTTTTAAACGGGAGGAGTACTTAACCATAGACAGGACTTCATTCCTTTCTTTCTGTATCTCTACTGATAGACCGTTGACTCTTTGTGATTGAAATGTTCTTAGCTGCAAGTTTCCATCACTGAAAAGATTTGGAACAGGGAAAGATTTCTGTGGGTTTGATATAATCTGGTGGAATCGACAGTTTGAATCTGCCACTGAATAAATTCCATTTAGTTGTATAGTTAAACTATACAGTTTAACTATACTGTATAGTTAAAGTACAGTTTAAGAACTCTGTTATAATTCTGAGTGACACTTTTATCAGAGTATTTATTTGAGTGAATTTTGAATGAAAATAGATTCTGAAATTAGCAGATAGGAACTTTACTCTGACAGTCTTTCCTCCTCCTGCCCACTGTCTTCTGCAACATCCCTTTATAGACTCACACTTGGGCTGCAATTGTAATTAAATATAGCAAATGTTATTAATTAAGATCTTGGTCATCCACGTGGATATGGCCACAACGGCTTACAAGATTCTCCATTAGTTTTGTGACACTAGAATTTGCTTGGGGATCCAAGGTAAGACCTAAAAGTGCAGATGGACTGAGAATCCCCCAAAAACCTCTGTATTCCTTAAAACGGTAATTGTCCTGGTAGCCCTTTATATCTGTAGAACAAATGTGAAGACCAGACTCACCAGTATGATTTGGCTGCTTTTTGGTGCTGTTTTAGATTGAAAGGTATTTCTTTCATTCATTCATTTCATTAGAATTACTTTACAGTAATGTTCTTGGTCAGTAATTACATCTGAAAATTCCTTGTGATGTTTTAGTTATGCAAAGAGAAAAGCTCTGCCAAGAAGGACTTCAGCCTGTGGTTACTTATCTGTGAAATGAAATTGAAAACAAAACACAAATAGAGTGTTTGAGAGGTGGGACTCATTATTTTGGTACAACTGTGACGCATCAAGACTAGACGTAGACCTGCTTAGTACACCATGCAAAATGAATTATGACTTTTAGAGTATTGAAAGTTGAGACAAATGGGTTTTAACATACACTGAAGTAGGAATCAAGGACAGTGACTTTATTCTCTCTGCCACTTTGAAGCACTGGAGTGTGGGGTGACTCCGTGGGCATTGGGACACAAGAGCGCGATGGCCCTAGGGACCACCTGCCAGCAGACACCAACTTGCTCATGGATCTTTTCTAGTAGCACTTCTTGACCAGGAATGGATGGAGAGAGCTTGCTCACAAATCTTTTGTGTCTGAGCCTTGACCTCTTGCCATCTCTGCTAAGAGCTATTTGATGAGAAGTTAATTGATGAATGAATGGCCTTCTGAAGAGACCTAGAGGAGGTTTGCTGCATTGCTGCGGCTGGAGACTGAGTAAGGGGATATAGGAGAGAATTTGAACAAAGAGCAATTTCCACTCTGATCAGAAAACACTGCATTTATAAGTAAATCTATTCTATTTCATGCAAGATGCATACTTACATGTATATAAAAGAATTATAATTTAAAAACTAGTTTTGAATGTGACTGTTTATACCTTCTATATTCCTAAGTTTTTTTTGTGTTCAAATTTTGTAACGATTAGAGAAAAAGGTTTTCAGAAATAGAAGTTACTAGTAGTGTTTCTCTGTCATCCTTAATTGTACATGAGAATATTAGTGCTTTCTGCACTTTTCTTGAGAGAAATTCATAAGAGGATGATCATTTGAGGGATTGTGAGGCACTCAGATGCAACTGTAGTGGGGGCTATTTAACCATGTAGTCAAAACTGAGGTCTTGGAAAGGAAACCACTAGGTGATAAAACTGGGTTTAAACCAGCATTATTTTTTTTTCCTCAGGCAAAGATATATTTCTATTACAAACAAAAGGGAAAATAAAAGGACTTCCTAAGATAACTAGGTACCCTTGAGAAGTACATGAAAGACTTCCCTAACAGAGATCAACTTCAGCAGGGAAGACTTTATTTCAAGACAAAAAAAAAAAAGTTGGGAGTGCTGAGGTGTTACATCATCCTGTTTCTGGAGTGTGCGTGCTGGTTTTTTTTTCCTGTTTTGGTATGGACTTTTTGGTCAGTCATTAAAAAAAAATGTTGGCTGCACCTACCGTCATCTTCTATGTAAATAGAAGCTTGCATACAACCTGCAAATCACACCTATAGCTACTTCTAGGAGGAAGTATATTCCAACTCCATACACCATGGGAAGTTTTCCTGATTCTCCTTTGTTCATGTACTGATGCCACTTACAAATGGCCAGTCTTCAACACTGAAGAAAATTGCACATTCAGGGCGCAGTTCAGAGCGAAGACTTATATGGGAAAGCACCTCCCCTACTACAATATGTAGCCGTAGCTTTGGGTATCCTAGAAGGCCTCATTTATTATTCTGTTATTTGAACCCAAGGACCTGTAAATACTTCCTATTTGAAAAGGCAGTTGAGTACAGTTGTGGGTAGTTTCAAAGCAAGTGTGTTGGTTCTCCTTAGCTTTATGTTGTAAAATACCTTTTATATTACATTTGCATTGCAAAATGGATTGGAAAGTGAGAAGAGGCATGGCAGAAATCACAAGAATGAAAATATTATGGTATGCAAATAAATAATGTGATGATCTCTGTGAATCTCTTTACTTGATCTTAATTTTTGTTCATTTTGCTGCAGATACTGCTTGAGTCTATGGTGGATGCAGCTGAAAACCTTTGCCCAAATGTAATGAAGAAAGCTCATATCCGGGAAGACCTGATTAAGGCTAGCACTGAGAAGATTTCCATCCCACGCACTTTTGTGAAAAACGTCCTTTTGGAGCAATCTGGAATTGATATCCTCAATAAAATTAGGTACTTTAAAAATCTAGTTTAACAAAATTGACTATAGAGTTTAGAGAGCACTGAGTTTTGGGTGTGTGCATGTATCTTTTTGCAGGAGGAGATTTTTGAAGTGCTTTTGTGGCTCCCAAGGAACCACATGAAGACATTCAAAGAGCAGAAATCTGCCATCCGGTGTGTCCAGTGAACTTATTTCAGTACATTCAAGTAACCAGAATCTGCAGGGATATTACTAGTACCATATATTACTATGCATGTAATATTTGTTTTGTTTTGTTTTCTTTAGTAAGAGCAAATTTAAGAGCACAAATACCTTTTTTCATGAGTTGGTACAGTTTTTCATATGTCTTGATGTAACCAGGTAACTCTGAATTACTGTAATAGAAGGACACTTTTTTTTTTTTAATGCTTTGAGTGTTAACAGTGCTTTGTTGTTGCATTTACTGTTGCCCTGTGGTTGCAGCAATCACTTTTAGGTTTTTGTTTGTGTGGGATTTGTGATTAGCAGATGACAAACTTTAAAATAAAACAAAACCAACAAAAAATACCCCAGGAATCTCTCCCCTCTCACAATTCATGCCACCAAATGTGGATATTGAAAGAAAAAGAGGAGGCATGGTCGGCTACCTTAAATCATTTTCAATTTCCTTTTTAAAAATAGCTATTTTTTCTTTTTTTTCGGACTTTTTGCTACATCTTTATATTAAATGATAAATTTTATGGCATAAAACACAGTTGATCTGCAGTTAAACTTTTGCAGTTGCTGTTGGCTAAGGATTCCTCTCTATTTGATGGAAAAGCATGTCATCTTGCATTGTGATGCTAATATCTTTGCAGGAAAAGAGGAAGCAATGTTTATTTAAAAAAAAAAATAAGACTTAGAATTCAGTTTTGCAGAGTGCAGCAAAATTGGCAGGAAAAGCTAAAAGACTTTAGCTATGCATTTAAAGTGGTTCAGAGGGTGAGTTTTTTCACTTTAATCCTATCAATCACATCTTTGTGTGAAGACAAAAATAGTACCTCTTCACGCATTTTTACCCCTTCCTCCCTTTCCTCTCTTCCTACCTATAGAAGCTTCAGCTAAATGGGCTGAGGTGCCTCACTGTAATTTAACTCTTCCTGCTTTATATTATTTAAATCTCGTATGAAAGTAACAGGGAAATTCCTTCTTCGGTCTCATTCTCTTCTCAGTAGCCTTGCTCACCATTCTGCCTCTTTTCCGGTGTGCCTCATTGCCTCTCCAAGTAGCTTTCCTGCAGCTTATGGCTGCCCAAGATAGAAGTTGCTTTCTTCTTCCAACCCAGTTTTATTCTGCATATAGAAACTTAAGTGAAACTATGATACTTGCTGTAAGTGTCAGGTGAGGCAGCTGGTCTTGAAACTAAGGAGACAAAAGAAAAGGAGCTTCAAGATGCAGCTCAGGCTGCATCATTACATGCTTGTCAGCTGTAGATCAGCTCTCCCCCCCAGCCTGAGCATTTTGTACCGCAACCAAGGAGAGGACCCAAGGGAATAATTCATGGCACACATGCCCTTGAAGACAAGTAACCACTGAAATGTCAGTTAAGCCTACACAGATATTGGTGTTCCACCTATCTCTGAGTAATAGAAGTGACTCAACATCAAGTTCTTAAGGCAGGAAGGGGGTTACCTAGAGCAAAAGGAGGAACCAATATATAACCAAAAAGCTGTCATGGCAAATTCTGGAGAACAGATCTTTTACAGGTGATTTTGGGCAGATGGATACCAAAAGGACATGAGAAAATGAGTGAATTGTAGTTGTTTGGTGTAGTAGTAATTAAACAGGCAAGACAACCCTAACGCTGTTCATTTGAGATCTGTGTTTCTCCAGCTTCAGTAGTAGTGGGTTCCTTTCTGAGTTTCACATGTGGTTCTTGCTCAGTGCTCTCCTTACCCAGATGTTTTCATTTCAGCTGTTAAAAAAATGTTAGCAGGTTAAAAATGGTACAGAAGGAAACTCTTATGTTTATTGTATGATTCAGGAGTTTATTTCTGAAACCTGCAGTCTCGTATCCTCACACCCTCTAGTGTTTTATTTCAAGTAAAGTGACTTCATTTCGTATGATCGTTGCACTGTCGAACTACTGAAGACAGAGTTCTTCTGTGTGAATTAAAAACTTGTCTGTTCTCATTTTTAATCATCACACAGTGAAGTAAAGCTGACAGTGGCCTCTTTTCTGTCCGACCGAGTTGTAGATGAAATCCTGGATGCACTTTCCCACTGCCATCACAAATTGGTGAGTATTTGCATGGTTGAATGTCTGAATATGCCAGATATCTTAACAATTCTATTACATTCATGATTCTCTCAGTTCCTCTTCAGCACAGGTCCTTTCTAAAATAGGTCCCACTTTCTTTGGCAAGTATGTTTATGGGACTATTGCTCTTTTGATTTAAGGAGGAAGAATTCTTGGAAGAAGCTGCATTACATATTTACTTTGTTATATTTTGAATCGTTATCAGATCTAAAACTAAAAATGCCATTGGGATGCAACGTTGAGAACAGAGTCATTAGTTGTGGGGGCGAGACAGTAGGGGCTGGTGGTTTGTGTAATTGGAGGTGAAATATTCTTTACAGAGAGACTGTTGAGATCTGCCTCAGAGACCTTGTTTCCTAAATGAATACATACTGAGGCTACCTTTGAAATGGAGATACTAAGTTTGAGGAGAAGGGAGTAGAAGCATAGGAAAGGAAAGGTTCTGCTGTTTGAAGATAGCAAGTGCTAAAGCCAATCATTTGATACAAAGGTACTTGTTCCCTGAAGAGTAAAAGAAATATATGTCTGTGTATCCACAGGAAAAAATATATTTATTTATTTATTTTCTAGGTAGTAGGCATCCATAAGGGGCATCTCGTACCTTTCTCACCAAAGGTGGTCAGTCTTACTGGTGAAATGGCTCCATGTTTCTCATTGGAATTTTCTGCTCCGGTTTCCAGTGATGTGTTTTTCAGCTGCTTTTCTCTGAGAGACTAGAGTGCCATCTATTCTCCTTTACTTCCTCTGCTTGGCAGCTCTCATATGCAGAAATCAAATCCCTCTATTGTATTTTGTGTACATTTGTTTTGTTTGTAGAAATGTGTAAGATGGAATTATTTACGGGTGTGTGTGTGAGACGGAGCAGTGCCGTGCGAAGAAGCAGCCGGTGGTGTGAGGAGCTGCGCAGCAGCCTCTCACAGCAGCCTGTGTGCGCCTGGCCCTGCTAATGAGCTCCAGCTGATCCCGGGGCAGGCGCAGTTGGCAGGAGCACTGGCTTGTCTGAGTCCTGTGGTATTGCACAGCTTGCACAGACACTGATTCTTGCACAGTGAGTCACTGTCTTCAAATCATTTTATTGGCAATCATCTGGACTTTCTGCAGCCTTTCCCAAAATATGGACCCCAGAACCAGCGTGGGTTTTAGCCAGCACTACGTATAAGAGTGATATTCCCTCTCTCTTGACATGCTTTTATCTTCTTTTTTTTTTACCTAGACAAGGAAATAATTTCCTTTCATCTGTCAAAATGTTGCAGTGGTAGCTCGTTTTCAGCAATGGATGCTTCTCACTTCCAGTAGCAGCTTCCAATATGCTTGTCGGTCACTGCTCCTCAGGGTTGCGTCCATAGCTGATTGCCAGTACTTTTTATTTGTAGGGAATGATTTGACTGTCTCTTTGATTTGAGTTGTTTTTCTTTCAATCCCACTTGGCTCATAGCAGTAGCATGTCCTTTTCACAGTTTAATATTCTGCCATATTTTTATTCACTAGGATTTATTTCAGATAGTACCATTGATGAAAATGTCAGAGTATAGATATCAAAAAAAATATTGGAGGAACTTCAGTAGAATATGTCTGTGTTAATCTTTAATTGATAGCTACAATTTAAGAATTGACAGTTCATAATAAAGCAAATATTACATACATTGATCCTGTGCTGTGATAGCTCCTTCAGTTGGGAGTGTCATGTACTGCTATTTCAACCACCTGCAAATATCTAGGTATGTTGCATTGATGCTTGAGGTAATTTTAAGAAATAAACTTTTTTTGAAAGGATCTGGTTTTTTTTTCTTTTCTTTTTTTTTCTCAATAGACCTTCTCCCTTCCTTCTCTAGAATGTTAATGGTGAGATTATTAACATACTCAACTGAGCTATGCTTTTGGAGGATCTATGGTCACTTGAACTCTTCAGACTTGTTATTTTGGTTTCGACTTTTTTGATTGACTTGGTTTTGGGTTTTGATTTTATTTTGTTTGGTTTGGTTTAAGGTCTGATTGATATGTTCCCTTCTTTACCCCTGCTGCTAGGCTGACCATTTGACCAGACGTGGCAAACCGCTTCCACAGCAGGAGTCACTGGAGATTGAGTTAGCTGAAGAAAAACCTACTAAACGCTCTATTATCACGGTTGAGGAGTTGACAGAGATAGAACGTTTGGAAGATCTGGACACTTGTATGGTAAGACGCATTTCCTCAGTATTGGCACTGAGTTTGGCAACTGCAGTTTGGCCAACTACATGATAGCAGGAAACATCAGGAAAAAATAAATATTAGCTTATGAAAATTTTGTCTGAGCTACATATTGCTACTAAAAAATTCTCTTTTCTTCACTTTCCCTTTTGTATTCAAGGGCCTTTCCCTTGCATGTGTTGGCACCATAAAACTAGTACTATAAATGACAATAAAACCAGTACTATAAATGGCCTCTTTCACAGTCTGTGGTTTCATAGGGGTGTGGTTGCAGTATTAAATGGGATCATGTTATCACAGAATGATGGAGGTTCTTTAAAGATCATTTAATCCACCCCTCCTCCTCAGGCAGGATCACTTAGAGCAGCTCCCTCAAGGACCCCGTGTTTTGAATATGCTGGTTTTGAATATCTCCAAGGATGGAGTCTTCACAACCTCTCCAGGCAACTCACTCCAGTGCCCAGCCATCTTCACAGTGAAAAAGTTCTTTTCCATATTTTCAGATGGAGCTTCTTGTGTTTCAGTTTGTGCCCATTGCCTCTTGTCCTTTTGTGAGTACCACTGAAGAGAGTCTGGCCACAGCTTCTTTACACCTTCTATTTAGGTATTTAAACTCCTTGATAAGATCCCCCTCAGCCTTCTCTTCTCCATGCTGAAGCCTCACAGCTCTCTCAGCCTTTCCTAATGCTCCAGTCCCCTAATCAGCTTCGTAGCCCTATGCTGGATGCCCTCCAGGAGCTCTATGTCTCTCGGGTATTGGGGAGCCCAGAACCGGCCATAACACTCCACATATGGCCTTAACAGGACTGAGCAGAGGGAAAGGATCATCTCCTTCCATGTCCTGTCGGTGACGACATGTTGTTTTCTGACTTTTTCTTCATTCTACTTCACATTAGTTTGTCTGAGCTGTGACAAAATTTGTTCATGGCTTGAAGTTATGTTACTGGCCATGAACAGAATTTTTGGGTGTTTTTAAAATTATTTTTAGGATGTATGGAAGAGGTCTTTAAATCTTGAGGTTGGACTGAAAGTGATCCTGCAGCACAACCTTTGGAATGTGAGATTCAGTAAGAGGGCTGAACATAAGATTTTTAATGCACTTCAGTAGTTTATGTGTGGCTTTTATTATTAATATGTTCCAATGCCGTATCATGATTCTTTGAGATGTAAATCTGTAAACTTGGTTATTAACCGTTTTTAACCCTAAATTCCCCTGTGTCCAGCTCAATCTGTTGAGGAATTCTACTACAAAGATTTCTGCATTCCAATTTAGTAGACCCAGTTGGTGACCACTGCTACAAGGAATCATCTGTCTTCTCAACTACCCTCTTCTTGACTGCATGCTCTCACAAGCTAAAGCTAAATGGTTTAAAAAAAAAAGTCTGTGTAATTTAGTTGACTGACAGCCCTGAATAGACTCACTGCAGAGCTGGGCAAGCACAGTTCAAGGGAAGGGGCAGCAGGATTGCTCCCTTCTGCAGCAGTTGTCTGTTTTCTGGCTTAGCTGAAAAATGAAAGCCCCGTGTCATTGGAAGAATTAGCTTAAATTACTTCTCTCTCCCCTCCAAATCTGCCACCTTACAAAGATTTGGTTTGATGCTATACTTGTCTAAACATCACAGATCCCTCTGAGACCTGTGTCTTTTACTGCATCATCTGGCTCATCACTGTTACTGTCGAGTTCAGGAGCTCTCTGCAGACGACATTCAGGAGTCATTTTGATCTCTAAACCCTATGGGAGAGGGAGGCTACAGTAAAATATATATCATCCTAAACCAGTACCTGTGAGTGAATTTCCATGTGCTGGATTCATCTATAGAAAAATAAGTTCCCTCCCTACCCTCTTTAAATGTAATATCGCTGTGCTGTTATTTTTCATTTTGCTTTTATTAAAATAATGGAAATGTGATGATGCTTACACTCTTTAAAAGATGCATTAGATACTAACTGTGCTTACTTTGAAGAGTGTTTATGTCTCTCTTTATTCTCTTCATTCACCTTTATCTCACACAGAGATTTAAACACCTTTGTGATCCAGGTTCTCATCAATATCTAATTTATGAAGAGAATGAATGATCAAATAAACACAGGATATAAAGAAGCAGTAATCTTACACGGTGCTGAAGAATCCATTTAATAAAGACTCTAACCCTTTTCTAAAGAGCTGCTTTTTTGCATTGTGGGTGCTAGTGATACTGATTGCTGTTTTTTGCTCTTTTTTTTAAGCCTCAAGAGGCTAAGGAATACAGAGATTTTGACAGAGCTACTGTGCTTATTGGTTGGGAGGCCTTTTTGTGCCTTTGTTTCTTTCTTGCTTCTAAAAGCATCTTAGAGAGAGATTTCTTAGCTCTTATGAGTAGGGTTAGTATTTTTAACTGAGGAAAAATTGGAAGTGGTCTCCTGCTTCTTGCCCTCTCAGTGTTGTACAGATGTGTGCACAGATATGGGGAACCTTTTAGAGAGGGTAATAGTGAATGCTTTGCAAGTAGGTTAGTGCAAGAAACATCTGTTACTGAAATATTTCACGAGAAAGAGAAGCTTTCTATAGTTTTATGAAACTTATGAAAGAGAAGCTATAGTTTTATGAACCGTAGCCTAATTTCCTTTGGTGATTTTTAACCTTGAATGGGAAATAGCTGTTAAGCTGCAGCTTCCAAAATGGCCTTGTCCCAGAGCACTCACTGCCTTGCCTGCCCTTTGGAGATCCCAAAGTCTTGCAGACCAGACTGGAGCTGTGGGAGCAGGTGTGCGTGGCTCTGCATTTGCAAGCCTCAGCTTTGAAGCCTTGAATTGCAACTCACTGCTCTCCACATTTGTGAGCTTGCATTCATATCACTAAGAGAATATTGAACATGGACTGAGCTGATAGCATCTCTGCTTTGTTCAAACAACTTGTGCAGGTGTCTGGGAAGAAGAGACCTTGTGCTTGTAGGAGAGGTGCTGAGCCTGAACCTCTGTTTTGGAGGAGCTGGGTTTTTTTTGAGTTTATAAAACTGGAATTACTATGCAAGCCTGTTCTTTTCATCCATCTTGCTGCTCTCTTGCTTTTGTCTCCTTCAGCAAGCCCACTGAGAAACAGTTTTCTGGCTGCAGCTGTGTAGTAGCTTGTTGTTTGCACTGGTCCCCACTGAAGCTGTAGCTGAGCAATGAGGGGAAAATCTGGTTCTAGGTTCAGTTTCAGGTTCTGTCTTCCCTTAGGGTTATAGAGAGAATATATAGCATTGAGAGGTGCTATGTACTGAAAATTGCTGGATGAATGATCAGGAGTGAGGCAGATGTATTTAGGATAAAACATTTGCGAGTTATTTACTCTAATATGCTGACTGAAATTGGAAGTTAGGAGGTCTGTTTAGGAAGCCTGGATAGCCAGAATGCCAGTCTGAAGAGCAAATGAGCTCCATTGCAAAGCCCGTCCACAAAGTGGGGACAGAGAAGCTTTGCCATCTCAGCAAGAAGAGTTGCCATTCGCTTCTGAGTTTCATATAATCAGAATGGAGTATCAGGGAGATGCCTTTAAAATACACTGCTAAAAAGAAATGTTTTCTGGTAGAATGGTAGAATGTTTTCTACCATTTTTGCTTGGAAGAAAGAATCAGGATGTATTAAATTTTGTACTTTAGCTGCTCAGCTGAAACTAATAGGATTTGATTCTCCTCCAGCATTTAACTGTGGCCGGAGAGCCAGTAATACGAATGATTTGTCAGCCGTACCTGAATTGGCCAGCCTATTAAGGGAGCACTGGAGACGCTGGGAGTGATTGAGTGGTGCTGGGTAGGACGTGATGACTGGAATGTTATTGACCTGAGAGTTTCGGATCTCCCTGAGCTGCACTACAAAAAATTGATGCATCCCTAATCCATAGCTGTCTTAGTTGTTCTCCTTTAATTAGAGCTGTGGTGACTGTAGTAAGTCTTCACACAAAAGTTATGTGCAAGTCAGAAGTCTTTATGCACAAAACAACTTGCTGTTCTCAGTTAAAAGCAAAAGCTTAGCCTGCTTTTCAAAGCTTAGACTAAATCATGACTTAGCTTCACAGGATAGTTTTCCTAGATTTTTCTGTGTGTATGTGTCAAGAATAATACATTTTAAACTAATGCATGCATTTTTAAAACTACCTTTAAATCACTTTTTAAAATTTTACTGAGGTAGACTATTTTGTATCTTGATATGTGTACTGATAGGTACTAACTGATTTTATTTTGTGTAATGCTACTAGATGTGCTTTATTCTTCCATAGCCACTAGTTCTCTGCAGAAATAATAGATTTTAAATGATGTTTAGTTCTCCACCAAAACATAACGGGAGTATCTTTTTTAGATTACATTTAACAGTTATATTTTAAAGTATTATTTTAGGTATTTGAATGTTTGTTTGGCTTCTGGAATACTAAAAAGAGATCAACAGAGATGAACCATTACTTGAAGAAAAGATTTTGATTAAAGTAGTTTCTTTACTAGAAGTCTGTGTGTTCATCATCTTTAAAACATACATTCCAGCAATATGTTAGTATTGCTGTCATTAGTAACAAGCAAAAAGCCAGGGCAAATACTGTGTTTAGAGCAAAGCAGCAGTCAGTTTATTGCCATTATGAAGAGATATGATAGGAAATTGTCTGAAAACATGTAAAGGAATTGCAGGCTGTAATAGACAAGTCTGCTTATAAATCTTCTTTAAAACATTCAGTACAAGACTGAAATGCTTAGATGGTAAATTAGGTGTTTGCAAAAATGCTTGCAGCTAATAAAAAATGGCTGTGATGAATGTTTGAAACTTCACCATTTCTCATCTGTTTCTAATTTTGACTAGTGAGGTGATTCTTTCACTAACACAGGAAAGATTTTTTTTAAAAAATCATAGGCAATAAATTAATATTTTTGTCTTTAGTGAACAATATTTGTCACCTGTACAGTGAAAAGATAATTTACAGAAGTAACAGAGCACCTGTAGAGGTGATATTTAATACATATCACTTCTCAAAATGTCACCTGAAAGTACATACGTGATATGTACTTTTTTCTTTGTTAGGATTTGGCATGTTAGTGCACTATTCAGATGCAGACCTCTGAACCTGCAGGTTCTGAAAGACAAGATGTTTGGCTAGCAGTGTTTTCAGAGAAAAATGAGGAAAATTTGTTCACCACGCTGTAGAGTTTTTTGTTTTGGTTTAAGAAAATTCATAAAGCACCAGCTAAAACTTGCCCCCAGAATCTGAAACAAAATTTATTTGAAACTGTAAAAACTTTTCAGTTGTGCTGATTGGAGAAAGAGAAGATCATGGTAAAGACGCATGTACATGGGTTCTGATATTGTAGGAAGAAAAATAAAATCAGAGAATCCCCAGTGTGCCTTGACCTATTCTCATTCTGGTTGCTGTCTGTTCACCTGTAGCAGCTTTTGTGGATGAAGGACATCTGCGCAAAGCCTGCTGCAGTAGAGCTCCTGTGAGATTCCTGGTGTTCTCCTGAATTAGATATAAAGCTGTGACCAGCTTAACCCATTGTAACTTATTGCTTGTGCTGAAAAGAGCCCTTGTACTTTCTCCTGTACCCAGCTGCTCTTTCCTGTCTGCACCTTTGCACATGCAGCGGCATTTGTGCAACCACGCTGCAAATTGCAGGCAGGAATTGATCCTGCTGCAAACCAGATTTCCACAGAGAGCTTCTTTCCAGGTTAGTTTACTGACTGACTAGTCATGTAGTTGATCTTGCAAAACAAATCCTGAGGGCAGGTACAAGCTGATGGTAATTGCCAGAGCAGCAGCCTGGATTAATGACAGATTAGACTCACTGTGACACTTCCATTTCTTTCTTATGTACATTAGCAGGCATGAGCGTATTGGAAATACAGTGCTCCACAAGGAGCTAGGAATTGATATAATGGTATGTGAGAATTGCCTTGGCTTCTGAAAAGGCTTCGTCACAAGTCTGCCAGCAAATCCACTTCAATAGGAGACTAATAATATTTCTGATTCCCCCAGCATGTGAAAACATCCCTGGGAGTCCCAGTACGCGGTTGGAGCGTGTTGGTCCATAAGCCCTTCACTGAGCATGCAGGGCCACCGTCGAGGAAGGGGCAAAGGGACTAGGTCTCAAGTCAGCAACTTTGCACCCTCTTGTGAATGTCTTGCTCATTTGCAGGTTGTGTGGTTTTGGTTCTGTGGTAGCACAGCATTAATGTCAGTTGTGCAGTTTTGTTACAGGAGCGTTATCTTTTCCTGGGTCCCTTTATACACAACTTTACAGTGTCCTCTATGCCTTCAAGATCCTTAACAGTGGTTATTCAATGCCTACTACATATACAGTCTGCAGTATTTTCAGCATCGTGAGGGGTTTTATATTACCAGCTAAAACACTTTAAAAGAAACTTGCTTTCAGTATTGTCTTCTTGGTCCCTCTGGGTGGAAGGAGGTGAGGATAACTAATATATAGTGTGTTTTTCTTAAACCAGTTCAGATTTCTGAGGCAAAGTTCAGGGCCTTTTTCATTAATTAGAATACATTATTTGCACAAAGTGAAACAAATAGAGACTCTAATAAACTAGCAACAGCACTATGCACTTGGTTATAAATAACTTTTTCCTTAAGTGAGAGTCATAAAGCACAGCTGTTGGGTATTCTCTTTGCATTTTGTCACTTCTGTATGATGAGTTTATCTTCTCATCATACTGATGCTTTCTTTTTCGTTAATAGGCCCAGATTTGTATGGGCCAGGGCCAGGGGAGGAGTAGTTATGTCTCTTGTGTCAGTAGCTGTCACACTGATCTGAACTTTCCATCACTTCAAGTGTCATGAAGAAGTCGCACCAAAAGAAGAATTCAG
This sequence comes from Crypturellus soui, assembly GCA_032275445.1. NCBI lineage: Eukaryota > Metazoa > Chordata > Aves > Tinamiformes > Tinamidae > Crypturellus > Crypturellus soui. The sequence continues at coordinate 332,833 of JAUBNY010000002.1, forward strand.
TAACTGATCATTCACAGAATTCACTTCCCTATGGTGTTTTTAAGATGGTATTTACGGCTGAGAGGTTGGACTGTGGCTAACACAGAGGTCTTCCACGTTAATACAGCCTCAGATAGCAGCCCTCCAGCCACTCTCTCCCACCGCCTGCCATGCTGGGGCCGACATGCGCATGCCGTATAGGCAGAAGCATCTACACCAACTCAACCCCTTGGTCTCCTCAAACTAAACCAACTCTCTGTTGTATTCAGCATAAATATATGCAGAATTCCTCTTTCCATGGCCTGCTTGAAATAACCCCCTGTGTTATTTCCCAGGGCAGATTAGTGAGTGTGATTTTGGAGGAGCTTCCTGGCAGAATCTAGACTTGGTAACCTTTGGCAGAGGAGTGATAACCAACAATGTGAGGAGAACAACCTCTAATAGTGCCGCTCATGTAGTGCACATCTCTCTGCAGCCCTGACACCTCTTGATTCAATCAATATCTGGCAGACTGGCCTTTTCACATGGCTAAGGAGTTTTCCAGATAGACTGTGTGGTCCTTTCTACTGATTTTTATTTCCTCTAGTGTCTCAATTAAATAATTTAGCCCAGATATGGAGCAGCCTTGTTGAGGCTGATATCTGAAAAGCCTACTGAAAACAGCACTTGTGGAGTTCTGTCATATCCGGAGTACTTCATGGGCCTCTCTCCAGCTAGAGGAGCAGGAAGCTTCCAGGGTTCTGCTCTGAAAAATCAGTAACTCATAGTGCATGGGTATAGAACAGTCTTCCTTAGGAAGACAAGGAAAAGATTGTATTAGAACAGGCAATTATAGAGTGCTATTAAACTCAGCTATATTTTTGTCATGGAAAAGGAGGGTTAGATTATAGGAATCAGAATTAAAAAAAAAAAAAAGAAAAAATGTATGCAGTGCCAAAATGCTAAAAAGTTTCTGAGTCATCCGATCTCATCCATGCTATCACAGACAACTGCACCACATAATCCTATTCAGAAATTCACAAATTGCATTTTGTCTCAAAACATGTCTCTCAGAGAAAGCTTAAAGATACTTTTTTTCTGCTGTTATTCAGGTCAGCTAAAGCCTCATTCCAAAATGGTTCATATATCTCTCCGGTAAGATCTTCATTCATGTGCACAGATCACTGAATTTGTGAGTTCTGGAGAAACTGGATTGAAATATTGCTCTGAAGCCAAAAGCACAAAACCAGTGAGAGGGTGGTAGAGATGGAAACTTCATGTTAGTGAATGTTAAAGAAAGCTAAAACAGTGAATACAATGACAAGACAAAATGTTTGAAAAGTCTGGGTATTTTCATTTAAGCTTGTGCCTCTGTGCTATGGTGATGGCAGAATCTTAGGTTTTGTTTCTAGCCAGCTTTTAATTCCTCACTTACCCATGGGGAGTCTTGTTCTGGAAGGTGAAAATCTTACCCTTTTTCATGGGGCACCTCTCTCTCCAGAGTTCATAGTCATGTTTAAATTAAAAAATATATTTCAAAAATGTTTGATGGATTTAAAAATTGACTGTGCACAGTGGGAAGATAACTGAGAGAAAATCCAATGAACGGGGAGCAGCAGCTCAAGTAGGGCCTGAGTTTTCAAGGGTAAAAATTCCTATCAAAATTCTAAGCAGAGACGCTCCTAGTCCACTTCTGTGTCCTGGGTAATCTGCATCTGATTGATTGCGGTGAGCCTCCCTTTAGTGTCTCTCCTCTGAAATGTCACCGCTGCAGTGCAAGCAAAACTGATGCACGGCCTGTCCCAAAAGGATCTGGTGCTGATGAGAAGATGACTGATGTGTTTTGCCTGGATGGCTGCTGATCCTCTCAGTAGCCGTTAACATGTTTGGGAGCATGTAGACAGGCAGGGGGTGTGCAGAAATCATGGTGTTTCTCAGAGCTGGGTGGCTGTACAGCAGCCAGGTGCAACAGTGCCGGCACACAAGTAGCTCGTGTCAAACCTGTTCTAATGCTATTCTCGCCCGGGGCACCTACTACATAGTCTTGGTGACTGTCTTTAAAAACTATCCAAGCACATCTTAAACAACTCTCTGCCTCTCCATATTTGGCAAGTGTAAGAGCTTTTTCTTTTTACTGTATGGAAGTTTTAGGTCATGAACCAAATAAATTTTACATCAGCATTTGCCAGGTGAATGTAACGAACAATCACAAGCCAGCAGATTGGGATGGCTTAAAGAGATGTGTGCCATCCAGCCAGCAGTAGCTTATGCTGCTCTATGCTTAATTTGAAATACAATAAATTAGTTGAAACCATCCTCTTTCTTTGCTTTAATGAGCAACTGTTCTAGGAGGTGCTCTTAGGTTCTTTCTGAGTAAATAGAAAACAGAATTGCTGATCCTGAGAATTGTTTTTTTTCCCCTTGTAGGTGAGATGAGTTGCAAGCAGAGTTCCTTGCAAGATAAGTATTCAGGACATGAAATAAAAGATTGGGTTTATATTCAGTAATTTTAGGAACTGCTCAGTTTAATTCATGAAACTTTCTAAAAGCTTTTCAAAATAGAAGCTGTAGATATTTCTGTGTATGATGTTTATTAGCAGGAATTCTGCATGACTTGAAAGATGCAGGCACAGAATTATTAATTAAAAGAAGGCACAGAAATTCTTGGTGAAATATCAGAGTCCATCAACCACATCTCAACAAGTAGAAAAGCAAAGGTTTCTTGGCGAGCAAAATGAAATGAATGCTCAAGGGCAAATCTATTAAGCTCATCTTACTGAGCTACTGCTGCTCTTTTTGGAAAATGTTGCCGCACAAAGTAATTCTAAAGGTCAGATTGCTTTAGATGGAACTAATTAAATTGATTCTGAACTGCAGCTTTTTCATCTACAGATTCAGCTCTTGGGTAAGAGAATAAACAAACATGTTCCTTATATTCATATATAGTTTATTTATGTGCCATACTTATCTACGATACATATATATTTTATTTCCATATAGATGACAGAAGTGTGAAATAAAAGGTTGGAGCTAGATCCTCTGCTGATGAAAAACTGCCATAGCATTGTACTCAGGAGAAGTTGTGTCAACAAACAGCAGCCTGTCAGATTGGCCTTGGTTCCTAAACAATATAAAATACTTAGCTGTCCTATATTTTAGCATTCCATTTAACTTTCCAGGGATAATGGCACTCTAGGGGCACATTATATGGGTAGTGATTCAGGACACTGCTGTTGATAGGAAGTGCATAGCTAAGTTTTGACAATCTGTGTTGAGGATTTGCCCCTGAAAAGCACAATATAAAATCTTTACTAGTTGAGGCCAGCAGAAGCAACTCTTATAAAAAGCCTTAGGAGCTAGGTATAAAGACATATAATACTTGAGTCACCAAAGATTCAGCTGGAAAAAAAGGAATTTCATCAGCTTACTACTCTGTTTCATAAAGAGTGACTACTTTTTAAATTTCTTTCTATTTTTTACCTTTTTTTTTAATGACACAACAGATGTACAACATCTCTGTAAAGGAACTGTTGAGAGTAGGCAAGCTGTGGGAAATGGTGATTGACTGAAATAATGACACTAGGTTTACAGGTCAGGATTCCTTAGGGTGCTAGAAAACAGCAAAACTTCTCGCAATGCTTTGTTTTCTTACACCAGTTACAAAGACAGTCCTTGTTAAATCCATATATCTGAATTAATTTAGTGCTGGTTTAGAAATCTCTGAAAATACTTTTTTTTGCCAGTGCATTCCAAGATGGCACATTATTATTATTATTACCTGGTCCTATTTCTGGCCTCCTTTGGCTTGCCTTGTTTTGAGATTTTTGACTGTGAGTTGGGGTGCCCTCTCCGACATTGCCATGTATCCTGCAGATTGCTTTATTTGGGAATTATGCTGATCGCTGAGGGGAGGGCTGGGTGGCCTGGGGGGCTCCGCTGCCTCGGGAGGCCCTGGGCTGGGCCTGGGTCCGCTGCAGTGCCGTCACTGCCGGTCGGGCAAGCTGCTCAGCTTTGCTTTGCTTTGCTTTGCTTCCCTTCTGTTTGCTTTGCATAACAGAGCTTCTCACCTCTCCTTACTGCCTTCCTCCCTCTTCCTGTTCTGCCTTCCTGCTCCCGGCAAGCCATTTAACATATTTTAAGCAGCTTTAAACGGCAGGAGACTCGCTCACCTAAGTGAGGTCACTGGCATGTGCAAAGTAGGAACTTGTATCAGCCCTTGCTGGACCAAGACCTTAGACTGAGAAAGACTCCAAAACCTTGGATTTATTTTTATTTTTATTTTTATTTTTGTTATATATAGTGTTTTGTACTTTGGTCCTGCCTATGTATTAACTGCAGAGAACTCCTTGGACTACTCCCTGTAACTGAAAGAGAAAGATGGTTTTAGTCTTGCAGATGTGTCTCAATGGGTTTTCTAAGCTCTTCAGTCTTGGAATAGTCCTAGTGAAGAGGAGGTGGGCAGGAGCAGAAAAGGCAACGTGAGTTCTGTCAGGGAAATGGGGTGAGGGTGGATAGTGTATAAAATGGGAGTAACGGGGAGGTTTGTCACTGTTTGTCACTGTTAGCTGAGAACTGCTGCAAAAAGCCAAAGTTCCTAACAGGGAAACAAATGCGAACCTTAAGGAAAGGGGGGAAAGGCAGGAGCTGTCTAAGAAATGCTGTTCTTGTCGTTCAAGTGCCCTCCTGTCTTCAAGACTTTTAGCTGCAGTTAAATTCAAAAGTACCATGATAAGTGGATTATGATTGTTGCAAATGTCAAAACTGTGAGTAACTGACCTTAATATCCTCTCCACAATTAAATGATGAACTTCACATTATGAAGGAGATTGTTTTCAGCACTGATAAATTAAAGGTCAGTACAATATCCATTTAAGAAGCAGCATTTCCTTGCAAAGTAATTGAAACCAGACTGCATTCACCTCTACCACAAACGCCATGCCAGTATCTGCAGTGTTACAAGAGCTGCTGGTTCTAGTAACACAGCTGTGTTCATGTTTGTGTTTCAAGTACTCTGCGGCTTTTCTTACTCTGCATTGAGGAAGAGTATCCTTGGGTGAGCAGTCTGCCACCCAAGAGATAGGGTATGGAATTGCTTCATTTCATAGGATGCCTTTTACTAATTTTTGAAGGAGAAAGCAAAGGTCTTGTTTTATTAATGGAATAGTACGGCTCTAATGCACCAAAAGGACTTGAAAAGCCTGTGTCTCTACACTTTTCTATGAAATGGAGAAATAATGTTGCTTTGGATCTCTTTACAGTAGGTTTATTTAAACCTTAGGAAAACTGACTTGCATCCCTTTTCAGTTTTTGAAGAGAAGCTTTTTTGTTGTTCTCCAGGGTCTCTTGCTTTCAAAACTACGGATTTTTCAATACAAAAGCTTCCTTCAGAGTTGGAAATACCAGTGTTGCAGTTTTCTCTCATCCTTGGTGCCAGTGAATTGAAAAGTCATAGTACATTGAGAGGGCACATGTTGGCACTTGTGGCACCATGTACCAGGACAAAACATCTGAAAATCTGAATTTGGCTCAGTATAGATAAAGGGAGAGAGTGTGTCCTTTTCTGGAGACACAAACTATGCAACACCTCCAAATGCAAGGGATTTTTACCCCTTTCTTGCATGTCACCTTTCCTGCTAAGACTTCTAGGTGTTTTGGCTTTAGTTTTCTTTATTTTTTGTGACTTCTGGTTTTGCCTCCTTTCCTAAGAACTGCTCTTGTTTTGTCTTCCCCATTCATATTCTTTTTTCTTTCTTTTTTTGCTGCATGGAGACTCTCTGCTGTACAAGTGTAAGTATTTTTTTAGCTCTGCTGATTCTGGCCTACTCGTTTACGTTTTTGTGCTCCATTTGCTTCCGTACTGCCATGTTAGTCCCCTGGGAGACTGTTGTGTCATCCTCCTGCTGAATGCAATAGGCAGCAGTTGAGGGACGAGATTGGGTTTTACAAGAAGTTTTGACTTTAAGAACAACCAAAGCAGAGTGCTAATATCAGAGATACAAGCACCAATGTTACTGCTCGGAGAGCAAATCTGTCAATTTGGTTTCATATTCAAGCCTCATTCAGCTTAATGAAACAGGTAACCTATGAATAACCATGAGCTCAGATTTTCTTGCCATGGCAAGTTTGGGCTGGAAGAGATGTTGCAGGTTATCTCGATATGGTCAGGTTGGTTTTCTTTGCCTGGTTGAGTTAATGGGAATTTTTGAATGCTGCTCCCAATTACCTCTCTATGCTGTCACCTTTAATATGCGTATGAAGCAGAAAAGCCATATGTTGTCTTAGAGAAAGGAGGGTTGAGGGGAGCTGAGTTGAGGAGCTGTTTTTCAAGGGAGAGGGGGAAGGTTCATCAGTTTGTTTTAAATCTTTCAAACAGAAATGACAGGAGGATCATGGAGCATCCATATATCTAATTTTGGAGGAGGGAGACATGGAAATGAGCATATTTCTGAGCACTGACAGTTTCAGTTATTAGTGGAATAATGAAGGAATGTACACTATATAAAACTGCTGGTAAGGGCACAGTGTTTAGCAAAGCTTTAAGTGTTTAAAACATGATTTGCATTTTGCTTTTAATTTCCAAGGTACTCGTGTTTTTCCACATTTGATAGTGTAAATTAAGAATGCTCAGATCTGAGAAAGGGAGTCAGAAGATGGGAATCTGGAACATTTTAAGATCGTTTAAGATCATTTAAGTTTAGAATAATTTAAAGGTTGAAGATAATTTAAGCACCTATGAAGAGAACTTGCGGGTTTAAAGGTAGCTTGAACACGTTAACCGTAAAGAGGTATTTATGGGGGAATGTAGAGGAGATTTGCTAGCTCCCAGGTACTGTTCACAGGTACTTCCACAGAGGCATCTCCAGAGAAGACAGTGGTGTGAGACCGTGCAGACTTCCAGGAGGGTCTCCCAGGCAATAGCATGCAGCTAACCATTCTGTCTGTTCTGCCAGAGAGCCCACAGTGTGCTCAGGAAGAGGTAGGACAAGCAAGGAAAAATCTCTGGAGATGGTCGGCCCCTGGAAAGGTCCTGGAACATGTGGAAGTTTGCGTGAAATCAAAGCGGGGGAGATGGCCGTAGCAGCTGTTCTGCTGTAAAGGCCATGCTTGAAATGCAAGACGGGGCAGCTGAGGGGTGTTTGTGTGGCCAGAGGTGGTGGGAAGGCAGATGAGGAGTGTCTGCAAAGCTGAACGGCTTCTGCCACCTGGGAGGTAGGCCTCGGGCTAGGGAGGGGAGAGGCCCTATCCCAGGAGTTCCCATGTCTCCTCTGGTGATGAAATGTGTTGTGCTGTTGTAGACTGTACTGCGGTGATTGAGATCCTAACATGAGATTAAGTCTGTATTATTTTGTGAAAAGAGCATACTGGCCTATTTAAATTAATGCTTTGACCCATTTTGCATATGATCTAGAAAGCTCTCTTGTCAGAAAGCCTTTCATCTGTGTGCTTCCTAAGCAGGCTAGGAAACAGAAGGTTTTTGAATAGGAGTGTATGTAGAGCTGCCGCTCATGCTGTTCAAGTGAGAGAGATGCATCTCTGTTCCTCTGCCTCTATCCCCAGTGCCCAAGCTGCTGAGGGATTGTGCCAAAATGACCAGAAGTGACAGCAAAGATTCTGAGATTGACTTACACTCTTCACCACAAGCTCTTCTGGATGATCAAGGGCATGTTTTAATCTGGCAAGGAAGACCAAATCATCCTGTTCCTAGCGGTCAGGGACGTCTTGAAATGTTTGTTACCACATGAGGATCTCGGGACGTGCCCTGTGCTGATTTGCCGCAGTGCTCGGGGGTGGGCAGCGCGCTCAGCTGTGTCCCTGCTCCAGCAATCCCAACACCAGCTGTGGCTGCGAGGCGCACGCGCTTCCCACCCACCACCATTCCTGACCTCCTTTCTGAGGAGATCTCCTTCAGAATGAGCTGCTGCACCAGCCTGTTAGGTGTAGTTTCCAGTCACACCACCAGAATGAGCAGCAAGATGAGACAAAATGTGTGCAGGTTATACATTACCTTGGGGAATCGGCTGCAATTGGAAATACAACCAAGGGACTCCTGATTGTGACTCCAGTTGCTGTCCCAGCTCAAATGCTGAGCTGCTTCAGCTTTTCATTATGAGTCTCAAATGCTTTTAGCTGTTTCAGGTTTGGATGAATTGTAGCTATTCTGTCATTTACTGATGCTTGTCAGATGTAGAACTGGAACCTGCACCCGCTGAAGGTGTCTTTTTTCGTTGTCATGAGCATCACTGGGGAAAAATAGAGCTCTCTTGCCCACACTGTGCTATCACTGACTGCTGTGTAGTCTAGCAGCCTCTGTTCATCTTGAGAAAACAGGTAGCCCCTTTCCTGTTGTGAAAATGTGTCCTAGCTCCGAGCAGCTGTATAATGATGTAATCACCCTCCTAACTACTTCAGATGGAGAGGTAAATTTACTACATACAAGAATGTACATTGACCTTTCCATAAATGAAAACTGGTAAATGCTTAAGTGAAGAAGGCATGGTATATCTGAAGATTCAAGGAAAAAGTCTTGTCTTTTCTGGATCATATAACATTATGATAATAGACTCAATTAACAATTCTGTTAATGAGTCATGGGCCATAAGAAAATCCAGCTTGCTGACTCACACTCTGCGTTCAAAACTGTTACGGTGCTGGGAGCACTAGAAAGCAAATGGATGTCACTGAAACAAGCAGATATGACTGAATACCGCAAGGAAGTTGAGTCATTTTGTATTTAGTCTTAAAAAAAAATCAGCTTTGTTTTTTGTTTAAAAGTCTTACCATGCTAAACTGTGTTAAGAAGTTCAGAATTGTTGACACATGCATTTTTTGTAGCAAAAAAAAAAAAAAATCCTGCGACACAAGCTTTCAAGAAATCAAGTAATGGCAGTTTTCTTCCAAAAATACCAAAAAACATGCAGTATTAATTCTGGTATTTGTGTCCTTAAGGCAACATATTCCCTTTTCTGGGAATATGAAAATGAAAAAAACTAGCAGTGTGTAATTTTATTTCAGGAAATACGTTGGATGTGTGCCAACATAACTTTCTACCTTTTCTCAGAATATCTGAAGCCATGGGGAGTTATGTGACTGCTGAAGATACCGGTAACACTGGCAGGGTAGTTTTGCTTTGAGGGAAAATTTGTGTGTTCTGAAACCACTTTTTCTGGGAGATGTTTGGTGAGCTGTGTGGAGGCTGCCTGAATTTTAGTCATTCCTGCTAGTATATCACTGGCAAATGAACTGAGGAAGTATATTTTGTATTGAAATCACAACCAGAACAAGGGGAAGCTATCATGGGTGCTGTCATTAACTGTGCAATATTGGACACAATAATTATCTAGATTTTCCTTGCCTCACAGTCTCCTTCGTAAAGGTAAGGTTTCAATATTAGCATTCTACAGGCGAAAATCAATGAGTAAATGCTTGCAAAATTTAAATGATAGCCCTGTTTTCAGCCTAAGGTTTCAATGGTGAGAAGAAAAGCTCTCTGGTTCAGTTTTAAAATTAGCTCAACAAATTAGCAGTTTAGGAAAAAGTTCTGCATGTTTGAAAAAGGGAAGGAAAACAAAACACCTTCATTCCTGTCATTAATCCCAAGCAGCTCCTAAAACACAGATCTTAAGACACTGCATGGGCTTGGCAAGTTGAGGGTTGTGTGGAAGGAAAAGCTGTTCTTTGTCGTTCCTTCTGTCCCCTGAAGTACTTTGTTTTTATTTTCTCTTGTTAGATGACTCCTAAATCAAAAAGGAAAAGCATCCACAGTAGAATGCTTCGGCCCGTGTCTAGAGCTTTTGGTAAGTGAGATAAATTTGTTAAATACTCTTTACTATGTTTGGAATACTTTGGTGAAGTTCTTTGTTTGAAAGCACAGAAGACTTTCACTTGCTCAAGACTGCATTTGAGGCCCAAATGGCTTGCTTTGCTATGGGAATCTTTGTGTGTTGGGCAGTGGATTTTTGTTCACTCTGTTCTGCTCACAAACATGTGGCTTAGCATGTTTGCTGAAAGTGCTTGTAATGATTTACAGCAAAAGTGAGGAATGGCATTGCCTTTTGTTTTAAATAGCATTATTAAGTCTAATTAGAAAGTTTTGATTTCTCTTAGAAATGGAATTTGATCTAGATAAAGCACTGGAAGAAGTACCTATCCATATAGAAGACCCACCATTTCCTTCCAGCAGGCCAGACAAGAGAACTTCTGGATTCATTTCAGAGTTGCCATCAGAAGAAGGGAGAAAACTAGAACACTTTACAAAACTAAGGCCCAAAAGGAACAAAAAGCAGCAGCCCAGCCAAGCAGCAGTGAGTCTATATTAAAATATTGCTGGTGATGTTGTCTCTTGGTTGCTTTTTGCCATTACTTGCAAAGTAATGCAGATGAGTGCTGAAATGTTAAAAGCTAAAAGCGTTGTCTTAATTCTTCTCTGGATATACGTGTCTTTCAGTTTGTAATTTGTCTTGTTTGATGCAACCTAAACCAAGGATATGTTTTATCCTTTGTTTTGTTACTTCTGTTTTTTAATGGAGGCAGTTTCTGGAGGTATGTGGAGCTTTCAGAGAAAACTCACAAAATATCTTGAGATTTCTCAGTTACATTGCAAGGCCTTATAACAATTTAATCCTATTTTCCTGCCTGCATCAAGACTTGGTAACTTGGCATGAATTCTTGTTTCTGCCAACTCTCAGAGGAACTACTCTGTGACGCCCAGCTTCCCACAGCTCCTTAAGCAGAGATGGAGTTTGGGCCAGCAAATCTGCATGGTCACAGATCTGCTTTTCATGCCAGAACCTGCTTTAGAAAAGCAAAACAGAGCTCTGTCTGTCTACAGAAAGTGCTGTTGTGAAACCAAGTATACATGTGTGGGGTTTCCATGGCTCCATTTCTTTGGTATCCCACATTAATAAAGGTTTATTTCTGTGGAGATATAACTACAGAGAATGTAAGGACAAATGCAGAGGACTTACGAGGATGTCTTTTATTAACAGAACGGAGCTAATACGATAAATACTCCTTACCAAGGGACAGCCTTTGCTGTTCTGAATCATGCTGTCCAAAATTGAATTCCTATGGCCTTTTCCACTGCCGTAGGACTGTCAGAGAGGACCCTTGATTTTCCTGATGCTGGCAAAGATACGTGAGGAAGTAGGGTGCTCTTTGCATCACCCAGTTATTGAAGAAGTTTCAAGTAGTTGGGGTATTCAAGCCAACTTATCATTCGCTTGCACTAACAGAGAGATGCGGAAGTATCAGAAGAACTTGGTCTTCACATCCATGTACTTTTCCAATGTGCAGAACTTTTTGTGTTTCCCCAACTGCTAAATCTGCCTCTCATCTCAACTTGCTTAATGCACCCTGTACCACCTGCATAAAGCTGGGGAAGTTGGAGGGTGCCGGGAGGCAGGAAAAGAAAGCATGGAATGGGAACATAAAATACCTTGCTCAACAGCTTCGTCCTTGTAAAGGACAAGTGTTATTTCCTGTGGCAATGCAGTGCTCTGGGAGTGCTCCTCGATACAGAATTGCACTAGATTGATGGATTCCTGCATTACTTCTCCTTTAGGAAATACACTTGGCTTTAACACTTCAGCGTTCCTATCTGTGGAGAGTTCTGCTGTAAATATAAAATAGTTTCTCAGTTCTATTGATGGCATCATTTTTTGGCTAAAGAGGTGACTGTTCACACTGAAACCGTGAGCACAGATGCTCAGCAACAGGTGTCAATGTACGAATTCAGAAGTTCTAGCAAAGTTAAATTTTTGGAGGGGAAAGAGGAAAAAAAGACAAAAGTCTGGGAAGTTTGGGCTTCTTAATATAAAATTATTTTTCACAGAAAATGTGCAGTTTGGCTGCAGTTTTGCTCTGTTTTGTTTTGTTAACCAGGTAATTTTACTTTTCAGACTAATGTTACATTGTTAGAGCA
>JAUBNY010000002.1:348182-361107 GCA_032275445.1 Crypturellus soui
TCCACATTTTCTGTTCATATTCCTTTCCCTGTCCTTTTTATTTTCCTTATGAGGTGATAACACTGAGGAAGAATCCTGCTTCAGGCACTTAATATAAGTAGGGGTATCCGTGTGCTGCTCCAAACCCTTTTCTCCCATTTGATACTCATTTACCCCCTGAACTTTACCATCCTCAGCTCACCCCTCCCTCCCAACTGTAGTTAGCATATCCTAAAATTGCCAAAAAAATGGCCTTTTTTCATTCCTCTTCTTCAGTATGCAGGTCACTCAGATGCTGTCCCTTCTCTGCCATTACTCGGCATCATTTGGAAGATGCTACCTTGCAACAGAGATCATCTACATGCTTTCCCATATATTTTTCTTCCTTTAATGCATTGCACAATTGTTCTGCTGTGACTGAACAAGCCACTCAGGTGTCATTTTTGCCTTTTCTATGTTTTTATAATGCCAGACGTGATGTTTGAACTGTTGCTGCAAACATTGGAGTCTTGTAATAAGCAGATTCAAACTAACCCTGTAGTCCACTATTAAAAGGTCACTCGGATTAAAAGTGATTTTTCTAAAGAAATGACCAGTTCACACCTTTCTGTTTGAGGTTGAATAGTGCCATTAGTAGTCTCACTGATTTCCAAAGAGCAACTTTTCAAGCAATGTGCTATATTGTGAAGAAGAGCATTACAGTCTGCCTATAACTAAAGAAATACTGAGTTACTTCAGATAATATAAATATTTACAGTTACATAAACTGTATGTGCTCAGTGCTCTGCAAAATGCCCACCCTCCACTTAGCATTTGTGATCTACAGTTAGTCAGGTCTGGCATGATGTGTTTGAGTTGAAATATTAGCTTTTTTCTTTCTTTCTTTCTTTTAAATGGGGAGAGTAAAAGACTGTATCCACTTTAGTTGATTAGCTTTCATAGTCTTGATGGAAAACCTGAATTTCGTCTGTTAAAAAGGAGATTACGGCCTTTTTCCAGTATCATCCAGGAGATAGTTTCCATTATGTTTTTCATCTTTTCCCTTTTTTTTTCTCCAAGTGGAAATTAAGTTACCTGTTTTCTTTCAGATTTATCACCAGTCTCTCTTGTTACGCATGGTGAGAAGAAGCTGTGAAGTTAATACTTGTTTTGAATTTAAAAAAAAATTGTATTATTAATTTTTTTTCATTAGGCTTTGCATAGGTGGTATTTATGGAATGCGAAGTAGGTTGTGCATTCTTTTTTTAAAGGAAAACATATGACAGGAAAACCGAATTGCAATAGGAGTCTGTACACAGAAGTGTACACACAGAGTTCTTCCATTTTAATGTCATTCAGACTGCACAAAATTGAACTGCTGGTCAAAAGGAAAATTCCTCATGCCTCGTCCTGGTTTACCATATTGAAGTCTAGTTTTGTGTTTTCATTCATGATATTCTTGAAATTGAGTATGTGAGTAACTTCGATATCCTGATGGATGAGCTGCAGAAGGCAACATCCCGCTGCTCTTATATTGTTTAGGAAGGATATGGTACTGACTCCCCTACTATCTTCAGATTTTATCAGGATCCTACTAGGATAGAAAAAAATATATATTTTTTCCTTTAAGGTACAGATGGCTGCTTAGATACTGAGGTATTTTACATGAAAACAAAGCCAGAAGGAATTTACTATTCCATTCATACCCTACGGCAATCTTGTTACAGACACAAGTGAGGAGCAGGTGCACTGTAGATGGAAAGATGGTAAATCTTTTTTTGTTTTCTTTTGCTTAGAAAACGACGTGTGAATTGGCAATAATGGTGCAGACAAATACATAGATTAGTGTTCTCTCTTGGCAAACATGTGCAGATCTTTTAGCTCCATCTAGTGTTTACAAGCTGGGTTTTTAAATACCTTCAGCAAGACTCATTTGTACCCATTGATTCCTGCCAGATTGCACCCAACTGCAAGATTTCCCTGATTTGCACATTACATTTTAAAGCAGATCCCAGTTTATCTGCATGATGTAATTGGAATGTAGTGTACAATATCTTCAGTATTTACATATTGACATTTTACATTATTGAAATCAGTATTTTGCTGAAAGTTCATGAGAATTCACATTCCATAAGGAAATCATTGCTAAAAAAGTAGAGAGCAGTTCAACAAAACAAAAAGAAACAAAAAAAGGCTTTAGGAGGTGGACAGGTGAGAATTTAGCCAAAATGCCGGTACCAGGTGAGAAACAGGAGTCTTTGCCCACTGGTGCAAAACATAGCACTGCCACTAGCTTGGGAGGTGAGGGGAATATCTTGTTTTTAATGGCAGAGGAGTTTACAACTGTAGCTATTCAAAGCTTTGCATTCCTAGAAGAGGCTGTACACAGCTTTTGACCAGAGAAAAAAATATTGTTTTGCATTGAGGTGTTTTTTATTTACAGACATTTTCATATTTAAAAGCTACAGGAGCAGAATCCCTTAAAATTACACAGTTACAGTGTATCAGGGTAATCTTACAGTGCAAGAAGTTTAATGTTCGTTCTAGTACGGCCCTCCTTAAGGTGCTCACCAATCCCCAGAGGAGATGCAGGGAAGCAGAGTTGCCCTGTCAGGCCTTACACAGGAACGGCAGGTGTTCGGCAGCTCCATTCTTTTCCTTACTCTGATAAAGAGACACTTCATTCCTTTATGCTAATCCTTACAATACTATTTTCCCTATAAATCCATCACTTTTTTTAGATAATGTGTGCTCCTCCTACTGGAACCATTCTCTTGCTTCCTGCCGTCTCCTGTCTGTCTGGTGTGTTTGGGCTGGTGAGCCCCAAAGGGCAGGCTCCTGTTTGGCACATGCTGCATGGCACAAAGGCCTGTTTGCTTGTTCTACCTGAAACAGAATTTGTTCAAATATGGAACCATCCTTGAAGAAGAGACGATTTCCAACTTGAACCTTTAATTTAGGCTTCTGCACATTGGCAGGCCTGTCACTTGGGAGACAGGGTGTCAGTGCAGCCCTGCTAGACACATGGCACCAAATCAGGACAGTTGTCTTCACACCTAGATTCCCAAGACACAGAAGAGGAATGAGGAAGTGCATCCAGCATTCATTACCAGCACAGCTTTCTCTGCCTTCTGGTTTCTGAATTGGAGCTTTTTCACTAACTGAAGCGCTGAGCTGTGTTAGTTACAGATTATTAATGCGAGGGCCTTTCTCACTCTTTCAGAAACTTGGGAATGACATACCTCCCAGAGACTCTTGTGACACAGCAGTGAGCTCAGAACGACTGGATGGAAGTGGTACAGGTACAGCTGCTTGATTTCCTCTATAAACTCTCTCTAGAAAATGCAACATGCCTAACTTCAAAATTACACTTTCGCATCCGAATTTTGTGCTTATGATTTCTTAAGCAAAACAGGAGCTTACGCTAAGTGAAAAGGATTAGAAACGAGTGTTCCTTCTTATGTGTTTTAACAACGCTTCTCATTTAGTTAGCTCTGGGGCCGAATTGGTGGCAGTTGCTCTGTGTTGCAGAGGAGAAGTGCTTGGTGCAAGTGCCTGCGGCTGCCCCGAAGGGCGCTGCATTGTAGCAGAGTCAGCAGAGCTGCAGATGGACCCAGAAGCCAGCAAAGCTGCCTACACAGAAAGAAGTGAGATTCCTGAATATTCCTGAAGACCTAAATATGACAATTTGCAAAGTTCATAGAAGCCCATACAGATACCAGCTTGAACAGCCTAGCTGTCAGCTGTTAGAATAGGCATATCAGACATGGCACAGAGGATTGCCGAAACATACAGAAGCCAGGCTGAAAAACAAGGCTCAAATCTAAGTATAAATGGGAGCATTTTGGTTAAGCAGTTACTTCAGAAATCCATTTTGAATTTTTAAAACCTTAAACCAAACAGTGATTAAAAGGCAGCATGCAGAGAATCCATTTAAGCAAATGCTATTAATGAGCACTTTTAAATTAGCCTGGTAATTTAGGTGCTATAATATATGTAACTCCTAATAATGTCAACCTGAAGTCAAAGTAGCTAAAAGAGTATATGCTGTGGGCATTAGGATAGCTGTGGGTGTCTGACCCCAGTTTTGCTCCAGTCCTTTTCACTGAGTATGACACATTTCATCCCTAACTCCCTGCAGTGTGTGTGCCACTTCTTTCTGGCTTCCAGATATCAAGGTTTTTTTTTTTTTTTACCACCATTGCTTGAGAGCTCCCTCAGGCTGCACTTTGCTGTTGTGACTACAGTTAGTCTTTGTTTTGGGTTAATTTATTTTTACTTAACGTCTTCTAATAACATTAAGAGGCCTGAGGTTAGGAAGGCCGGAAAGTTAATGGAAAATTGCTGGATGTTGCTAGAAAACTGTAGATAGCTTTTATGAGGAAGAATAAGATTGTCTGAGGTTTTTTTGGTGTATGATGGTTTGTTTGTTTGTTTGTTTTAATGCTTTGCTTTATGAGTGGGTATTGCTTGCTATTTTGCATGTGTGTGTGACTGTGCTCACACACACGTGCACACACACATACACACTCACAGAGATGCAGAAAGCAACCTGCCATGTTGCCCGCAATGCAAAATCTTACTGCATGCACACAGGCACAATTTCTGCCTCTTACCCTCTTGCACAAGTATATATGTGCCACAAACCATTTTATGGTTAGCTAGAGTTTAACTGCCACTCACATTGCACTTAAAATGCTCAGCACTCTTGCCAGAAGTCTGATTTCTGGATGGGAATGATAAGCAGGTCAATCAAGCAGCATCCGTGAGCATGTAACTTGACTTTGCCAGCTACAAAGGCAAGCAGCCTGTGTTTTAGTGAGCCTAGGATTCTTCACAGAGAATAAAGACTCACTGATGGTTCAAGTCCCAAACTCATATACCAGTTTGAAGATGTCCTACCTGCTACATATATGCTTTCATCCTTCTCTAGGCTATAAAGTAGGAAAGTAGGGCAAGCAGTTTGCTGTTTGCAACCTAGCATCCAACAGGCATGGAGTTTAGTGTACTTAAGAACAGATGTTTTTAGATGCTTTTGTTGCAGTGATTTTGTGTGTGAAATAACAGGAGTTCCTTTGTCACTGCTCTGCTGCTGGGTGCATGTGTGAACACGGACTGATGATAAAACTTTTCCATGTGTGTACCTGTATAGTGTGTCTTCTCCATCGCAGGGTGTTGTGTTACATGTATTTATTTATTTTAGTGCCTAAACTCCAGCAGACCCTTCCAGAGAATCGGTTTACCCCAAGTAAAGGTGACTCCATCTCGGCATCATCAGAAAAAAATGCAAAAACTGAACCAAAGGCAGAAGCTGGCGCAAAGGCAAGAAGTTCTTCCAATGCTCCTACCAGCCCCAAGCCCCCTCTGCAGACCTCCAAGCCCAGCCTGGCGGCGCGGCCTACGGTTCCACAGAAACCCCGTTCTGCCTCTCGCACTGGTGAGCAGTTCCTGGGGGCCTTGCTTCTCCTTGGGAAGGTCCTTTGGAGCCGATCCTGTGGGCTGTGAAGGAGAGACCCGCGGCCCAATCCTGAACGGAAGTTATATGTGAGGAGGGTTAAGTTCTTCACTCATTTGCTCCCGACTTTATTCCTTTGCAGATCCTTCTGCTTCAGTTCAAATCGGTTGATGAGAATGATCGAATTAGTGATTTAAAAACAATTCCCTTATCACTTTTTTATTGGAAATATTAAGAATTGTGCTTTTACAACCCTGCAAGGCTACTAGTGGAATGAGTACTACCTTCTGCTCTGTCCTTACCTCCTGTCCAGATGTTATCTCAAGATGCCCTCTAGCTCAAAGGGTTTCAACAGCTCTCTTGGATGTTTGCCTGCCCGTTACATAACTGGACATTCTCAGAACCCCCCTCTTTCTATTGTATGTGTGCCTCTGTAGTATAGCCATTACGTAGTATAGCCATTACAATTGAAAAAAATATATAAGCCAGTTACAGACTAACTTTATGGTGCTATAGCAAATGTACAGCTTATTAATTGCTGTAATTCCCACTTGGACCTTAGAAAGATGACATTTAAGGAGGCAATTTACAGCCTGCTCCTTACTGTTGATGTGTACCTCGGCATTACTTAGTCTATCTGTGCACGCTAGTGAATCAAATGTCATTTTCGATTTCCAGTATAGAAGAACCTTCAGTTTTTAGATGAGTTTAAATGTATTTTATTGGTCATTTTAAATGGGTCATGAAAACAAGAGCGGCCTTGAGTAAGATACCTCTGAAGATGAATACAATAGGAAAGTTTGGCCTATTTGATACTGTTCAGTCTATAAAATAGATCATACGTGATCTCAAGATTTGATGTATCAGAAAGACTTGAGCTATCTGTTTCTGCCAACTCTTATTTTCTGCAGAGGAAACATACTGTAAGGTTCATATAGAGAATAATTAATACTTACTATCAGTAGGCCAGCTGGCCAGGTGGTAGATAAAAGCAGCACTGTCACTGTTGCACTCCTATCCCAGGGCTTCTGCCAGCCTGCTGGCCAAGCGCACCTGGGCACAATGATAAGGGCAGGCAGTAGTGCTCCCATGGTGGTTTCCAGTGGTGTGCCTGAATGAATGCTGAGTAACCTGAGCGCGAGGACAGCTCAGATGTCCTCACTGTCAGAGACCAAAAGTGGTTCCTCAGCATGAATTTTGGTTCAAAAACCCTGTGGCTGTGTTTGCCAAGCATGGTGTCTATGCTTAATGTTGATACCAGGCTTTTATGTGCATGTAACATGCATGCTAGTTGCACTGTGGAAGTCCTGAGCACTAGGTTATCCATTCAGACTAAGTTGTATTTGGAAGGTTATCTCTTCCCTTTGCAGAATATAAAATGATTGACTCTTTTACGGTGGCCACTCAACAGTTAGATAAATTCCTGGTCATTTCTGGGTTGCATTTGAGTTAACTATTAATTCTGCACTAAGAGGTCCAGATATTATGCAGTAGATATTAGTTTTCCTGAATCCCTCTCTTTTTTTGCCACAGATTCTAGATGTTTCTTGTTTGTGCATTGTGGAATTCCTTATATTGTACAACCAACACTTCTGTGAGCTGCAGTAGAGATATAACTTCTCTCCTTTTCACTTGTGGTACTCTACAGAGGATGCTCCGGAGTCTCCCTCTGGCCCCGGTTCTCCCAAAGTTGCCCTGCTTCCACCTGTGCTAAAGAAGGTTCCTTCTGATAAAGAAAAGGATGGTCAGAGCAGCCCCACAATCAGATCGTTTTCTCAAGAAGGTAAGACTGTGGGCATAACAGTTGTTCCAACATGCGTGTCTGCTACCTAAAAGTAGTGTGCCATAGTTCCCCAATTTCTTTGTTTTCACTTGGAAGGGAAGAAGGTAATTTATTTTGATGGAAAAAATAGCAAGGAAAAGGTAGCTGATCACCTCCTGCCCCGGGTTGGTGCTATCTTCTTTTCCTTGGGTCACACCGTGACCTCAAGGAAACTTGAGATAAATCTCAAGTTGTTAATAGGGTGACTGTTTTACAGTGATAGTCATAACTGTCTAAATTGCTAAGAGACTCTTGTGTAAAGTGAATTGTATTTTAGTTCAGCCCAGATCGAGAAGCTGTTTGGCGTTGGCCACACTTGCTACTGTTCAGTGCAGCTCTCTGGATCAGGAAATGTGAAGCAGCCGCAGAACAGCCACGACCTTGCTCGCTGCAGCTCACTTTTTGCCCTGTGTCCCCTCCTTTTGGTGGCATCGCTGCATGGCACCGCGCTCACCTCAGACTTGGCTGGAGCATCTTTCTGTGCCAGGGCAGGTCTTGCTAGCTTTGACACACCAGGCTCCTTCTCTTTCCTGCTTTTTGTATGTGCTCTGAGTTCCTACTTTTGCTGATGCATTTCCTTGATCATGATTGTTTCTCAGAAGAGCTAAGGCTCCTTTCAAAAGTCTGTAATATAAGTAGTAGTCACAAAAGTCTTGTTCAACATGATATTAGTTGGTGCAAATGGGAACTTTGGAAATGGTTTAGAAATCTGGTGGTGAGACCTCTTCCTTCCTTGGACCTGTCAGTTCCTGTGGGGTCTGTCTGGCTGCAGGTATTTGGCTCTCAGTTCAGCCATCTGTACAGTGCTATTGAGCTGCTGTTCTGTTACAAAAGTACTTCAGCAGAACAAATGCAGTCTCATTAAGTTTATGTAAAGCTAGCAGGACATAGCACACCCAAGGACTTCTGTAGCTGGAAGAAGCTGAGGATTTGGACAGTCCACGCTGCTGAAAGCTGCAGCTATCTGTGCCTCATTTCCAGGGTCCTCTGTTGGCCCCAGTGCTCAGGTGGTTCCTGGGAGCTCTGTCATTAGACAGCAGAGCAGAACAGACCCTCTTTTTTTTGTGTGCTTTTAGTCCTATCATGATCTCCCCTGAGACAGGTTAAAAGGGCCACAGTTTAGGGACCAGAATCATCAAACCCTCAGTGCCATCAAGTTGAGAATGGAGACAATCAAAGACTCTTTCCACAACAGACTCATCCAATTGCTGCCTAGCAAATACTTAAGCTGCTTGTTTTTTGGCCAGCTTTTCATCATACTGTGAGAGAGAACTTTTTACTTAAGAGCATGGAATATCGTGGAGACTTTTTAAAGTTGTGTTTTAACATGGAGTTAACCTCATACTTTCTATGCTGCATGACTTCTCCATCTTCCTATCATGAGAGGAGGCATAAAAGAGAAGCAGAAAATACAGGATCATTACCACGATCCTTCTGTGTTACAGCAGTCTCCAGTACACAGGAGGGATTTGACTATATCGGCTATAGTCAAATGAGGAGAGGCAGAATTGCTTCCTTTTGTTTAAAGTCTGATGATGGAAAATCCTTATACAAAAAAGGGGTCAGATCCTGTGCTTCCCTCCTCCTTGCTCCCTTAGTCCTTGCCTTGGCCAAATGCATGGTTTATTAATTGTTGCTATGTTGCACTGTGATAATTTTATTCAGTTAAACCTTGGAATGGCAGAAATTTGGTTTCTGGGTCTTTAAGGAGCTGCTGTCCTTCGCATAATGTTTCTTGGAAATAACTTCTGTTCAAATTCTGTTTTTTTGGTGGTGGTGGTGGTTTATATATCAAGTTGTCCTTTTCATTTATTGCTACTCCCTCATTCAGACGTTCCTCTTCCCTTGCTTTGTGCTTCCTTTCAGACCAGCACGCTCAATTTATTTCTGAAACTGGTAAATCACTGCAAATCTGCCTAAGCTGTTGATTAGTAAACCTGATTATATTTACTGCAGTGAACTTTGCAGATTAGAAGATACTTGATTATAGAATTGCTTTATGTTAAGGAATATAACTGCAGTACGTGGCGCAACCTCAAAAGACACCGCTTCTCACACCTGCCTGTAAGACTGGGCTGTACATACCAACATAGGCACATGTCCAGACTGAATTTAAGCAAGCATCTAGCATACTGACTTTTTGAACAGCTGGGTGGGGTGGATAAATAAAATTATTTGCACTATTTACTACTTTCCAAATGTGGGCCTACAGAACAGCTTAGGGGTATAAATGAATCCTTTTCCCTGCTAGAACAAACAGGAGATTGTCCAAAAAGAGACTCAGATCATGACTGTGACATGCCATCTGGCGCAGTGAAAACCGCTTCGGGGCAGTGTGCTGCCAGTGCAGAAGAGGAAGCTCATGTGCTTGGGCAGAGGAAGGCACAGCCAACTCCTGGTTAGAAGTTTCCCTTTTCATTTTTCATTGCGAGCACTCGACAACTGGCGCTAACGATCATTGAGACGCAGCAGTAGCAAAGAAGCCACAAGAGGGGGCTGGCTTTATGAAAGGGATGAAGATTTTTAGGGACATCAATCATCTCTGTCTAGCCCATGACAAATTTGTGGCTTGAAAAGCTTTGCAAATCACAGCGTGTTTGTGTTGTTCCTTTGTGCCAGCACCGCTGGCCAGTAGTGAGTAGCACTTGGGGCCCTCCGGCCAAGAGGGCTGTGTAAGCACAAACCATTGCTCATTATAAACCATTATTGCTTGTTATAAACCATTATGGTTCCTTAAGGTAATAGTGACACATTGTCATGCAAGTAGGCTCCAGGTTGACTCTCTGACACTTTGTGTGCTTATCTGCCTTTAAAGATGAGTGCACTGAAGTGCTACAAGACATTCTGGTCTGAATATTGTTAGTGCCAGTTTCAGCTCATCACTTATACAATCATTTGAGAACTGGATAAATCAGCATGTTTTGACATAGTGCTTTGCTCTTAAGCTTGCATAAGCAAAAAAACAAAACCAAACAAACATAAAAAACAGTGCTTTGGAGATCCCACTGCATGCCTAAGCTGCTCTTCTTGAAGAACAGCTTTGACTTATGGTGAACTCACTCAATAAACTATATGAACATTTGTTTGAAACATGTTTTTCAAATACAAAAGAATCCTGTTCTCAAAATGGTACGTTTACATGCATCTCTTTGTCTCTTAACTAGTTTGTTTAAACGGTGACTCGAAATTACTTTTTTCTTTTTCTGAAATATATTAATGAGATATTTGAACATCCTATGCAATTACATGTACCCGCAGTTTTCCTTTTTTGATAGACTTGTGTATCCATTCTGTAGCTTTTCTGTCATTTGTACTATTTGCTTAAGGAAAAGGAAAGAAACATCCCATCTGCTGCTTTCTATGCCCAGCCCCAAATGTGTAAAATGATTTTCTTATCATGTTGCAGAATCAACCTTAGCGCACCCAAATTTGGACTCCCTCCTCACCATCATGATCAGATTGTTATATATTAGCTCATTCTAAGGTGTCTGTACAATTAGTTGCAAAAACTGAGATGCTGCAGTCGGGTCCGTGCAAAAGTTGCCTTTGTGTGCGGTTTTCCGGAGGCAGCACATGAGCAAGGATGTGCTGTGTTGGTTTGGAGCTGCTTTGCAGGAGGTGGTTTAAGCACACGTGTGCTGCACCACGACAGCTCCCTGCAAGCACCGCGTCCTGGCCTCACGCACAGCAGCCTGGCCAGGGCCACGGTGCTTCCCAGCCAAGGTCGCTCCGTGCATGATGTGGTGGAACCAAAGCCGGGCTCAGAAAGGGAGCTGCAAAACTGCCGTGTTTGGTTTGGAGTGGGGGAAAGGAGTGACTTCCAGCACGGTCACTTGGGTTTAAAGGTTGTTTCTGTTTGGAGGCTGCAGATTTCTGAAGCTATCAGCCCTTGCCTATCCTCGCTGCCTTGAAGGGGATGAAAACCTCTCCAGTTTCCGTAGCAATGTTAGACCAGCGATAGGACCAGAAGTCTCAGCAAGGTTTTAAAGCCTTCCTTTCTATTTCATTGCAAAGCCTACAGACCTTGGCGAAAGCCCTTGCTGAGGCACTGGCGTGCTGTACAAGCACAGCAGGTGCCTTTGCTTCTTCATTTCGGGAAACCTTTATGCCTGGCGGTGGGATGGGGTGTGAGCAGAGTTCTTGTTTTTTTCTCTCTGGCTATTTCACCCCTTTGAGAGTTGAATATCTAGCGGATCCTGTGCTGCTGCCACAAGTGCGCAAGAATGCATTGGCAGCAGGAGTAGCCCCGTGCACCCCAGCGACGTCCCCCTGCCCGTTGCCACCTCTGGCATCGTTAGTAACACACACTTCTCTCTTCTGTACAGCTGCGAAAAGAAGCCCTGGGCAGCAGCCCCACGAGCTCCAGGAGCAGAAGCAGAGGTCCTTGAGCAAAGACGGCCATCAGGGAAGCAAGTCCAGTGACTCCGGAGAAGAAGCAGATAAAGATTTTATTTTTGTTTAGCTCTCACTACAAGTGCTTCGTGGGGCAAGAGCTTTTATAACAATCAGGGTACAGCAATCAACAGCCCTTCTTACCAGCTGCTCTTTCAGCACACGTACATGTCCACACAGAGGCCCTGCTACTCTAATCATGATTTACATGTACAATCAGTCGGTATTGATTTGGTTTTTAGTTTCCCTTCTGTACAATCCAGACATCCCTTTCCATGCCTTTGCTAAAGCCAGCAACTCTTTCGTGTATTCTACTTGAATTTCTTGGAAGCAGCTACAAAGACTGCCCTGCAGTGGGGCATTTAGAAAGCAAAGCTGATTAACTGGACCCTGTCTGTCACTAATACACTGTACAGCAGATAATGTGTTGTACTGCTGAATGTAAATGTGTCAAATCTGCACGTGACTTACCTATAAATATATTCTTGCGGTATGCAATTGCACATTGTAATTATATTAAAAGAGCACACTAATAAAATAATTTGTATAGATTATATATATTAAATGCTTGGGTATGGTTTTTACATTCTCCCATAGGGAGCTTCTTTCTTCCTGTTATTGTACTGTACATAAATCTCCAATGCTTACATTTGTGTACTGTCAAAAAGCACAACAGAGAAGGATTTGAGTGACATATAATCTTGTTATGCTTCCACATTCATATATTAATGTATATAGTTGATTGGAATGAGGGCAATTGAAATTTTATTAATATTGGTGTTTTCTAGAGGCCTTCTTCAGTTCTGTCTGCATATTAGCTTCCTTTCAGTGTGTAATTCTATGAGAAAAATAGTTTGACATCTGTAAAAACATTTCTGCTTTTGAGGTAGGGAGTGCAAATTTCACAGACACCCACCTATGTTACAGGTTGAAGGGATTTTATTCATACGTATATTTGTAACAATAAAAATGATTTTACACCTGAAAGACTAGTCTGCTTTTAGCTGTGTTTCCATTTCTGGGCTGTCAGCATCTGCTTCTGAACGATGCAATTGTGTTGCATAGACAAAGGGTATAGATAAGACAAAGTAACTTTTTATGATTATAGTAGAAAGCCTGTTCCTGTTGAAGGGGATGCACATATATCATCTTTGTAACATTACTGAGAGAAGATCTCTTTGTTAACCTCTTCCTTTGTGATCTTCAACAAAGAAAGCCCTAGTGAGGCCACATCTGGAGCACTGTGTCCAGTTCTGGGCCCCACAGTACAAGAGGGATGTGGAGCTGCTGGAGAGAGT
>JAUBNY010000002.1:453108-469762 GCA_032275445.1 Crypturellus soui
ACCAGAGCTGAGCAGAGGGGCAGGATCCCCTCCCTTGACCTGCTGGCAACGCTCCTCCTCATGCAGCCAGGATCCCACTGGCCTTCTTGGCCACGAGGGCACCCTGCTGCCTCCTGGTTAACCTGTTGTCAACCAGGACTCCCAGATCCTTCTCCACAGAGCTGCTTTCCAGCAGGCCAACCCCTAATCTGTACTGGTGCCTGGGGTTATTGCTCCCCAGGTGCAGCACCCTGTGCTTGTCCTTGTATGATTCTGCAAGGGAGGGTTCATATTGCCAGCTTGCGCAGGTCAGCGCAGGCTTGCCCGTTTAGTTGCTAATGCAACTAAAGCAGGAACAGTGAGCAGTGGATCTTTAATTTGCTGCTTAAAGTTAAAAAATTATTTACAGCTGAAGTCAGAAAGGTGCCTCTGCTGCTAGAGTCTTCCCAGATGTCTTCACCTCAGACTGCAGCCTGCAGGACTAGGTAGCTCTTGGGAGCTCCTCAGCACTGCAGTTAATGGCACTTTCCTCAGCTCTCCCCCTCTTATCATTTGTTTGTAAGAGGCTTTGTGTGTTCTTAACCTGGCCTTTTAGTAGCCAAGAAACCACAACCAATCTTCCAGAGATTGATTGCATGCACCTAATTACCTTTACGATGCAGGCCAGAAGTTAAAGATGGGACCTATCTTCTGAGACCTTCCCTCCCTCTAAGTGAAGGCCAAATCTCCCAGTGCAGAGCTAGTCCTGTTCCCATTGGAAATTCCTGACGCTTAATTGAGGCAGGAATGTCTGGGGCAGGGTGCGGTGCACGGGCTCCAGGGCCACCCAGCTCGGGCCGTCCCTCCTGCTTTCACCCCACACATCTGCTGCAGTCCCCTGTCAGGTTTGGCTGGGTGCGTGTGCATCACACTGCTTCTCTGCAGCTCCCGCAGGCCCTGTGTTTGTAGGAAGGCTCTGGCAGAAGCTTAAAAGGTCTTAGATAAGTTTACAACCAGCAGACACCCTGACTGGTTGCGTGTCTTGTAATCACACAGGTGCATGTCAGAAAAATGGTCAGAAGAAATGGAAGAAACGGTCTCTTGCTAGAGACGTGTACATTTCTTCTGTTGGTTTGTGCGCTGTGGGCGGTGATGACAAGACCGCTTGACTCTGTGACCTCTTGTCCCTCAGGGTGGGAAGGTGACAAGTGTTCTTTCTCCCTTGTGATGATGGTGATGATAGGCCTTGCACATTATATGGCCAGCAGTGTATTCCTGCTAGGGCTGTGGGGTGCACTGAGGGCATAAATGTGGCCCTCAGCGCTCCCTTGAAAATCTAGGACCATCCTTTGCAAACAGACTGACTTATCTCCA
The DNA here is from genome assembly GCA_032275445.1 of Crypturellus soui. Taxonomy (NCBI): domain Eukaryota; kingdom Metazoa; phylum Chordata; class Aves; order Tinamiformes; family Tinamidae; genus Crypturellus; species Crypturellus soui. The sequence continues at coordinate 454,441 of JAUBNY010000002.1, forward strand.
AAGACCATAGGGAGAGGAAAAGACAAGTTGGTCCGCAGAAAGGCCGACCATCCACTCAGGGCAGAGATTTATTTTTAAAGCCTTGCTGTGAAGGGCTACTTGATCAACAGTGTTGTGTCTCTAAAGGTGTTTGCTGAGGGTTCTGGCCAAGGGCTGGAGAGGTTGAGGCAATGGTGAAGGCTGGCACTTTTTGTGTCATCCTGGAGCAGAAAGCAGCCAGTCTGGTAAAAGAATATCTCCTGGAGTCCGAGAGAAGGAGAAAAAGTGGGGGATGAATTCAGAGAAATAGTCTAGGAAAGCTATTGTGAAAATATTTTGAGTTGAGTGGTTGTGAAGTGAGAAGATATTTAGGAAGATTCACAGAAAACACACAGCAAAAGTTGCTTTTGTCAGAATACAAGGGTTTTTGTGGGTTTTTGCGTTTGTTTGAGATTAAAGCATGGTGGGATTAAAGCATGGGTATTTCATGGTGGGAAAGAAGAGAAGACAACAATGGAGATTTTTTTTTTTTTTTCCCAAGCAAGGAAAAAAGTTAAAGTAGCTAAAAGGCTGTCTGCAATAGCGCTCTCTAGTTTGTTATTCACAGGAATTCTAAGTTTTGTTCCTTTCACCATCTCTTGGAAGAGCCATCAAGAGATGGGCAGAGGATTGAGCAGAATGAGCCTACATGATCAGCGATATTGAGAGAGTTGCTACAGAGTTCATGGAGCTGAAGAAAGGAGAATTTGCTGCAGAGATTTGCTTAGAGGCATCTTGCTGCTAAAAATGCCCTCTGTGAGGCTGGGAGCAGAGCGAGAGCATGATGGATGAGGCAGTGAAGCTGTTGCTGGGACGGGGGGAAAGAGGGAATAGAAAAATGAGTGTGGAAGCAGAGACCTGAGGTCCTCAGCCAGCACAAAACCATTTAGCTTTTGTCTTCCCCTCTCTTCCTTGACCTCTGCTCCTTTTCCCTGATAACACAGCCCAGATCAGGCACTCCCCTTTTTGATGATCTTGCATGTAACCAGAAACTATTGCCTATGCAAAGATGAGAGTGTTTTTTCTTTTTTTTTTTTTTTTTTTTTTTGTCCCTGGTATTTACTTCATGGGAAAAGAAGATAGCTAACGTAATTCGTGTTTATTGCTAAATGCAGCTCTTTGATGTTCTCTTATTACAATAGCCTGAATGCAAAGCTAGCAATAAACTAGAGAGATGTCACTTCAAAAACAGTGTTTATTTTTTCTTTGTTTTCTTTTTTTTTTTTTTTTTTTTAACCTTCTAAACTTTTTGAATCTTGGCAGCAGGGCAAGGGGGGGAAGCTGACTTTTTTTTGCACAGGGTTCCTGCTTTTGTGTTACGTTTTGTTTGGGTGCTTTTGGCCAGCTAGTCGCAATTGCAGAGAGCAGGCATAGTGGCTGGCTGATATTTTGGAGGATCCCTGGGACACAGTGCATTCTTTGCAAAGCAAATACCTTCAATGCTCTTTAGGTTTCTTTTTAGTCATACTTAGTTCTGTCGGACTAAATTCTTTTCATAGAATCATAGAATGGCTAAGGTTGGAAGGGACCTCTAGAGGCCATCTAGGCCAACTCCCTGCACACGCAGGGCCACCTGGAGCACGTGGCACAGGACCGCGTCCAAGCAGGTCTTGAAGATCTCCAGAGAAGGAGATCTTCAGTTTAGTTCCCTTCGACCCCGGATCCTCTGACTTTTGCAATAGTAGATAGCATATTTGCATTAGATAAATAGTTCGGAGTAGTTTACTTCATTATGGAAGACTAATCTGGTTGTTAGTACTGTTAATCAAACAGGATAATACAGTATTGTTTTGACAGAAGCATCAGTCCTTGTGTCTCTTTCTTTGGAGCGATATACTAAATATAAACGGTGTTTGTAGCTCAGTGAAGCAGATAGCCATCGTGGCTATCTTTCCAAAGCCCTCCGAATTTGCAGTTTCTGGTGGGTATGTTATCGTGCGATCCCGCTGAATACAATGCGGGACACCCAGTCTCCAAGCTGTGCGGAAATGCAAACCCTATTATTGCTGGGATGCTCCCCATCAGCCTCATTAGGGATGATGAATGACCGGTCACTGATGAAGCGTTTTTTTCCTCCCCTGAAAAGACCCATTGACAATGGTTGCTGCCTGTGTATATCACAGTGTAAATTAATCAGCGAAGCTACCGCTACAGTAATACTAACCTTTAAACAGCAAATGTAATCTTGGTTATCTATTTAAATCTCTCTTGAAGGCACTCTGATGTTCTTCTTTTCTCATGCCCCTTTGTGCAGAATCACCTCCCAGCTCTCTTGCCTTTGAAGGGCCTCACTGTGCAAAGCCCAAGTGGAATCATTTGCGTTTATTTGTTGTTATCTTGTTCCTACACGATGGAAGCTGCCTCGTGGGCTTTCCTGAGGCTCAACGAGGAGGAGCTCTTTTGCCTCTACCGCGTTCACATCAGACCTTGGCACCTGAAGTCTGCAGATGCATCCCCATGGGTGCACTGTTACCCGTGGGCACAACTACTCGGGGTGAAGGTGGCACAACATATGTGAGGACGTTACCTACAGGGGTTGGGCTGGGAGACCAGGCCTCTGCACTGGATGTCTGCCTTTTGTGGTGCTTGAAGCTGAATGTTGGGTCATACCAACCTGTAAATAGCTACCTTTTCTTCTTTCCTCCTTTCCTTTCCCACCAAACACAGCATCCTGGTCCTGGAGGCGGCTGATGGCTTACACGCTTGTTGGGCAGAGCAGGACCTGTGGGTTCCCTCAGCCTCATGGGCCCTGGCAGGATGGGCACCTGGATGTTTTTGGGTGTTGTGCTAGTTGGGTTGGGACTGCTTAGCATCCACTTCCTTGTCAAGTGCCCTGCATGCTTGTGGTTCTCAACAAGCTGTCATGAAAAAAAATGTTTATTGTAATTGGCACCCAAGTACTCTTGGTGAGGTGCTCTTTTGACTAAAGGAATCCTTTGCTTCTGGACAGGTATGTGGAGCAGAAGGTGCAGAGCTCTACCCAAGGCCTACAAAGATCCTATTCCTGTCTCTAGCTAAATATCTTATTCTTGTCTCTCTCGTTTATTGTGAGGATGATAAATTTGTCAAGAGAAGATGGCTTCTTCTCTTGTGAATCTAAGAAAAAGGAATCTGTAAGATGCCTTTTTTTCTTTCATTCTTTCTTTCTCAAATAACAATACTTCAGCATTTACATTTTGAAATGGAAGTAAGATCTCATTTGGATTTTATTGGAGTCGAGTAGGGAGGGAAGGGCAAAGAGTGATTTTTCCCTCCGCTGGAGCCAGCTGTGGTTTGTTCGTCTCCTTTTGCATTTGGATGGGCATTTTGTATTGAAATCCAAACTGGCACTAGCTGTTAAAACTACGAACAAGCAGCCTGATTTGACTAAATAAGCTTTCAGATGATCCCAGCTAGGCTTTGATGCTGAAGAGAGGGATTTTCATAACTGCGGAAATAATTTGGGAACATGCTTGCCCCCAGAGCTAGTGGTTCCTCTGCTTGAAGATGATTATGGCGATGATTCATGCTATGGATAGTCTCAGCAAAAGGGTGCCTTGTGTGCATAAGCTGACTGAATAACAGAGAGCTTTTCTAAGCAAATCATCCTCTGTTTTGAGGAGGAGTGTATCTATAGAAAACTCTCAGGGTTTTTTTTTATTATTACTTGAGGAAGAATTTATCTACAGAGGACAGTTTGTGTTTGTGAGTTTTTTTTTTTTGTTTTTTTTTAAGTTTCCTGCCTTGGTATTAACTGACTTTGCAAATGAGAATTTCCACAAGATCCTAGTTAAGGCTTCCCATGTTTTGGAAACGTGAATGACATAGAGGTTCAGCTAATGAACACTCTTATACCAGTAGTATACAAGACATGTCCATCTTGATTGTAAAATTAAGCATAGCAAAAAAAGTGACTTAAGCTAGTTAAGTTAGTTAAGATGGATTTTTTCTTCTTCTTCCCTCAATTTACTGATTTTCACGTTTGGTGGATCTAATTTTGTTCTCACATTCTTAATAGCGTATTTGATTTCTGATATCAGAAATAAGTTTAATTGAACTCTTTCCCACAGTCACATTCTGACTTGTTTTAAATTCATGAAGTTAATTTAAGTATTTTTAATTGTCTGAGGCCAAACTGATTTTTTATAGCCATTTACAGATTCATAAAACTTCATAAAATGAAAACTGATGGAGTAACACAAAAACTTTGGGCTTGCATCACACTTTCTTAAATGTCTTATGATTGGGATCCCAGTGGCATTGATGGGAAATGTGTAAGTATTTTATGTAAGGCTGTTTGAACGGCTGAGTAACTACTTTAGAAAGCAGTCCGAAGAGCAGGCCTATGTTAGATGAAAATAGATCTACGAATCCCTGAGATGATGATAAAGGAATGATGGAGCTTCCGATTTAAATCCTACAAACGTATTTAACTTCTAGGGGATTTAAAGAAATCTTATATTCATCATGGGAAGAGCGGTGGCACCATGCACAATTGCCACGAGGAGTACTGGAAATCAACCCCCTGTTTGTTTTCTCTTGCAGTTTGGGGCAGAGTTCAGACGTTTCTCCCTGGACCGCTACAAGCCAGGAAAGTTTGAAGACTTCTACAAACTAATCCTTCACATTCATCACATAGCCAGCTTGGAGGTGATGATTGGATATGCTGACGTGCATGGAGACCTTCTCCCTATTAATAATGATGACAACTTCTTCAAGGCTGTTTCAAGTGCTCATCCGCTGCTTAGGGTTTTTATACAAAGACAAGGTAAGATGCAGTTCTGATGTTAGCGCATCTGTGGCCCTTTTGAGGTGCATTTGAAGGCCAAGACAGTGTAAGAGGGCCCCAAGAGCCTTCCCACCCTTCTTTCTGGAGGATCCCAGTCTTACTTCAGGCACTTCATTACGGCATGTAGGAATGGCTTCAGGTGAGAGGAGGGACTGTACAGGCAGCAGCCTGTGAGGTTTTAAGATGGACTCTCACTATGCGCTACCCTTCCTAGGGGGACATACCGTGTCGTGCTGGTGTTGTCCCCTGAATGTGCCACTTGCCCCACTCTGCCTGTCTGAGGGAGCTATGAGGAGGAGGAGGAAGATCCTAGTAGGGTGCTTCATATTTAGAAATGTTATCTATCCACCCGTTCTGGGAATCAGTGTTGTACCCAAGTGATCCATGCGTGTACAGTGGACACAGGCATGCAGATACCAAGTTACAGGAAAATCAAATTCTGCCACAAAGGAGGTCTTATTTAAGTTTGATCAGGCAGATAAATTATAGTTCTCCCCATTATTCCTATGTTAAGGAGTATTGTTTTTTTCCCCTCTTTGAATCATTAAGCAAATGCTGGACAAAGTTGCCCCCATGTCAGGGGGATATCAGTCTTAAGTGTATTTAAGGTATTTCGTTCTCATAAAACTATTATTGCAGATACCTGAAAGTACACCCTGCCTCCTTTCTAAAGATTGTGATAAGCCTTGTCTGAAGCCATTGGTGGCTTTTTATAGCCAGGTGTTTCCACAGTGTTCCTTAAGTCTCAGGGGAACCTAATGCTGTTCTAGCACTGCCTCCACATTTGTTTCCAGTCATGTAGTGATTTATAGTCCAGGCTTGGAGTGAAAATTTTGTCAGTAACGGGTTCAAAAATGAGACTTGATTTGTGGATTTTAGCAGTCATGTGGCTTTTCAGGGCTGGATTCTTTGCTGTGTAGATCTTTATACGGGCAGAGAATTACCATGAGGCTCCAGGCTGCCCACTGGTACAAGGTGATATGGTGTGTGCTTGGCTGCCAAAGCTGCATCCCTTCCCAGCTGGAGCATATTGGCTGCCTTCCTTTTTATAGACAGGGATGATACTCAAGGAAGCAGTAGAGAAGAGGATCTAGAACAGATTCCTATTTATGATTTTTTGACGAGTCTGTGAAATGAGTGGGAAAGTCTGTGAGACAGGGCTCGGGTTGCTATCTCTCCCTTTCTGTGCAGAAAACACAAAGGTGGATGATAAATGCCATTACATCTTCTTCCTGCAGAACATGTTTGGGCCTGTGAATGTTCGTTTTGGGCCGGGTCATGAGAAATCCCTTGCATGACTTTGTCATGCCTGTGTCAGTTTTAGTTAATTCATGTGCCTTCTGCACAGGATCAGCCCTGTTCAAAATGTGGCAGTCCTTGCTCTGCTTTGGCAGACTGCTGAAAGCATTAGAGTATCTCTGAAGCCTGCATCAGCAGGAGATGTTACTGTGTGCCACTAAACTGCTTATCACAAGAGTAGGCAAGTGGGAGAAAGCCTGTCAACTACACGTGGAAAAAATGCTTCCTTTTCCTCTTCAGTAGGAAGTTATGTGCTAGTAGTGAAGGTTTCCAACCTGTGATCACAACATATAAGTGCAGTATTTTTCTTTTTTAAGACATTCTCTTTCTCCTGCTACTCAGTGGAAAGAATAGTGCTGACAAGACAGAAAGCTAAATGCAAAAGGGAAGACAGGCCCCTGCCTCCTTACCTATGGCAAAGCCTGAAGGCTTTCCCAACGTTTGTCCACCTCCTTTCCCAGAGAGCAAGAAACTGTTGTGCCCTGCAGAGGATCGTGGTATGTCTGCAGTGTTTCAGATCGTATCCTAAACTCTGACTACAGAGGCAGAAAAATACAGTGACAGGACTACAGTAGAGAAACGTGAAGTGCACTGAGTTTGAAGGAGATTGCAGAGCATGGGATCCGTAACTTGGATCTTTTTCTAGCAGAGCAAAGTGTTAATCAGTTGCATGATTAGTTAATCTTATCTGTTTTTCCAGTTCAGTAGCTGCATTATATTCTTTATCTTGTCAAGTGGATTATAATCATGTTAAAACAGCTTAGTTATTCGTGTGATCAGAGTGACAAAACAGGTAACCTTCTTTTTCTATTTTCCTATATCAAGGAACAAGGTTTACTAATCTGATTTTTTTTTTTTTTTTTAAGTTCCACTCTTTTAAATTCAAAGCCCGTCTCTCGCTTGTCCCCAGAGGCTAACTGTGTGCATGCTGCTTGGAGTCTTGCGCGCCAGGCTGGTGCCCAGGTACGGGGCTAGCAGTTTTGTTCTGCTCCCTCTTTTGCTCAAGTCCCCCAAGCTCCACGTTCTTCAGAATCACGGTAGCTTTGGAGCACTGGTGCCTTCTGGCAGCTGGCTCCAGGCTCTCCACACTATTCCTCTTGCAACTTCTTTTCAAGCATGCTGGTAGCATGAGTGCAGCTTGAAGGAGAACAATTTCAGCTGTGACAAGTTTTTTAGTTCTTTTTTTTTTCGTTCCCTCTTCAAGCTTCAGGATCCTACATTACAATGCAAGAAAGTGATTCTAACTAGATAACGAGGCTATAAAAAGAAAATCAAGCCAGATCTCCTTTGGTTTACTTTTGCAGGCTACAGTATGGGCTGTGTCCTCACCTGCTGTAAACCTGTGTGGCTCTTTTGACTTCCGAGGCACAGCAATGATTTATATCAGCTGATGTTTCAAGCCCGAGATTTTTTTCACTTGGCCATTAACCAGTATCAAATGTGTCCAGTTTCTTTGTAGAAGGTGCCTGCTGTTAGGGAAAGGACGGATATCCCAAAGACTATAAAACAATGCAAGGAATTATGGATGTGTTTGACTTATTCCACAATAACTAACTCTTGTACTCTAGCCAAGACCTGCTTGAAGGAAGAGTTTATCTGATCACAGTGTCTGACTTAAACTGCAGCACTTGAGACAGTTGGTCTATTGAATACTGCAAAAGTATTTAAATGGGAGCTATGAGAAAGCTATGAGTTCAAGTAGAAAAAAAAGAATTAAAAAATTGAAAGGCATCAATATTATATATTGAGAATGCACTGCATTTTTTTCCTTCTATAATTAAATTGAATGACATATTATTATCAAATCTGGCTTTTAATATTTGTTGCCCAGAAGGAGAATATGAGGTCAAACTGCTCTTTATTAGAGGCTGTTAAATAAAATAAATAGAAGTGTAATGACTCCATCATTGTATACGTGCTTGAAACCACTTCTTGAACTTTGCCAGTGGGACTTAGGGATTTAAGTGAATTTAAGTGAAGATCTACCAGATAACACAGGTAAGGGAGAGGAAAGCTTGGAAACTCTGTTATCCACAATGGTGCCTTAATCTAGTAAGGTCAGAAACTCTGATGGGAAGTGTTGCAGAAGGAACTTGCTGGTGACCTTGCAAGCATTCCATGCAACACTTATCCCAAAACTAAGAGGTACAGGACTGAGAAGCTGAAGAACAGCAACCCCAGTGAAGGGAGTGGTGTTTGGGTCTAACTGTGGTTGTGCACGCTGATATAAATCCGGGCTAATGATCCTGATGGAGAGAAGCAATGGGAGCTGGGCTGGTGAGCAGCCGTTCCCTTCCTACCACTCATTGGGCTTTGTAGAGCCTGCCCAGGCAGTAACAGATCTGCTGCAGCTAAGGCAGCAGAGGGGATGTGTGCAGCTTCAGCTCCAGCCTGTGGTCAATTAACTCTCTTCTGGAGAGATGTATCCTGATGGTGGTTTGAGGTTTTGAACCTCTGCTTGCTTTGCCCGAGTTCCAGCAAGTGTCCTTGTTCCTGTAAACCCTTAGTGTTGATGAAAATGTATCCCTCTCAGCAGAACAATTCCCAAGGAAAGCCTGAAGGAGTTGGGGTTTGGAGGAAGAACAAACCTATTTAAATCCTCAGGCAGTCTTGACAAGACATGCAGAGTGTCTGTAGGGGCTGAAATTGTACGTGTGGCTGTTGCATGCGCATAGCTGCTGATCCTGTGAATCAGCAGATGTATTGCTATTGCTCTTAAGCAACTTCCTTAAAAAAATAAAGTAAATTAATGAATGTGGGGAGCTGTATATAGCCTAGAGCGGATCAAATTCATAATCTCTCCATCAATAAACATAATTTTAAAGCTTTCTAAAAACGTAGCTTGTTTTGTGATAAGTGCCCTACAAGTAGGAGATCGGTGAAATGCTGGAGTGCCAGGTATTCTTCCTGGGAATAATGATGCTGGATCTGTATTTCAACATAACTTGTCAAATATCAGGCTTCTTACAGGAATGTAAAACACACACACACACAAAAAAAAGAAAGTGAAGAGCATTCTAACAGAACAAACAACCCTTAAACACACTATAAAGCGAATGGAAATGGGGCCTTACAATAATCTAGTAAATACCATAAGTGAATTGGAGCTGTTCAGGTGGCCTGAAACTGAAATGTGAATGTAGAAACCTCCTTAGGTAACTAGCTTGGTATCTTTTCTTGTTCTTGATGTCTTCTACTTCCCTTATAGTCTTGCAATTTGCACTCTGGAAAACTGCTGATGTGTAAAAAAAATAGTAATAATAAGTACAACTTTCAGAAAGTCTCTAAGTGCCTGTTCCTTTGTCATGATATTTTGATAGTTTATTGCAGTAACAGTAAAACAGTGTATTGGACAGCAATCCTAACTTTTCTCCTTGAGTGGTTAGCTGCTGTCTACCATCAGCTCTCACTTAGAACTTGATCCAAAAACAACAGTTGGGAAAAATGTGCATTTACCCGGTTGGCTTTTGAATCTCGTCTTGAACTTGGCTTGGTTTAATATGCTGTTCAGAAGATTTTTTTCCCCCCCTCAAGAGTTTATAGTGACTGTGTTTAAACTGCTGTGCTTAAAAGCGAAAGCTTTTCTGTATGCTCAGAAACAGTTCAGAACTCTGCAATTCGTTGTTTACCTGGCAAAGTTTTGTTCAGCTCAAAGCACCAACATCTGTGCTTAGCTTTTTTTGTCTTATAAAATCCTAGCATTCACACTGAGAATTTTAAAATAAAAATGCGCTAATAGGAATCATGCCCAGGTCTGGCTGAAAACCTGATGGTGGGTTGTTTTATTGTCTTTCAAACTCTAAGCAGATAATCCCCAGGAATGGTGGTTGGCTGTTGGGCCACATGTGTTGAACAGTGAAACTTGCTTTGAGGCAGCAACTAAAATTAAACATATTTCTTGCTGTTACAAAGCTTTAACTCTCTGCTCAGCCTTCTCAAGTGGGCACAGCTGGAGAAGTAAAATCTTTCACATCCTCTTTTTGGTTTTTCAGTAACCTTCCTGTTTGCTGTAAAATGCCAGATCAACTTTACTAGCTGAAAAGGTGGTACCCTTCCAGACAAGGGAGTGCTGTACACTCCTGGTATATTAAGGAATAAAGCAGGTAGGAGCAGATGTTGAGGAGAGCAGTGCTGAACCGCTTCAGATCTTGCTGTGAAAACTTTCCAAACAGCCTCTGAGTTTGGCATGTGGGAAGGACATGAGGAAAGTTAAAGGTGTGTAGAAGGTGTCTTAATGTCTCTCGTGCTCCTGTGCTTTGGCTCTGACAGTGCCGAGACCCTGTTGCTGAGCTCTCTCCAAGCCAGCTGCTTGGCCCCAAGCTGGTCGTGCTGCTGAGAGGTTCCCAAGGGACGGGCAGGAGCACAGCAGCTTTAAATGGATTCGCACTGCCGTGAATCCCCAGCTTCCCGGGAGGAAGTACTTATTTGCTCATAGCCTTTGGAAGCGTGCAACTCCACCGCCGTTATTAAAAAGCAGGCAGAGCACCTTGTTTTAGCTTTAACAAGATTAGGGGATGGCTGTAGACTTCATGCAAATACATTAGGAATTTGCTGCTAGGCTTAAACTAAATCCTTTCATGATTTTGATCAGAAACATTTCTGTGTGTTGAGCTGGAGGGGCCTTTGAATGTTTGCTGGGCCAAGTAATCTTTGTCCTACTCAAGTCTTTTGATATCTGAAGATAAGTTAAAAAGCAACCGTTTTTTCGAGTGAAGTCTGGCAACAAATCAGTGTTACTCCTCTGCTTCGCCTTTCGTGTGCAAATGATGAGACTGGGTAATCATTGTTTTTGAACTGCTTTATTAAACATGTTTAAAAACCTATATCTTTTCCCTGACTTGTCAAGCATAAATACGAAACAACCTTGGAGTTTGTTGCTGACATGGTTAGTAATACATCTGGTGCCTTGGTAGTGCTAGCACTGTGCTGCTTCTCTCCCTCTCCTTGAAAACTTTACTTTTAGAGCATGAGGATGTTTAATTTTCAGCACCAATTACTTTTAGTTACAACCAAAATAGCAGGCAAGCAAGGGACAAGAGGCAAAAGTGCCTAAATTTGCCCCTGCAAGACTGGTAGATACTAGTAGTTACGCCATACACTGAACGTGGAATAAAAGCCTTGCACAAAGGCTGCTGCTCTGTAATTGTTAGAAGATACTTGAGACATTTCTGTCAAAACAATGTGGGATTTGTTTTCAGCTTTAATGTGTCATGAGCAATAATAAAAGTTGCACTTCAAAATATATTTGATACTTCTTAAAAATTACATCTAGCTGGTGCTGGAGCCACAAGTTCAGCTGAACTTAGACTAGAGGAGCTAGTTTACAATGGAAACTCAGGCAACTTTTTAAGAGCCTCTGACTCAACTCTATGCGTTGCTTTTACAGTTAGCCCACACGAGAACAAATAAATAACAATCCTTTTCTTTGCCTCACATTCCTTTTTGTCCTCTTACTGGCACAGTAGTAACTTATATTAAAAAAAAAAAATGATAAAGGAAACTTCTCAATCGTGTCTGCCTAAAGATAATTTCAAAATTATTCCTAGTCGTCCTTGCTTTGACCCTTTTTATTTAGGGTAGGGAAGCTGCTGCAGCAGGTGGCTTGACCATCAGAAAACAGTGGTGAGGAAGAGCTGTCAGATGATCCAGCTCCCTTGTGGTCTGTGTGAGGGAATTTTCCACTATTTATCTTTCCTTACCTTAGTAGTCAAAACAAGAGATTCTGTTTCCTGCTCATGGCTCAGGTTTTTTTCCTGTTCTGCCTGCCTGTCGTTTCCGTTCCATAGATGATGGAAACAAGCACAATGTGCGGATCATAGTGAAATGCACTTGACATCTCTCTTCTTTGATGCACCTTCCTGATTTCACCTGAAGAGACCTCGTAAAGGGTAGCACAGTACAAATGCACATATTAGCTCAATATTCAGGCCTTTATTACAAAACATTTCTGAAGTACTTTAAGGCTGTTTTCACAGCTTAATGGCTGTACTGTCATGCTGAAAGCAGTTGTTGTTGCTATTTACTGAAAAATAGCAGCTTTCAAACTGGATGCTCCTTAAACCTTTTTTTTTAATGATTGAAAGCTCCTCTTCTGTCTCTTGACTACCTATGTTATTGGCATTTCATTTTCCAAATTTAAATGTGAGTGCTCAATACTGCATGAGAACCCAGGATATTTTTTTCAGTATTCTAAGAGAAAACAATTTAGGAGAGGCTGAACGAACTCTTTCTTGAACTTACCCCTAATGATGAACTATTTTTTCCTCTGTGCTATGTTTAGAGTAGTGAAGAATCCTAAGGGAATATTAAGGAAACTATTAACCTAGAAAACTTCAGTGTTGTTCTAGCCCTGCATGAGTCCCCTGCCATATCCTGACATTAAGTAACTTCTGAAAACTTCATACTGAATAACTCATCTCCTCCTTCCTTCTCCCCCCTTCATTCTCTTAATTTTTCCAGTTCACTTCTCACTTTTATAGCTTTTTTTTTCTTTCAGCTCTCTGCTTTATAATCCTCATCTTTTGTTTTTGAACTGATCTTCACTGAACTTTACATTTGTTGGGTGAAAGCAAGTGCTTGATGGTGTCTATTTTATTTATTAGGAGACTGATTGGATCGTGTTAATATGGAGAGGGATGGAGATGGCAGAGCAGGTATGGAGGTGTCAATTCACAAGCAAAGACTGCCTTTTGCAGTAGACTTGGGGATCTTGGACTAATTATTTCTTCTCTGATTGGAGACAGAAATGGTGGAGAAGCTGAGTTTTTAAAAAATAAATGTAAGGTTTTGAAGAACACTGATTTAAGTTGAATTAGCAAATAAATAGGAAATGAATTATTTCCTCAAGCCTCAATCATCTAAAACAGGTGACCATTTAGGTTGATTTAATCTGCTTCTCATACAGAAAGGCAGATTCCTGTTTCTAATCTTATGTTGAACTTGAATCTTAGAATGCTGTGTTTGAAAGTTCACTTCTTCATCTGTTGGTAACTCATGGCAGAGTTACTTTGCCATATGATGGCAATCATATGATGTCTCCACTTATCACCTTGTTGGACCTGAAGGATCATGTCCTGTTGGTATCTTCCTACATTGCTAAGTGAGGCAGGAACTGCTTATGGGTTGCTAGTGAACTTTACATCTGCAAGGATGCCTGAAAATGCTTTTTCTGGTCACAGCTGTCACTGTACCTGTCAGGTGCCTCTTCAGGCACACTGAATTCTTTTTAGTAGATTACAGTAATTCTGTGGCTGGTGTCTGTGACCTCTTTAAGGTAATCTCATTGCACTGGTCCATCATAATGAAAAACAGGAAATATTTTTTTGCTGATCTGCAGGTTTTTGGTTGATTCCCTTGCCTTTGGCTTGTGAATGCAAAGGTGCTGGTGGGCATATTGCAGAATTTCCCTTTCCCTGTTTGTTTTGGCTACTGAGCTTAAGAACAAAGTCTGTGTGACAGCGTTACCTGGCACCCTCCTGTTTGGGGCCTTAAAATTCCTTGCACTTAAGAGAAAAATTGAATGTCTTCAAGCAGCCCTGAGGACTGCCAGTGTGTCCCCTAGGAAAGCACTGACTTTTGCTGTGCATTGCTTTAAGCAGCATTTATTTTCCCCCTTCCCTAATCTTTTGGCCACCTTCCTCTGGTTACAGGGATCTCTTACTGGCATGCTCCACCTGGAAAGGAAGTTGCAGCAATTTGTATGTTGAGCGTCTTGCTCAAGTACTGCATCTTCACAGCATGCTGGAGGCATTTGGTGAGCTGGCTCTTGTGACATGGAGGCAGGCTTCCTGACGGCTCTCAAAGGGTTTGGCTTTGCGCTTGCAGTGGGAGAGCAGAAGACTTATCTTGGCTTGAAGTAAATGAAATGTTTCCCATTTCTTGTACCTGTCACCTGTAATGTCTGGGCTTTGCTGTGTGGGAGAATGTCCTAAACTGGAGTCTCGCCATGTAGCACAGCAATGGAAAAAGGAGAGACAGAAAGAGCAGCTTATCCCTTAGCATCCCATAAACCCTGAAGCTCTTTGGAGGATGTGTTATGTAGTTGTACTTGAATGAAAGAAGCGAGATCCTTAGCTGAGGAGCCTTGCAAGAGGGCAGAAAGCTTGTGGGCAGCTTCTCGACTTGGGAAGAGAGAGAAAATTCTTTCTCTTTCCTGCCACTGTGCCACTACACTTAGCAGCCGCCTTATGGGGGACATGCAGCCTCACAAGGAATTGCAGGAACTGGGGAGAGGCTGTCGTGTCTTCAACCCTTACGTACACCTTTGCTGCAAAGCACCCTGAGGTGGGGAGAAGTGTTTAGGCTTAACTCGGGCCTGCCATCTCATCCAGAGGCAACAGAGAGGAGTGGAGGGAAACTGCAGACTTGATACTCATTGCAATTTAATGTCTGCCACTCTGGGCAAAGTGGTTTGGCAGTACTTCAGAACCGCTCTCCCCACTCTGAGACGTTCCCAGAGGCAGCTGGCTGCAGGATACAGCTCATGAGATGAGGACGGGGAACAGCTTGCCAGAACTAACTTGTCTTCCTCTGCTCAGATGGCTCTTAGCAAGAGCACGCATTGCCTGCATCCACTTGGGTGAGTGCATGATGTAGGCAGGCGAGCATGGGGTGCTGCTGGAGGGCTGCACGAGGCCCCAGGTCGCAGTGGATTTCCACCAGCAGTGAACCCCAGAGCATGCAGAGAGAGCATCTCCCTGCAACTGGCCTATTCGTCCTGCCTTGGAAGCCCGGAGCGAGGCAGGACAGCAGTATTTCCCTGCTCTGGATTTGCTTTGTTTTTTTGCTTCTCTGTTTCAGTGTCGTGCCGCAGTGGGTTGTGGTTCAGCTGGTGGAGGACTCGGCTCCACACCCTTCCTCTCACCAGTTGCGTCCCAGGGCCGTGTTGCCTCATGAGGAAGCGCCGGGGCAGCAGAGCCCCGATGAGTGTCGCATGGCGTGTGGGCAGCAAGCTCTGCAGTCCCGTCCGTCTGGTTTATGGGTGTGTGTGTGTGTGCTTATCAGGAGATCAGAGTTAGGCTCCAGCCGCCTGTGTCTCAGCTTTTCCTTCAGATCCACGCGGCTGTCCGAGGAAAGCTGGAAGAGAATTGTGAAGATGATACTTTTATACATGCACCAGTAGCAACTATGTGAAAAGATTTTTTCTTTTCCCTGCTAGTACAAACCTCGTTAACTAGCTTGATCCTTAGCGCTTGCTAAATGTAGCGCACAGTGTGATGGCTCTTCCACAGCCGATAC
>JAUBNY010000002.1:471076-498508 GCA_032275445.1 Crypturellus soui
GTAGCTAGAACTGCTTTTGGGGATGCTATCCCAAAGAGGGCATCCCAGTGAGATTGGATGTTAAATCCAGAAAGTACAGAATTCATTTCACACTTCTTATCTGTGTCAGTGGCACTGAGAATACTGGTACATCGAAGAAAGAGTGGTTGCATGTAATATTTATCTCAACTTGCAACTTGTTCATCTAGGCAGGAATTTTTGGTAGCTTAAATGCCAGTTAAATGCGACAATTTCTACACTAAGGTGTGATGTTTTATCTGTGGAAGCATAGAGCTACTTAAACACGCTCCCTGATTTTGCTTGCCCTGTAGTACTTTTCCCTGTTTGTAAAGCTATTTCTCTTGAACACAGAGGGTGGGAGGCCAATGACCACCAAGCTGCTAGCTCACACGGTGGTGCATGTACCAGTGTGGTGGCACAGCCATTGCCACTAGCACCTCCTGAGTGCTATAGTCATCTCCGTGAAGAAGTATGTGAGCTTTTGCAAGATGCAGAGCTCTGCGCTCCCAACTGCCTGAGGCAGGTAAGCTTGCTTTATTTATTTATTTACTTTTTGCAATGGGCAATTATATGCAGAAATTTTTATCATACCACTGAAAGCTGAGTGAACAGCTTCTGCACTGGCCTAATTTTTTTTCCTTGGTTACTTTAAAGCCACATCTGATCCCGTGCCATTTAGTTATTTTAAAGATAAAAAGTGAAAAACCTAAACATTTTGGTATTTTGTCTAGTGAGTGCACCTTTAACAGAGAGTTTATGTTGGCTGGGAAATAGTTGCTAGCTAGTAGCTCCAAGGTGTTAGATATGATGAGAAATCTGCTCAAAACAGTAATATATCTTTGAGTGTTTTCTTCTGATCTCTAAAAAGCTGTCAGATGCACCGGGTGTGCCAGCACCCGGTAGCTGTGTGCTGACTTTGTCTCTGCAGCAGCACGATGCAGCTGCTTTGCTGTGCTGCTCCTTTTGGGCGCTGATCCCTGGCCCTTGCGCAGGGCAGTGACCAGTAACAGCCTGAGCGGTTGGCAAGAGCAGGACCTCTGAAGGATGGGGAGATGCCAAGTTCGGGTGCCAGCTTGAACTGCAACCCTTGAGACCTCTGAGGAGGTTCGTGTCTGTGGGAGCTCCCTTAAAGAGCACTCGTGGATGGGTGTGTAAATTGGGAGCCGGTGAACAGCTTCTTCTCTTCAGATGTGGCGTGCTTTCCTGTGCTTCCAAGGAAAAGGAGGTGTTGAAAGGAGTCTGCTGTTGCAGCAGTCGTCTGTGTGCCTGTCCCTGGAAACACTAGAAATGGTGCTCTGAATCTGAAATTTAAAGCACAGATTAGTATGAAGGAAATGAGTTTTATTTTGATTCTTTTGAAACTGTGTAGCTTTCAACCATTTTTTTTAATTGGAAATATTTACTAGAAATCTAGCACAAGATTGTTCTGTCTCCTGTTCTATGGAGTAAAAGTGGAGAGGAAAGTTACTTCGTGTTGCTGTTTAGTAACTCTTTCATCCAGGCCCTTTCAAAATGAAGAATTTTCACTTTATTTTTATCCATTAAAAGGGGCGGGAGGTTGCTTATTCAGTAGCTTCTGAAACTGTTACATGCCACTTTCTTGTCCCAGCAAAAGCAGCGTAAACAGCTCCTGCACTAGTGAGACACTTAAAACAGTTAAGGAAAAGATACTTCAGACCACATCACCTCTTTAGGGAAAGAGAAGATGTGAGTTCTGGGTGTGTTGTCTCGTGTACCTTTATTGTCTTTACAAGCCAGCTGAGATACCAGCTCCTTAAATAACAGCTCCGGGTCTTAAGCAAGGATTTCATAATGACGTTGTTTGACTCATCAGCTATTGGGAATAGCAGCCTAGGTTCGTTTTGCTGGTGGGGAAAGGGCCCTCTGGGAGAGGCTTTATGAAGGCTTAGCACAATTCTCTGTCTGCCTCTATTTTCCTCTTGTGGTTGGGATGCAGGCTGTGGTAGAGTGGTTGAGCTCTGGGCATGAGGTCCTCTCCTAGGCTGCTTTATGCGGCTCTGTATACTTTTGCAGAAAAAAAGAAGAAAAAGGACCTTATTTTGGAGTGTTGCCACAGTGCATGCTGAATCATGACCATGAAAACTGCTGAAGGGGGGTCTGTGCAAAATAACAAGTGTCATCTGCCAATGGTTATTTTTGGTGGTTTCAATTACAATCCTCCTTTCTCCGACGACCGCACTGGTGTTTGTGTAAGTGGATGCTGGATCGCAGCAGCGAGGCGGCCGCGGAGCCGAGCCAGATCCTGAGGGGGAGCGGACACGTTTGCAGCAGTGTGTCTGCTCCGGCCCGCGTCCCCGCACGCTTCCCTCGGGTAAACACGCGTGAGAGCAGCCGGGGCGCCTTCGTTGAGGAGCACCGGGAGGCTCAACTGGGAAGGGGCGGCCCAGGAGACAGAGCCGTGGTTTTAGGCTTCTCATTTCTTGTCTCAGTGGGAAAGTATGAACGTATTTAATATTGCCTTTGCACTCTTGGCTGGCTGGGACCCAGCCCTGACCACAGCGCCTGCTGATGCTGCAGGGATTGCTTCGGCTTTGAGCACGTGGATGCAGGAGAAGTACTCATGGGAGATTGTTAGTAGGCTGAGGGGAGCAGCAGGGATTTTGCCTCCTTTGACTCTTATCCTCTTTTCCTTTTTTTTTCCTTTTTTTTTTCTTTTTTTTTTCCCTTTCAGTGAGACTCAATGTTTATACATCTTGTGAATGAATGTCGGAAAGTCCTTGACTTCTGTTTTGAGGGGAAGCCAGGAGTGACTAACGTGCCTTAATCCGATTTTATTATGGATTCTGGTCTTGGAAATGTTTTTTCTTTCCCCAACGAAGAGGAGAAAACAATCCCTGATGCAAGTGGTTTCTAAGCTCTGTCTTCCTGTAGCTGCACATGTAGCTCTCAATATCCATTTCGAAACTGGCTCTGGGTCTTGCTCTGTTTGCAGGCAAAAGATCTTTCTCCCAGCTGTGACTCAAATAAAAGCAGAAGGCTGCTCTTTAGGTGCTCCCTCATTGCTGCTCTCGGGTGAGGTAGGCAGCAGATAATCACCATTCAGTTCTATATATTCATTAGCATTCTCAAAATACCCGATTTGTCTCATTTCTGATTTGGAGAACTCGCTCTCTTCTTCGTAGGAGATAAAGCATCCAGAATGTCTCTGGAAAAAAAAAAAGGAATGTCTGTACATGACTGTAGCTTTTTCATTTGCACCTTTTATTGGTCCCTGCTTGTTTAGGGATGGGTCTCATGCACTTTTCCGCATCCTGGTAAAGTGCTTGGCACGGAAACAAAGTGCACTGGCTCCCTCCCTGTGCATTAATTACGGGCACCATTAATTCCTGCCGCCTCTTTTAATCGACAGATATAGGAGATGGGCTTGATGGGCGGTGAGGGAGTTCAAGGGGTGGGAGGTGAAAAGAAACTTTATCAAAGACGGCTAGTATTGCTGAAATATGAGTGTTGCTATTGATGCTTGCTTGGTAGCTTGTTAAATCTTACATATGTGTGCAATTTCATTTTACAGGCAGAGGGCTTTTAATTAAAATAACTATTCGGTGTGTTCTCTACAGTGAAATACCATGTCTTATCGCACCCTCCCCTCAACAAAAAGAAAGAAGGAAAGAAAAAAAAGTTTAAGCTCTAAAGCTACCAGTAGTGCTTAACTCTACTGAAGACAGACTGTATCCTGTTTGTTTAATAAATAATCAGCTGGCTTTGATTTGGGGCTTAATTTAGTCCAAGTGCTTGGGGGCGGATGGATGGGAATGCAATGCTGGGGGTGGAGACTTTCAAGGAAAAACTCAAGGAGTAGAGAAATTAAATTAGCGGGGGATGCGTCTCTCCCAGGCTTGGGGAGACAGCATTGCGAGGCTATGCTGTTGCTCATAACTTCAAAGAACGAAACAAGGATTCCCAAGAACGTATGTTACAGTTAACACTCTCCAAGTTAGGTAAACTTCGGCCCCTTTATTTAACTGTGGCAGTGCTGGGCATTTTTATTTGCAAAGCCATTGCTTATGGAGCATGTGAGTGAATTAGGAGGTGCTCGTGCCTGTTTTTTAGCTTTCACAGTTACTGAGGGAAGAAAGTCTGACCTGGAAGCGCCAGGGCCTAGCTAGCAGAGACACTGGTACAAGCAGCTGCATTTTGGCTCCCTCCGTGCTCTCTTGGCAGGACGTGAGCCGGTTTTGCTCCAGAAGCCACATAGTTGTGTTAACCGGGTGCCAAGCTCGGATTCCTGTGCCCGGTGTCTGGAGCAGGGTGGGAGAGCAGCTGTCTGCAGCGGATGGGGTAGCAGCTCCCTTAGCCTTAGCGCTAAGGGGGAAACTAAAATTGCGTGCTTTTTGCTTGTTTTTTTTTTTTTTTCTTCCCTTCTGTACTGCGGGGAGGAGGTGGAGCAGGGGAATTGCAATGTGTAGCTTGTACAAGATGCTCTGCATTGTGCAGAGCTGTTCAGTCTGTACTGCACACTTAGATATTCCTAGCGTAGGTGGACTGTGTAGTCCCTTAGCAGGGTTCATGCAGGTATCTGTGCACCAAAAAGGATTGCTGGGAAGCAGTGAATGCACCCGCATGCCCTGCAGGATCAGATATTTCTTTAAAACTTCATGCGGGATCTATTGCCAAGCATTACAGGAAGGAGGAAAATTGGTGGTTTCCAAGGGCTAACCTCAATCCTTCGGTGGTGACTCACGGCCGGGAGGACCGGGAGGGACCGGGAGGGAAGGTGGCCTCGCTGGGAAGCGCGCGCGGGCCACGAGGAGCACGGCTGGAGGAGGCCGAGAGGGGAACCCTGCCCAGAGCGGGGCTGCCGCCGCGCTCCGGTTCCTTGGCTTCATTTCAGTGCCCCTAGTCACCCTGGTCCCTGCTTCCTCAGCCAGCTGGGGAGAAACTCGTTTGCTGCAGGTTTTCCAGCTGCGCCCCGGCTTCCTGCACGGGAGCCGCTCTTGGTACCGTCTCTCGCATCGGTGTTGCGCGGAGCCTCATGCAGCGTGCATGCTAATAACGGCCAACTGCTTTTCGCCCTTGAGAGGAACAAAAACCCTCCCACTCGGTCCTTGCAACCTCGGGGGACGCACACAGCTCCCCTTGTGCCTTCCCGGGGCTGCACGGGCCGCCCTCGCGTGCCGCGGGGAGGTGCCGCCAACCTGCTCGCAGCCCCCGTCCGCTGGCGCTCGCCCCAAGGAGCCCCCATGGGGAGAGGGCAGCACGGGCATGTGGGATGGGAAGGGCGGATGGTCCTGGGTTAAGCTGAGATGGCAACTCGAAGTCCTGAAGTGTTTTGACTAATGCTTGGAGCTCTTAAAAGCGTATAAAAGGGAAAGGGGGGGTGAACTGAAGGAATTTACTTTCTCTGCCAAAGCTTCCCACAAGTCTCAGTCTCTTTTAAAAAAAATGTTAATTATAAAGAGCTAAATTGTACTTTCAGACCCCGCAGCTTAGCAAAGCATTCAACTTCTCTTGCCTTATGGCCCTGTAAAGCAGTGTTTGAAAAATGTGGAGGAGGCCGTTGCTGAGGCGCCCTTTTTGGGGAGGTGCTCAGCGTGGGAGCCCTGCGTTGGAGAGCATGGCATGCGGCACAGACTCGACCTCCCCTGCTCACCCTGTGCAGCGGTCCCAGATGGACCCTCGTGCTGGTGGCCCTGCCCCAACTACTGCTTCCCAGCCACCAGCTCCATCCCCTGCTCCAGCAGTGACCCAGCATCGAGGCCTTGGTGTTGCAGGCTGCCCGCTGGGAAGAGCCCAGAGGTGAGCAATGGGAAGAGGAGGTTTAGGGAACTTCAACTTTTCCCCAAATTGAATAAATGGAGGCAGGAAAAGATAGGTTTGATAGTGTCAGGAGATCAGGAGAGGAAGCCCTGGAAGTAGTAAGGTGTGTCTGATGTATATTTTGGTTTGGTGTAGGAGGGCTCTTCTGAAACACCCTTCCTGACTTTTACCACTTGCCGAGCGTTGGCTCACGTTGCGGAGCCTCTTCAGAGTGCGCAAACCAGGTCCCTTTCCCATGAAACAAACTCAGAAGCTCTGTACTCCCCAAGTCCACCTGGCTCACACCAGGGTTTCAGTCTGCAGCCTGAGACCAGGCCCTATCTGAACTAAAACCTTGAAGGAAGCATACTTGTCTGGGTGCGAGGAAATGGTGCCTCCAGCCCTCTCTGGCCACACACCCATGCCTTTTCCCGCGGAGATGCATGGCACAGCTTTGCACGCTTTTAGCTGCCTGATAGCAGGTTTGACTTCTGAAGCTGCGTCTCACACTGTCACTGAAAGTAGCCAGGAGCCCTCTTCTCTGGGTCTCGCTGCCTCCCCGCCTGGCCTGGGTAGAGGTGATGCCGTGTCGCTGTGGAGAGCTGCGCTCGGTGGTTTCTGGAGGCACTTCCAAGCTCCAGCCTGCTTAACCGCTGTCCTGGCGGTGTGTGGGGAGGGTTCTGCTCGTCTGCTGCCTGCTCCGTGAGGCTGCTCAGAAGCGCGTGTGCACCCCTTGCCGTAAGCGTATTTGCAGTCTTAGTGTCTTGTCCAGATTTAAATGCTTAGCAAGATGCATGAGAGAAAATCGAACATCAGCTGAGTGGGCTAGAGACTTGCTTGTCTGTAGCAAAGGGTGGTTAAGCAGTGTGTTGTGAGAAGGGCCAGAGGCAGCAGCAGTGAAGTAGGAGCTTTCCTCACGGGTGCTGCCTGTTTTACCTTGGTAAGGGCAAAGCTGCCATTTGCCCATGGGCAGTGCCTGGCTGGACAGACTTCACCTCTATGTGGGGCAAGAAACTGGTCAGCCTCTCTTCAGTCCCCCATGGTGGGTTTTGTTCCGAAGCAACGTAACTACATGCAAGGGATCCCATGGCGGAGACCTGCTGTGTCCTTGGAGACAGCTGTACTTGCCCTTTTCCCCTCCACGTATTTGGGTGACTTTGGTTTCAAATATGCTTGATCTGAATATGTGTGGTGTTATTCCAGCCCTCTGCAGTCCAAATTCTGCTTGCTTTACGCTACAAGTGCCTGGCGTGCTGGAAAATGCAAGTAAACTTGTGCAATGCTCTGCGCATTAACATGATCTCACCTCTACAGTTCCCAGCACCTTCTGTGTAACTATTTCCCGTGACCAAAGAGATGTTGACTCTCTAAACTTCCTTGCTTAATGTTAAAAATATGACCCAAGAGCTGCACATCCTATTTTTGTGTGTGGCACGGTGTTTTGTTTATTTGTTTGTTTTGTGGTTTTGATGGGGGTTTTGTGTTTTTGTTGATTTTTTTTTTTAGTGGAATGAAAGAGAGGGGAACATTTTACTTCCGCTCTCTTTTCCCCATTTTGCCGTGGTTTGAAATTCCCTAGATGGGGTTGGAGGGGATGTTACCAACTTGCCTGAATAGCGACTGCCTAAGCAAGCCCGACTTTTCATTAGCAAAAGCCAGATTGTGTGGGAGAGCATATCGCCTACCTTAAAACCTAATCTAAGGTAAGCTGTTCTGTCTGAAATGGCACTTGTAGCGCTGTGCATTGGGCTGCCTTGGCCAGCTTGGGAAGCAGTGCTTAGCATGAACCCAGCCATCAGCGCCTGGCCTCTGCGGCTGCGATGCACAGGCATTTCTGACGCAGGAGACGGCCGGGTGGTCACGAAGGCTCGCGAGGCCTCTAGTTCTGATGTGCCAAGACGGGTTGATGATTTAATAGAGGTGCAAGGCTCAAGGCCTTGGTGATGTGGCTCTGGTTTGTAACCAGCATTCGCTATCTTGCCTCCTCTTGGGGAGCTTTCTGCTTGCTATTGGCCATAGTCCGCTCTCTGCAGGTACATCAGATGTTTGCCCTGAAGATGAGGGGAGAACAGCCTCTCTTTGGTGCCAGACTGGTTTTTGCAGTGCTGATGACTTCATCTCCCGACTATGCAGTGTGTCTGAGACGAGGTCTGCTGGAGACACACCTGAGTAACTTCAGTTGTGGAGATTATTAAAGAAAAATGTTCTCCCTCTAGTTATAATAAAACTTCTGCCATCCATTTCCTGAGTCCTCACATAAAGGTAGTCCACGAGCAGCAAACTATGATATTCCATCTTTTTTAGTCTCTCCCTTGTTGTTTGACTATCACTCAATGCCTGCATTTCTGCATTGAGTTAAATTCAGGAGACCTGATTTTGCTGCCTTTATTTCAGAGACGGAAAGAGTATGTTTCTCTGTTCTGGAAAAGGAAATCCTCCCTCGATCGAGGCATACAAACTTGATTCCATTTAAATATGGTGTGTTGCAGCAGGAAAGGGCAGGATTGCATTGAACATTCTTGGTTTTTAGTTGTCCAGCCCAATGTCCTTTAACTTCATAAAATGCTCTCTTCTGGGGGTTTGATGTTGTTCGGAGCTGCTGTTCACCTTGATTTTCATATCTAAACCAGGGATCACATCAGGCTTTTTACTGGTGAGTCTACTTCAGTAAGCAAAGAGACCTCAGCAGCATACTGCATTTCTCTGGGTTTAACATTAATTTAGTGTGAAATTAAGATTGCTTTGCATTACAACTTTGTGGCCAACTGCATTGGTCTGCATCTGATTTACAGTGTAAGCTTCTACTCCCACTAAGGAAGCATTTCATAGCTGCTGCCTCCATCTCGGAGCCTGTGAGATCTGGCACCAAGTGTTATTTATGTTTGTTTATGGGGATAGAAAATAAAGGTGTGAAACTCATCCTGCTCAACAGCATCCCTTTCTGCTCCTGAGGCAGAGGCTTTCGCACGTGGCCTCCGATGCAGATGCATGTTTCAGCAGGTTGAATAGAAGGATTAGTGAGAGCCAGCTGTTAACAGGAAGGCTTCTCACTGTCAGTGCCATGGTATGAAATCAGTTGGGTAAGTACAGCTCTTGCGTCTTACCAAGGAACCTTTAAAAATCATTTTAATCACTGTGAGAAATCTAGAATCAAATACTCAAGCTTTTTCTTAACTGTAACTAAAATGCTGGGAATTTGGGGTTTGAAGGTTTTGCTTTCTATTGAGTATTTCACGGGATAGATAAGGGACCTGCCTATAAAATGCAGTGGACTCCTGCCCTGGTGTGTCTTCGCCCTGGATTGACCAATGTTTGCATGTTCCAACTCTGAAATAAGAGTTGCAGAATAATGCTATCTTGCTGCAGAATAATGAGGCACCTCTTGGACAGCAAGGTTTTCAGAAACCCAAGATGTCCCCAGGGAACGTTTAAAGTTAGACATTTCGTCTTCCTTTTTCACTTGGTGTATCCCATTTTTCACTGCTGGTGTTGCATTGTGGCTACTGTGAGGAATTCTGTGTTTCTTATGTCTGATACAATCATACGGTAACATACAGCAGAACTCTTGACCTTAGCTACCAGGCAACACGACTGCAATTCATGCTGTTCGAGCGAGTTTTCTCATGATGAGCGATTCAGGAACTCGTAAGATCACTCTTCAGACACCATTTCAGTAGAGGAGGTAATGGACCCTTACTCCAGCATTTTCAGGTTACCAGTCCGCCAACGTGCTTTCTCAGGTAGCTTGTTTCTAACCTCTTTGTGCTCCAGAAGCAAAATATTTTGATATCCTGCATAGGAGTAAAATGAGCTCAGCCAGGCTGATGCCAAGTTATGACTATGGTAGAGACAGTGACTAAGGTGGAAAATCATTGGGTCATTCCTCTTTTTAAAAGAGCCTATTGTTTCTTAAAGGTTGTTGCATTGTGCATGTCCTGGTGTTTATCTTGGTTTGCAGTGATTGGTGATTTTCTTCTTAGATAAGTGACCAGTAGCTGAGCTGTTGGGCGAATGATTTCGTGCCTGTGCGGCCCAGGCTGAGCACCTAGAAGGAAGCCAGCAGCACAAGCCTGGCGTTGAATGTTGTTGCGGCTGCTGCGTATCAGACCTGCTGTAAAACAATCCCAGTGGGGCTTTTCCTTTCCAAAAAGTCAGGACAATGGTAATCTTTCTTCTAAAGAAAGAACAAATGGAGGAGGAAGGCTCTAATTGCCCTTCAAAAACAACCCCCCTATCATGCTGTGCTGCTTCTGGTCTAAAATTAAAATGTTAGATTAATCTTTGAAGCAATGTGAGAACCTCCAAGTGGTTTTCCTCTCTCCACCCAGCGTGTGCCTGGCTTTCCCACTCGCCTTTGGAATCAAAGCTCCCCTAGGAACGAGCTGAAGTTTGTTGCTTGCTGCCGGGAGCAATGACACGGATTCAGAGCTGGGGAGGCGAGGGGAGTAGCATGTTCATCTCCCTTCTCCACCTCCAAAGCAAATAAGAGTGGGATTTTGTTTTATTTTTTTATTAAAACCACAACTAGGTTTTGTTTCTTAAATGAAAACACACATTTTATTGCCTTTTTTATCAGGTCTAGAAAAGCCCCTCCAGTCATGTTCTGTTATTAAGTGTGCCCTTTTCCCAGTCTCTCCGAAATCACTTGCAAGCAGAGTTTAATAAAGAATGGTTTTATGTTTGTATAGCAAAGTGGGAGGAGGTCAGGCTCTAGTTGCTCTGCTAATGAGACTCCTAAAGGAAATCTGTCCTCAGCGTTCCTCTCTGTTTCAGTGAGGGTTTTATGATAGCTCCCTTTCCCTTGGCACAAGGATGGCTTCCTCAGCAGCCGGCAGGACGTGAGACCGCTCGAGCCCTTCTGATGCTGGTGCTGCTGGGCTTGGCAGCTCTGCCTTGGAGCAGCAAAGGTTGCCATCATTTTCTCCCCACTGGGAATGCCACTGTGTGCTGCTGGCCTTGGCCACTGTCCCTACTTGCCAGCTTTACCTCCCTGCGCATGTTCAGTGGGGCTGTGGCTTTTGCAGATGTGTGTGTCACTGCACAGTGGGTTTCTAGGTCTGCTTGTACCCCTGACAAATGCCTCTGTGCTGGCAGGATACGGATTGACCATTGCGGTGGTCTCGTGGGGTGCTGACTATAGGGAAACATCTTTTCTGACTAGAAATACCACAGTTACTGGAGCCTGGAAGAGGCTGGTGGCAAATGCCATGCAATATCTTCTCCTCATGACCCGCAATAAAAGAAATGGTGGATGTAAAGCTGCACTGTGACTGTTTATTTCCCTGTCCCTGGAGTCTCCACTGGAGATCTCCTTGCTGGAGACGCACGGAAAGGTGACTGGATGGGGGGATGGCTGACCTGGGAAAACGTGGCAGTTGTGTGAGCCGCGCCGTCTTTCACGAGCTGTTGCTGCCGTGATGAGTAGGTCTGCACGGGGTGTGGAGGAGAGCACTGGGTGGGGGGCGGTAACGCTGATTAGGCAGATTTGAAACTGCACAAGCAGCGTGTTGGAGTCTTTCGTGATCAGCTCTCGCATGCCAAGGAGTATCAGAGCAGGGGAGAGCAAACACAGATGTTAAGGCCTGGGACTTTCTTTTTTCCTCTTTTTTTTTTTTTTTTTTTTTTTTTTCTTCTTCTCTACCTCCAAGAAGGTCAAGATAAAAAGTAAACAAAGGACTGGATTTTCCTCAGTTAAATCCTCCGAAAGAGAAGACCCATGTTTTAAATATTGCCAGAAAATATTAATATTGTCTCAATAAGCTTCTGGTATGAATTCCCGTGAATTGCACTTCTTTAAACTACACTTGACCCTGCACCCTCCCACCCCCAGTCCTACTTTTTAAGTTCCCAGCTGGTCATAATATTGGTGCACAATGGCACCCATAGCCATTACTTTGATACCATAAGCCTCTGACTTTGTTGTAGGTGATCTCATGGAAAGGCAGTTCTGAAATGTGCTTTTTTGCAGTCCAGACCCTTGCAGGCAAACACCTTGAGACCCGTTTTGTTCTTAGGGGATTTTTTTATCCAGACACTAAGAAATAGAAAATGGGAGTTCATGAGAGGGCAAAGATCTGGCTGTACCAGTCCAAGGATGACTGTGCTCCTGGTTTGGGAGGTGTGTAAAAGGCAAATGTTTTCCAGCTGTTTTGTAAAGGGGAGTTCTACAAATACCAACATATAAAGCACACTGCTGGGTGCAATGGGGGAAGGAGAGAGCTGAAAAAGCTCAAACTCAGTGTCTCACCAGCAGCGCAGTGGTGCTTTTGGCGAGTCTCATGGCAGCCAAGCTAGAGGAAGGGATGCAGACGGCTGTGGGAGACCAACCTATGCTATAGTTGTCCATGGTAGCAGGGGCTTGGACACGGGTGTCAGTGCTGTGCCTTCCAGACACGAAGGCCTGCAAATACCTCGCTCGCCTGGTGCTTCTGGGGCTGCTCCTCTCGCATGCCGGAGGAGCTGCGTGAGAAGGGCTCGTGCTGCTCCCTGGGAGTGCGCCGCTCGTCTGCAGAGCACGTTGATCTCGATCGGGAATGGAGCTATAACGAGCCCTGAACCAGTTCCTCTGCGTGTCTGGCTCCCAGCTCCCCGTAGCCCTGCCTGCAGACCGACGTGCAGCTCTGCCTTCGCACACACGCTGCTCCAAGCCAGCGGCAGAGCAGCCAAGCGCTGGGGCACACGGAGTGCTGCTGTGGGGAGGACCCGGCAGCTTTGCCGAAGTGCAGTCCGTGCTCCTGGTGCGCACCATGACCGGGGTGGGCAGGCACTGCACGAGGGGGGCCCTCCGGGCGGTGCTGCCTTGAGTAAGGCCCTGTTAGGAATCCCACGTCCTCACCGCATTCGTCATGTGACAAAGTTTCATAAGTTGAGAAGCTTTTCTAGCGAGTGCCTTCAGCCTCCGGCTACGAGGATGGTGGGAGAGGAGTGAAATAGCTGATTAATGCTAATCAACCAGCTGTTAATGAAGTCTATGGTCTGTTTTTCAAATTATGCGGAAGAATTTTTTAAGTGGGTTGAATTCAGTATCTAGACTTGAACGGGCATGTTTTGAGGCTAAGTGGGTACAGTTGTACTGGAATATTTTATAGCAAAGGTAGGGTGGAAGATCTTTAGTCTTAATTACCTAAACAAGCTTAGGCTGGAATATGTTTTCACAAGGTGGTGTTGATTTTGCAGGATTAAGTCTGCAACCGAATGTGAGCTGGCCTGCTTCTTCTCTAGCATTTTACTTGACCGCTTCCTTTGGGATAAAGCTGACCCAAATGTGCATGGTGAAGTAATGTGTGATAGTTCAATAGGCTCGTGTGCATCTAATTCTCATATTCACAGAATGGCTCTGTGAGTTAGTTTCTTTTAGCTTATTTGTGTGACTTGTAAGTCTCTTGAATATACAAAGTGAGGTGCCTCTTTCCTTCAGCAGCTGCTTCTCAGGTAGGCTGTAGCTTAGCAGTCTCCATTTCTGGAGAGGAGCAGATACTCTCAGAGAGTCTGATGCAAGTGGCAATATGAGGAGTCAGCAATATGGCACTAGTTCTCCAAAGGAAAGAGAAGCAGGAATCATTCCAGGCAGTGCTATGGTATATGAGCATAGCGTGTACCTCGGCCTTTCCCAAACACAGTGTTAGCACCTCTTCCCATGCTGTCCTCTCTGTGCGTGTTCACTGCCTTCCTCCCGCCTGCTCGATTACTGTTTGAGTCATCCTCCAATTCCTGTCCTTTATCAGCTTATCAAATAGTTCAGGGCTGTGCACACTGGTATAAGCCTTGGAGTTGCAGAACTGCTTTTACTTCCACAGCTCTGCAGACAGGGTGGTTGTGGGCTGGTCCTGTTCATGTTCAGGCATCTCTTAACGTGTCCCTCAGGTGTGCGCTCCCCTCTCCCTCCCTCCTGTTTCTCGATAGCTACGTGAGATCACTTCATACCCCCCACTTCTCCTACCAACATTCACGTTACTGAGCAACTTCTTAGAGATTTTGCTTTCTGAATTTGATTCTTGCCAGACCTTGATTCCTGTAAAAACTCGTGGGTGCAGCAGAGCTGTTGCTCAGAGCTCCATTTGGCCTATGGCAGTGCAGTTCCTGTACTCCCTTGTAAAAACAGCGCAGGACAACTCAGGCGACTAAGTGGTTCACAGGGCTTGTGGGGAACAGAGCAGAGGTGGCCGCAGGGTAGGATCAGAGGCTATTTTGCATCATTTTGCAGCTATTTTGCTGGATGGGAGATGCCGTTGCAATTTCTGGGGTCAGGCTACTCCTGTGTCTCCCAGCAGGACTGAAGAGGGATGGGCCCTTCCTGCCCTGCTAAACTGCACTCAATCTTCATAGAGAAGTCCCCAGACATTATGTGAGAGATTTTTCATTAGATGCTGAAGAGCTTACGAGTGCTGTACCTTGAACACCTCCCTCAGCTGTGGGCCACGTGATCCATCTGTCTGCAAGATGCCAGGAGTGAGTACATCTCTGCTGTGGAAGCTCCTGCCTAGCTGCTCCTGGAGGATTGCTCAGGGAGAACATCTCGGCAATTCCTTCTGCAAGGAGAAAAGGGGTGGTTAGTGCCAAAATCTGTAGCAATTGAGATAGGAGCCTTCTCTGAAACTTCTTACCTGGCAGAAGAAGAAATACTGAAGTGCACTGAGGTCCTTTGCCTACAGCAATGAAGGCAGGCACCTGCAACAGGAAGCATTTGGAGCCATCTTTGCTACCTCAAGCAACCCTTTTCCTTGGATTGGGGAAACTGAAGTAGCTGATGCTTGGAGTAAATGTCTCAAATCTTTTGGAAGCTGATGCATTCTGCAACGGAAAAAGGACTGTGAATTCTTGTCAGCTTAATTATGTTGTGGAACCACATTACCTTCAACGTATCTGAGCAGAGTGAGAGCCCCAGTGCAGACCACTGGCTTTTCAGTATGGATCCAAGGCCTGTAGTTCAAACCTGACTTGATGAGCCCATGACTCCCTCTGAACATGCTCTGAGACAATTAGGAAGAGGAACCAGGCCCTGACACCAAGGTTTGACCACAAACAGAAGTAGGATTCACTGTCTCGATGGAAAGTGGATACATCTCTGAAAGACAGAGAGTAGATTTTTCTCCAACTTGACGCTGGGTCTGACTGTAAGTTTTAAAGCCTTTTTATGAAGTAGATCCTTGCCTCTGCAAATGGATCTACCTTCACTGACATCAGTGGAGTAACTATGATTTACAGCAGATGATGATGATGATGTGGCCCTGTAATTGTAGTCACAGCAGATGGATGTCTTGCAAACAGCTCTTGACATACAGTTTGAAAATGAAAGCAAAGGTTTTCTTTCCCTAGGAAAGTGAGTTTTTCATGTCAGGTAGGTTGGGATAGCATTTTTGCCTGAATACAATATAGAAAGAGAGGAGGATACAAATAAATTAGCAATTTAAATGTAGGTGGCATAAATTGCGAACTCTTTCTTTGGCTACTTTCTGGAATCTTCATCAAGAAAAAACCTGCTTCAGACTGATAGAAGATGACTGAGAACCTACTGAGAGCCGTTTGTAGAGGTTCTCTCAGTTTTTAGCCATGGTTTCAACTCCGTCCCCTTCCAGAGATTGGATTGCAGCTTTCCTCCAGTGCTGGGCACAGCGATCCTCATTTTGATTAGTTTGCTTCTTTGCTTTATACTGATTTGAATCTCAGTGTCCATGGTATCATCCACATACCGTGAGAGCTCTGCTTACCTCCGTCAGTGACACTGGACAAAGGTATTGCTATAAACTCCTGTCAGAACTCCCTGGAACAAGTAACCTCTTCCATTCCTATTCCATATCTCGCTTCGTGTCAGGTGCGAGTCTGTCTTTTTTTTAGAAGAGGTCACTTCAAAATTTGGCCATATTGCCCAAGAGAGCTGTGGTACTGTCCCCCTCTTGGTTTCTCTGCTCATACTTAACTTGCTTTCGGTTCTTCACAGAACTGAAGGGCTAGGGCAGCCTTCCACATTTAAAGCAGAGTTTGCTTCATCCGAGTACTTGGAATTTCGCTTGCAAGTGCTAAAGCCCCAGCCCTTGCCCCCTTTCCCACTAGAAGGCGGTGAGCAGTTTGGAGACGGGGTTCAGCAAAGGCAGAAGCAGCAGCGAAGGATGTGCAGTCAGTACTTCTATTCGAAAGGTTGCGTGCAGGTATCTTCATGTGCAACTTGCCACCCCTCTGATGTTAGCCACATAGCTTAGCTTCAGGACTTACTCTGCAGAGTTTTCCATTATCTGTCCACAAACGTGTGTGTATACACATACTTTTCCTGGGAGGAACTTCATCAGGGCAGAGATTCTTCACCATCCTTTTGATCTTGGGCTCCTCTGGACTTAATAGAGAAGTTTAAAAGCTTTATTCCTAAGCTATGGCAGATAGGCAGCCAATTACTAGCTCCCTATCTTTTTGTTTTTGTTGTTAATGACCCTTCAAGTGTTTTTCCTCAAGTCCCTTATCTGCAAAGAAGTAGTCATGTTTTTTTGTTCCTGCCTGCCTTCCTCAGGAGTTTTTTTACATGTTGTTGTATATAGTCAGGTGAAAATGTCCATAGGAGTAATAGTTACTATAAAGACATACAGAATAATAATAGTTAATTTGGAGCCCTCCCACACGTTTGACCTTATATAACAGGCCTTACTTGAATAGACTTCTTTCCAAAGTGAAGTTTGAGGAATCGGATTATTGGAACAGTTCAGGTTCAGGCTTTTGAGCTAAAACAACATACACAACATTTACCTGTAAGGACCAATATTTGGACCTGATCTGTTATTTGCTGGTCATTAAATGGTAGCTTGAACTGTATGAAAAAATTCTATCTCACCAAAATCCCTTAGGAAGGGAGCAGAAAGGCAATGAACTGAGGTCCTTAAAATTATGGTAGTAATTTTGAGAGACTTTTTTAACACTGGTCTGGCTCAATTTACTTGTCCTGGAGACTTCACATTTTTAGCTAGGAAGACTGAGAAGAAGGCCCAGATAATATACCTAGGGCATTTGATATGCCACAGTCAGGCAAGGAGTGAGATTAAAATAACTTTGTTAATTTTAGTCCATGACACTGTTGGCAGCCTCACTGTTGTTTCATTAACTTCATGAATCTTGAACCTCTAGACTCCCCCAGGGAGAGGCAGAAAGCCGTAGCCGGTGACCTGCAGGAACTAGCAGCGATTTCCTCCCTGTCGCCTCGGAGGCGCTCGAGGAAGAAGTGCATTTATGCAGCCACAAAAACCGCTATCCAAACTGGAGAAAAAAAGATACGGGAGTGGGTTTGGCTTGCTGTAACAATCTTGAGATCAAGCTAGGGTCATGCTGTGGCATAGCCGACTGCAGCCTAAGAGGTTAGTCAGCGACTGAGTGAACTGGCCGTAACATCTAGCTGTAAATCTCAATAAATTCAAGCTTGGGTACAGCAATAACCAGACGTGTAAAGTTTTCAGACTGAGACCCAATTTGGGGGGAGGAAAGTGGCACACACATTGTTTCAGAGCCCTGGTCTGAAAAATGCCATATATGTGAGATATAAAATGGGTTTTTGGAAAAGGTAGCAAGGAGTCTGTTCTCTCTGGTTTCCCAAGGGAAAGGAGATATTGTGTGTGTTACACTGAAACTACATTGGAGCCCAGCCTTTGAAAACTGCAAATCACACATTCATGTGTATACCAGAAGAAATTATATATAATTTTAAAATTGCATCCTTTTTACAGGAGTTTTGAAGATTGTTTACAAACCAGGGCTTTACAAGCATTCTCTCTTCAACGGGCTTGAGTGATCTCTTGGCTTTAGCATCTAAAGATTCAGTGTGCCAGAAAAGTGGGAACAGTCCTTGCTATGAAGACGTCTTTGTCTGAAGAGATGACAACAGAAGGGATTGTTGGGTACAACAACTGGTCAGAGTTCATGTTCAGAACAAATCAGGTCAATGAGATGGCAAGTGGTTTGGTTTGCTGTGTTGTTCACTTACTCATGGCTTTGGTTTTACTGGTGTGAGGTTTTTTTTGCCCTTCAACTGTTGTGAGCTGTGCAGAGCCAGCTAGCTGAAGTGCTACTTATATGAATACTATCAGCAGTAATCCCAAGGAGTTTACTTATCAGACTTGAGCATCCTGGATAACCTAGCGCCTTGTCAAGACAACAGAGTCAGCTTCTGGGTGGAGTTAGGAAAGATAAGGTGCGTTCACGAGAATCTGGCAGCGTTAGAAGGGTCCAAACTGAGCCTGTCTCATCTATTTGGTGAAGATAGGATTTGAAGATGAAAGGGTCATTGCAAATAACCAGAACTCAAATCTGATGTTTCACATATGTGTCTATTACAGCTCTGTAAAAAACAGTTGTTGTAATGATCCTACTGGCCTAGCCTCTGAATGGTGTAATGACACTCTGTTAAGTGTTCTTATCTCTCTAAATGTTGTTGGATATCCGTTTTTTATTTGGAAACTGGTAGAGGAATGGTCCTGAGGAGACTTGCAAGAGCTCCTGCTTCCCCTCTCCTCGTTCTGCAGTAATTGGCTGGCTGATGAGGGGCCAGCGGCGTGCCAGCTATGGCTAAAGCATTTGGTAGCCACTTGTGCCTGTGGAAGGCACTTGTGCATGCTGTAGGATGGCAGGAATGTTCTCCTCACAGCGGCAGTTGCAGCTGTGTCAGCATCACTTGGCTATTGCTCGTGGGAATTGTAGTGACTCTTTGCCTACATATGTATGTAGTCAGGGTCAAGTTGCAAGTCTCAGGTATATCTTAGCTTAAAAATAAAACTAAATCATTGAGTTGATAGTGGGTTTTGTTTGTTTTAGCTGGATGAGCAGGGCTTCCTTAATAGGAATAGGACTTAAAGCAGCTCACAGAATCCAAGTATGTCATAAAATGAAATGAGGGCTCATTGCTTTTGTAAGCCAAGGTCTCCTCATCCATAGCAGCTCAGCATCAGAATCTGTACATACAGCAACAACGTTTAGGTTGAGGAGTGCAAGAGCATGGTGCAGCACCAGCATGTGCCTTTCTGCCTGTGTGCTCTTTGAGAGGATACAACTCAGTTTCTTCTCTCATGTCACTTCAGGTGAGTCCCTGGGCTTCCCACCCTCTGCCAGTGTTGAGCAATGTTTTCCCACGTGTTCCATGCTAGTTGCTACCAACCTCTTGTAATGATTTTTAATCAACAAAACTTGAGGTTGGTCTTCTAGATAAACGGTTGTGTTAATGACACATCCATTGGTGTCACCATTTCAGGTGTTAGCTTTTAATTGTCCCCTCCCAAGTGAGTTTTCAAAACTAAAAGTAAACAGGAATTCCTCCATTTTCTCCACCCCACTGACAGCATAGCTTCCTCTAATGGAAATTATCTAAAGGGGAGGAATCCGGTGTGTGTTGTACATCAGAGGTGCTGACAGGTTGTAGCACAGCCTGTAGGCCATAGAGGCAGAAGCTCTCGTGATTGTGAAGTTGGCACAGGCAGGCAGCGTGCGGCCACAGCGACAGTTTCATGCGCCGCTGGAGGTGTCAAGAGGGAAAATAAAAATGGAGGGGGGAAATAAGCTTGATATAGACTTTTTTTTTTTTTTGATGATAGCCATGCCTAGACTTTGGTAGCCCACCTGAGGCACTGGGCTGCCTTGCCTTGTCTGGCTGTGTGGTTTTGCTGCCCCAGGACCACTAGCCTCAATACAGATGTTGAAGGTGAAGGTGGTTTTTAAGATCATAGTGGCTACTGTTGAACTAGTGGAAAGCTGCCTGTAGGCAAGAGAGCCCCGAAACTCCCATGAGGGGAGTTATTCAGGGTTTCAACCTCTCTCAGTCCTAACGTAATCATCTAAAGCCAACTTGCTGTGCAAGCATGTTGCCTACTCCCAAGCTTTCAAACTGTACAAGTTACTTCTGTTTTAAATGCCTTGGCAAGGTGGTCACTGAAATCTGTTTGTCCCTATTGTGAGGGGAACAGTTTCCTGAAATAGGAAAGAAAACCATCATGCAAGGGCAGGCTTTTCTGCAGAGTCTGCAAATAACTGCAGCCGGTGATGTGCGTGTGCTGACAGCTGTAATATCTGCATGAGCCATTAGTAGGATCTGCAAAAACTGCAGATGCCAGCTGGGCACATGAGCTGTGTGCCAGCCTGTGCACTGGTACCTCAGTAAGGGGGGCTTTAAAGTAAATTGGAGAAAGCTGTTTCCTCGTGAGAGTAAATGAACACAGGGCTCAGAAATGCCTTGTGTTTGCAAAGACAGTTTTTCTGTCTGCCCAGAGAATAAGAATGCTTAAAATAACCTACAGAGTGGGCAGCAGACACTAGTATTGCATTAAAAGAAAAAGAAAGTGAGGCTCTGGAAAGGCTTTTGTTTCATGTTATTTGGGTTGCTGTGTTAAAAGCATAAGCCACTATTGTTCCTGTCTGCGAGCCAGTGGAAGCTGGTAGGGCACAGACTGTGCTCTGCAAAGGAAATAAAACCTGAAGGGTTAGGCAAAGTTTTACCTTATTTTGATTTCTTTTAAAGACATCTATAAATTCTAGACAAGAAAAAGGAATAGGATGTGCTAAAGATTATTTTCTTCCATTGGAGGCCTCAAGAAAAACACCAGAGACAGTCGAAAAAGATAAAAAATATATTTATATAGTCTAAAACAGTCTGAGGACAGATTTTTTTTTCAAGATTGGGGGAAAGGTAACAAGATCTATCTTCAGTTTTTTGAATCAACATAGTATAAAGGCTTTGTGTCCTCATTCTTGCAGGTCACTAGTTTCAAAGGTTTAAAACTGAGAGGATCCTGCCTCATAGGAATACTGAGCTTTTACCTTTTATAAAGCATTGTGGTAATGAAGGCACTTTGCATACTCGGAAAAAAAATAAACCCTCTGAGGATAATAGATCTGTTAAGCTGCTTTTCCTTTGCCTGCTTTTAAGTACCCTGCTCATTTAACATATTTTCTCTCAAGTGACTCCTTGGTGTATTCTTGTGGCTTCTTAGACAGCTGTGTGTCTGACTTGCCCAACTCAACCCCTGCCATGCTGTAAGTCTGGTTCTGCACTGGTCCTCTGCCTGCTTCAAAGGTGTGAATTTAGTGCATGTCTGCTAGACCACTTTGAAAGTCAACTTTTGGCTCCAAGTACGAGCAGGCTATTTTAGAGTTTCTTTGAAGTGAAGTAAGGAAGACTTCCTTAAGTGCACCCTGTTCTTTCAGCCCTTCTCATCAGACAGGGTGCAAATATGTAAATTGCTGGAGGTCACGTAGCAAGTGGATGTGTGGGGAGCCCAGAGAGAGCCCAACGTGGTGGCTGCTCTGGCCTCACTTTAACGTACGTCCAGTTTTTGAGCTTCTCTCTCTGCTGAAGACCTTGCAGGTATAAGATGAAGGCACAGTGTAGATATTCAAAAGAAACTCAGCCCTTTGTATGATCCTATCTACTAGTATTCTTCTTAAACGATCGGCATAACTCTTAAAGATTTCTGTTTTCCAGGCATGTTAGGTAGTGACTTCTGAATTGAGGATTTGCCGTCGGCCATACCAAAGTAGGAGTGCGGAAACACAGACTTGCTGAAGCTGGCACACAGCTGCTGCCTCACCAGCTGGTCACATTGTGGGCATTCCCTGTTGGTTGGCAGGTCACTGCCAAGGTATATAAGAGCAGAAGGGAGTTGTTAAATCCACAGCTGGCGATGACAATAGCACTATACAGTTGCTCCCTTCGGAGTTCATCCTTGATGAGGTGAGCCCAAAGGTGACCCAGCAGTATCCACTAACCCGTCAGCCAGCAACACTTTGGTTTATCAGTGGTTTTCTGCAGCGCTAGCTCTTTGGGAAGCTTGCTGAGACGGGTCTGTAGTTCCCGGGAGGTTTTTGTGCTGCGTGTCTGCGGAAAGCTCCCGTTGTGGAGGAGCTCGGGCTGACGCTGCACCGCACACCAGGTCTCCTCCGCAGCCGCCAGCACCTGTTGACTAACGTTATTACACGGCGAGGAATCTCCTTCTTGCTTCCTGGGGGGTGCCTAACCCAAGAGCAACGGCTTTTTGATTAGCATGACGCTCTGAAGCTGGCTAAAGGGCCGAGCTCAGCTCCAACAGCTTCCCAGGCTGTTTGGGCAAGCAGTTGTCCGGCGTGATAACTTTGTCGGCCGTTGTTTTTCTGCCTCTCCCGTCAGATCAGTCAAACAGGACCGTGGGGTGTTTCCAGCAGGAATTCGTGTTACAGATGACTCTTTCCTTGCCATTCCCCAGCATTCTTGTATCCATAATGCCTACCTGGTCTTGAAAGTCTTGCCACTCTCTCTGTGTGCTTCAGGTACTCTTAGCATCAGGATTT
Source organism: Crypturellus soui (assembly GCA_032275445.1). NCBI lineage: Eukaryota > Metazoa > Chordata > Aves > Tinamiformes > Tinamidae > Crypturellus > Crypturellus soui. Next base: position 493,115 of record JAUBNY010000002.1, read on the forward strand.
TCCAGATTTCTGTCCTGTCCAGACAAGCAGGTGATTCATAGCAGGCTTTTTTTTTTCCCCCTGCTTTTTCTTTATTAAACTTTCAATACTCAATTTGTGTATTGAAAGGTAAAGGTTGAAGATTTAGGATGATTCCTTTCAGCTAAACCAGCTTTTGAATTACTGTGGTTTAAAAACTAAGCGGTACAGACAAAGCCAAGGTGAGCTCTCATGTGCTAAAATGCTTGCACCCCAAAGGAAAAACTGGGGCCAAGCAGATAGTAAATACAGTCCAAGTGGGTAAAGGAAAAAGAAGCCTAGGAGAGGCTCCTCTTCCTGCCTTTGCTTCTTTTCCCCACTACAGCTGCCTGGATTAATGTGGTGTTAGCTGCTAAGTCAATTGCAGGTGTCATTAACTTTGAAACCTGTATAACCTGTCTCCTCGGTGCCTGATCTGCTGCTCGGGACAGGGGGAAGCATTCAGATTGCTTTCATTTTTGCAGAAGGTGCTAGGTGTTGATGCTGTGTTTATGAATGTAGTGCAAAGCCGTTTCCATTTTTGGCCGTCTTTAAATATGTCCGTCAGGCTTAACATAGGCACAACACAAACATGTCTTTCAGGAGACGGATGTTGGTGCTTAATGCTTGGCTCTGCTGCAGCCACAAAACTTTGTGGCATGGGCACACTTCAAATATCCAGTTTTACTAGCTAGCGTGTTAATGAATGCATGCAAAACGCAGCACAACCTAGTGCCAAATCTGTGTATCCCCTTGGAGTGTTTTAGCAGAAACACATGCTGTAGGCTTTAGAAACCTGTTTTCCAGCACAGTTTGTTTTACAGAAATATTGTTTTTTATTTCTCATACTGCCGGAACTGTTTTCTTCCGGCAGATAGGGTGCATCATCACATAATTCTTGTCTTGGTCACCTTTTGGCTCCCGCTGTGGGAATTTAGTATGGGTTTAGTAACACTGCCTGATCTTATTATTAAAGGCCTTGCCAATTCCTGATGCTGTCTAGCAATTTAGAGAGTGAGGTGAGGAAAGATACGGGGGAAAAGAAAACCAGTGAACTTGTGCCTAAATAAAAAAAAATATTCATTCTTGTTTTATCAGAGGAGCAAAGATTTAGCTGTCTGCTCACCAGAAATACCCTAGCAGAAGCTGAAGGTGGAAGAAGACATCATGATTCGCAGGAAGAAATAAGTGGTGATCCAGAGTTGCTGGTAGCAATTGAACATTGTTGGGTAAAAACACGGCTTGTGTTAAAACTTTCCCTGAGTTAATTTAGCCAGCACTTGCCTGATTGTGTTTAGAGATACTTGTGTTGAAAGCATTCTTGGAAACAAGCTATGCAGGGGAATGAGACGAAGTCTCGTGTTCTGCATCTGCTCTTTCCTGCCTTTGAGCCCTATGAATTCCACCTCCTTCCTTTTAAAGCTGCTGGGCTTTACGTAACCTCTTATGTATTCTCCAGGTTTTCAGCGCAAGCATTGGAGTGTTAGTCTCCCATGTGCAGTAAATTTTTGCTTTTAGCATTTTGGTATATTTTGGGATCCCCAGATGAAAAGTGCTTTGTGTAATTATCCCTCTTGTGTGGGACGCCTTTTTCCAAGGTGCCTTTTCCGGATTTTGCCGTAGTAGTAAATCACTCAGTACACAGGATGAGCCCTGTCCGAGCACAGTCTGTGTACTTTCCCAAGGGAGGGATCTGGTTGTGAATACTGTACGTTCCTTGAGGAGTGTGTGTCGCACGCTCCTGCCCCGAAGCAATATGAATTAATAAATGACCATGATTCGCTGTCACCAGATGTGGGGATAACTGTGTCATCTCCTGCTGTAACAGGAAACCATGGGACTGAGAAGGGAATTCCCAGAGGTAGGAATATCAGGCCTACCCGACCGAGCGGGGCTTGGAACCTCCACTCTTTTTGAGGCTGTTGAAGGCAAAGCTCGTAGCTGAAAGGAATATTGAACTTAAGCAGTGCCTGTGCTGAGCATGTCTGGAAGAGCCGTGCCAGTCAAATTGCAGAGCTGTGCGGTCAGGCACTTGCTGGTACCACCAGCAGCGCAGCGCTTTCAATCCGAGGACTTGTTTTGCTCAGATAGAAACGGAAGATCTGTGCTGCTGCTTGGTGCTGTTTCGCTGCTGAAATGCGCGGAATAACTTGGGATCCTCAGGAGACACATCTGTGCTTGCAGCTGCCAACACTGATGTTCATTAAGTAGACAAATACTGTACATGAGCCCTAGACTATGCTTAGTAAATAAAACATTTTCTTGCCTTTGCAACAGTAACTCTTAGCTTCACTTGTCATGTTTTATGCCATGGCACCTGATCCAAATTTTTTATTATTTTTTTTTTAATTTCTGAATAATCACTTCCTATCTGCCACTCCCTTGTTTATATCCTAGTCTCTGGGGAAGAAACACTTTTTTAAAGGAAAAGTGCACAAGCCATGTAGTTTACAATGGTTAAATAACCATAGAGTATCTCAGAAACCATTTAAGCAGAGAAACCACATTTCCTAAAACAGCATAAATGCCTGTGTGTTCTTATGAGCGTTTTTTTTTACCTTTCCCATCTTGCAGAGCAGTGCTTGGTGTTTTATAAAAGCTGCAGCCTCCCAGCGCTGTCAGTGGTGCGCAGGGGGCAGAACCCCTCAGTGAGTTACACTGGTGTCCGGCGGCACGTGGTGGCTCCCTTCCTGCAGCCCTGAGCAGAGGGCCCTCAGGCGCACACGGGGCAAAGCCCGGGCGTTGTACAGCAAATGTCACGTTGGCAACGAGTGTGAAATGGGCTCCACTCCTAATAGCATCCGCTCTCGTGCCGCAACCCGCGTGCGCTACGGAGCTGCTCCCCGCTCGGAAAGGCGCTGTGTTGCCGGCCCCGTGTGGGCGGCCACAGCCTCGTGGGGTTGCCTTACTGCACTTTGCTGAGGTGGAGGCAGGGAATAGGAAAGCGCTGCTTGAAGCCCCGTAAACGCTCTTCTCTCCTTCCCTGTGTAGCGCCCGGCGTACGTGCTGTTACTGCACCCCAGCAGCAAGGCTGTAAAAGCATGACTCTGTGCTTTTTGTGAAGAGAAAAAGTGCAACCCTGGAGAATTTTCAATTGTGTTTGAAACAACAAAAACAAAACCGCCAAAAAAAAAAAAAAAGTGAAAAAATGCGGTGGTGATGACTTTTTAAAGAATATATTATTTTAAAAAGTCTGTAAAGGACACTGTCATTTATTCCTTCAAAATCTTAACTCTTCATTACATATGAACTCCTGCAAAGTTGGGGGGCTTTTTTGGGTTCCTTTTTTCTGGGAGTTCAAACATAGGAGAAGGAGCTTCCAAACTTGCCTGTCTGAACTAGCTTGGGATGGATGAGGTGTTACTCAGCATAAGAATGCGGGACAAAAAGACTTTTCTCTTCTGTGATAATTTTTGTTTGTTTCTACTCTTGTATTGCACTACTTTAATGTTTGTAAGAATTGAATGGCCCCATTGCGATGGTTTTGGGATAACTTGGTCTTTAAAAAAGGAGAAAGAGAAAAAAAGGAGAGAATCCTTCTCTTAGGTAGGAAAGACTTATAAAAGTGGAGAAAATAAAGCCCCGTGGAGTCAGTTTGCCCACAGCCATCCAGGTAGTCTACAGGTATCTCATTAAAAGCTAATGCTGCCATCTCTAGGATGGATGTCCCTTCCTTTGAAATGCGAAGATCACTTGAACGTTCCAGAAACGCGATTGGCGGTTACCGGAATGCAGGGTAGCTCCCAGAGGATAATTCTCTGTGAATATTCTACAAATGCGCGGCCTTTATTTTCTTCTCCCGTCCTGGCTTCCAGCTCCTGCTGTCCAGTGCTGTGCTGCCATCCCAGGCTTTAGTGACACTCCTGAGACTACTACAGGGCAACAACTCTTGTTTCCCTCAGAGGTCTGAAGTTTGTATGCGGAATCAAAGTAATCTTAAGGGGGATTTTTTCATTGGTTGTGGCATTATTCCAAATATTGCAACTGTGAAAAAGGGGACAGTGTTCTCCCAGACCTGCTCTTTGTTTCAGTGTGTCAACTCTTTACCTTTCTTATCTTCCAAATTTCAGACTTTTGCAAAAAGTAACTATTTTCCTGCTGCCAGTTGGGAAATAGTTGTGTTCAGTTCCCATGGAATACCTAGCTAAATCCACGGCTGCTGCTGTCATTACTAAGTTTTTTACTGTATTTGCTGTGCTTAGTAGGTACTGTTATAATTTGATCTCTCATTTTGCTTTACTGTGTCTTCTTTGCGTTATTACATGCACATATTTTGGAACAAATGGACTCCCGCTGTGTCTCTGTCAGGAGCAAATGTTGTACCTGCCCATAGCCTGAGCTTGTGAGTGAATAGTAAAGGTACAATGTGTTTATTGCAGGTCAAAATAGAGGGAGTGAAATAAAATAATTAAAGCTTAGCTTTAAATGGTAAAGTTTATAATGATGGTTTGCTGAAGAGGTTACACATAATTATAGGTTCAGGAGGTGGCAATTGATGGGTGGCGAAAAATATTTTAAGACCCTTGGGTAGGGTTGATAGCCTTACGTTTTTGATACCCTCAGCTGAGCTAATGCAGTTTCTTGTGGCTATCATCAGGAGTGCTTGGGTGCATGGTGGTGCAGGATTCTATTTTTCAGACTCAGGTGCTGGCATTTTCTGCATGCATCACCCACCTACTGCTGCTGCCGGGTGGCACCTCTGCACAGACAACTGTGGAATTAGGCAGGAAGAGGACCCTGGTAATTCTAGTAAATATTTTTTCCTTTAAATGTAGTTTATCTTCATAATGTTCCAACAGAGGGGAAAAAAAGAGATGCAAATGAAAGTCTTAGTGGTAAAAAAATAAATGCTTTATCTAAGGAGAATGTGTCTCAGACCTGATGAAAACAAGTTTCCCAAAACCACTTCAAATGTCCACAGAGCAGCAAGTGGCTCTGACCATTCTTGAGCAGAAGAGCCAAATACCTACCTTGACTTGGTTTGTAGGATTCGTAGCCTGTGCCCTGTATTCTTGACCAGTGCTGGGAACTGCCTGCTGGGCTTGAATGTGTTGCAGGGCGAGGATGGCTTTGGGAGGGACAGGCCTGACCGCTTGCTTGTCTTGGGTAGCGCCTCCTCTGGCCTCTCCCTGTCCCTGGGACAAACATGGATGTTCAGCAACAGCCTCTGCTCCTTGGGAGCACCCAGAAGTTGGCCACAAGGGACTTCTGCTGAGCAGGGAGGAGGCTCAGCAAGGGAACAGTGGCCTCCCATGACAAGTGGTGGGAAGTGCAGGAGGCCACACCGCTGCAAGCTGCATTCCCAAGGGCTTGTGTGTGTCCTTGAGGCCGGAAAGTTTCTCTAAGGCACCTCTGGTACTGAAGGCAGCTGAACCTATTGCAGTTACAGGTTTGCTC
>JAUBNY010000002.1:498608-510003 GCA_032275445.1 Crypturellus soui
AGTTGTTCCTCAGATTTTAATCCTGACCTGCTGATGAGCACTCCTAATTTGGAAGGGAAATTTCTCTCTTTAATACTGAATCACTGTAAAAGATCATCTTTGCAAGACTGCTGTCTGCTACACATAGTAGGGGCTAGAACGGAGAGCAAGTTGTGCTCGAGTTTTCTTTAAGCTGTTTGGTGAGATTTCTTTTCAGAAATATGCCACTGAGTCTATAGTCTAAAACAAAGCTTCTGAACACTTCTTACAAAAACTCTGATGGGATAAGGCTTAGGAAAGTGTAGATTTTGTATTTCTTCAGGTAGCACGTTCTTTTGTTAATTTGAACGTGTCCCCTTTGATCTTGTGCATGCTTCAAAAGCCTTGTTGGATGTCACAGCTAAACTATGTTGTTTAGGCAGCCTGAAACTCTAGCTCAGTTCCTTGTGACAGTGAACTGAAGCGGGAGAGAGGAGCGTGTGTGCGTAGGGATTACATTAAGTGTCTTTCATTGGAATAGCAGCTACAAGTACTTCCCCCACGTGTGTTTTTTCAGGTTGGTTCACCCAGAGGTTGCTGGAAGCGAGGTAGCTGTTTTCAGTGCTCCCATAACATGCAGAGTGCCGTGTTAGCATTCAGATAGCTTTATTTTTTCCCATGATAAATGCTCCTTGGTGAGTGATTTTTGTGGTGCAGGAACTCTAAGCCATAGTTCACTTTGTATCTGTTTCCTTTTAAATCTCTTTGCATCTGGTCGGTCAGTCTTGCAGGTCACAGATGACACTCGGCCAACTCCTTTGCTGTGTTATTGCTTTCCCAAATGCTGCTGGTTTTGATCCGTTTGGGAAAATGGACACCAAGTGCAATTTCTATAAAATGCAGATGCTCTTTGCAGCTGGGGCTTAGAAAGATAGAAGGGTTAAACGTGACATGTTCCCTTAAAATGGTTTTATGACTGCTCGTAACTCGAATGCGCAGTAATGGAGATCCGCTGGATTGAGGGGTTACCCTTCACTATTAATGACTCATTGGCCTCATTCCCAAGCTGCCTGAAGTGCTGCTCTCCCTCGTGGAAGTAATTTTGTCTTTGAAGTACTTTCCAGAGCTGTCAACTAATGTTCCACAGTTCCCAGAGGAAATAATAAGCCATGAGTGCATGTACACTGAAAAAGTGGAGCCTAAAGTGCACTGTGCCTATAGGAGCCTGGCAGTCTGCTTCTCTGTGGAATTCAGCTTGTTTATATAATCTTATCTGGCTAAGCTTTGGTATTTCATCTGGCAGACAGTTCCTATGAAAAGCAGCTGTCCAAGCAGTGGGAGTGGTGCTCCTGGTGGTGTGTTTTCTTTTCCTTTTTTTTTTTTATTTTTTTTTCAGGTCTGTAATTTCTTGTTGCATGTAAATTGAAGAACTACAATGCTCCTTGGCTACAACCAGATGCCCTGAGCAGTATCTCTTTGCCTTGTAAACAGGCCTGCAAATCTGCTCTGTGGCAGTGCACCACATGGCTTTGCAGTAGGATTCATGGTATATGGAAAGTATATGGTGTCCTGTGAAGTTGCAGGGTGGCTACGGAGTTGTTAGAAGAGCCCCTCAAAGATGTTAGCACTTGTAAAATCCCTGCCATGAAGGAAGTGGGCACAAGTGGGCTGTACGGAAAGATCTGTAGCCTGTATTTTGTCTAACAGAAAGGCCTGGATGGGGAGGTACTAGTGCCACTAACTAGTGACAAGGCTATATACTTATTGGGGATGAGAGGGAAGGTATTTACCTGTTAATAGGAAATGTGCAGCCAAAATACTTAAGATTTTATGTCACATTACTAACAAACTGATTCTGAAAATGCACTAAACTGAAGTCTTTGGGGGAGGGAAGAAGTCAGAGCCTACAGAAGAATAAGCAGTGATTTTTTATGTAGCTTTGGATCATGATGCAAGACAACTGGAAAGCTGAAGTTTCCTTCTCCAAATGTATTATGTCCCTCATAACAGTAAGAAATAAAACTGTATTTTCAATAGGAAGCAAATTATAAGTGCAACGAAGGTCCAGGTTTTCCAAAGCTTATTGGGAATGGCATGTTTAACTTAATTAGTCTTACAGTACATCTTTGTCTCAAAACACCGCATTTTGTGCCTGAAAATGCTCCTTCCCTGCTCTAAGAAATATAGTTAATATTCAGTGCTTGAAAGACTAATTCTCCCTCTGCCATCTGAACATGACCCTTCACTTGCCTCACTCAAGACACAGGCTATGTAACTACGCAGGAAAACACTGTGTCCTCTAAAACACTAGTTTCTGAGCACTTGATCGCAGCTTCCTATTGACTGTTTATATTCTGCAGAAGGACAGTTTAATAGTATGACAAATGAAACGTGAGAAACGAGCTGTCGGAGCGCCCGCAGTATTTACTTGTCTTCCTCGAAATCTGGCATCAAACGTGATCCTCTTCATCAGCTAAAGCAGCATTCCTGCTTGCAATCCAATGGCAGGGAAAAATGGAAAACCCATTAAAAATAACTGGCATTTATTAAATGTGTGTCACTAAATTATGCAGTGATGCAGCTTTTGCTTCATTTTATTACTCGCTAGAAACTGATGATAAGGCCCAGTTTGGCCACCCTGGAATTGCTAAGAGGAAGAAAGCTGTTGGCTGAACTCCCCTCCCTAGGGAGGAAAGAAATTTTGTTTCATTGTATTTTTGCCTTGAAGGCTCTCCAAATTAATTCCCATTTCTCCAATTTTTAATAAGTTTTTAACAGTTTTACCTGTCACTGCTGTCACTTTGATCAGTGTGAGAATGAGACAAGAGGTGAGCATTAAGCTAAACCTTATTTTTATTTCACGGTGGGTTTTTTTTTCCTTCACGAAAAACCTTTTAGACGCCTTGTGATGACTTTGGTGGTAGCAAAGCCAGTGCAAATAAGCTGTAGAGTAATGCCAAGTGAGTCTCATATGATGAGAGGTATAGGAGAGAAAGAAATCTCCTAGTACTTTTCTGTTTCCGTGCTTAACAGCAGAGTAAATGGGAGGCCTGTTACCTCTTATCTGAAGAGGTTTGTGTGTAACTACTGGTGAAATATTTTTTCAGCTAGTGTGTGCCACATGTTTCAAATATGATGCACTGTATTCTTAAGGCAAACTGCAGTGATAGGTTTTGTAACATATTTGTTCCTGCATATGGCAACCCACGGTCCTTATATGGAATAACTTATCGGGTGGATACTTTTGTATTAGGTAACTCATGTAAAGTTGATGACAGGTGACCTTGAGAGAAAGCTAGAGCCTGAAACATTTAAACAATTCCTGCACCAGTAAAACCCACAAAAACTGTTTTCCTATAGATTTTATCCTCGAGCGTAGGAGTGTGTTATCTGCTCTCTGACAGCAAGTGGACTGGGCAACGTGGCAGGTTCCTCATCTCCGCTTTTCTTTTTACCTGGACACTTGTTTTCACAAAACCTGTTGAAGTTTGTTGTTTTTAGCGCTCTTTATTGCCGTCAAAATTGGCTGAAATTAATGAGAAGATTCCAAAGTGAAAAGAAATGACAGATGCATGTTAACATAAATCTCATCCTATAAAAACCTATCCAGGCCCACTTTCCCACCCTGCCTTCCCATTTGTACTGAGGTCTGCTGTCAGTTAAGCCTGTGTACTGGGTCTTGAAACTCTCCAATTCAGTTTTTTAGGTTAAGGGTGAGCTTTGCCTATTTGAGATGTACATATAAAATTTCAATCCACCTTTGAAATCCTGGTGTTGGGTATAAGCTGTTGTCAACCTTGCAGCCACGAGCACTCATGCTCCGCACTGCGGGCAGCAGGAGCTGAGAATCACAAGGGTCGAGGCCCCCACATTGTCCCCCCCAGTACAGTGAGTCATTGAGAACAACTACTGGTCAGGCTGACACTCATAAAATGAACCCGGGGTTTGGGTCAGCAGAAGAATTCATTGGAAGCCTTCTGTATTTTGAGCAGTGGGGCTTCACTGATCCAGGTTTAAGAGGAAAGTGCCCTGCAGCCTGAGTTGTTGCCGTGTGACTGATGCAGTGGTGTTTCTCTTTCAGATGAGGTGGACTACAGTAATTTTGGCACCAACACGCTGTCGAGGAAGAAGAAGGCCCTGGTGACGCTCCGCAATGACAATCTGCGCCGGCGCCCGCACATCAACATCAGCATGCCGCACGACTTCAGGCCTGTCTCCTCCATAATCGACGTGGACATTCTTCCCGAAACGCACCGGAGAGTGAGGCTCTACCGGCACGGCTGCGAGAAGCCACTAGGATTTTACATCCGCGATGGTACCAGCGTGAGGGTTACTCCTCACGGATTGGAGAAAGTACCTGGTATCTTCATCTCCCGCATGGTGCCTGGTGGCCTGGCGGAGAGCACGGGCTTGCTGGCCGTGAACGATGAGGTCCTGGAAGTCAACGGCATTGAGGTGGCGGGAAAGACACTCGACCAAGTCACAGACATGATGATCGCCAACAGCCATAACCTCATTATCACAGTCAAACCGGCAAACCAGAGGAACAATATTATTCGAAGCAGTAGGATGTCTGGCAGCTCTGGCCAGTCCACAGACAGCACTGCCAGTCACCACAGCTTGCCCACGTCCCACGTGCTGCAGAACTTCCACCCCGACGAAATGGAGAGTGACGAGGAGGCTGACATTGTCATTGAGGGCGGTCTCGAGCCTCAGCACATCCCCAAACTGCACAGCCTCACGTCTAACAGCCTCTCTCGGCTCAACGGCAGCAGCCTCAGCCACAGGCTTCAAAGGGACCTGGTGCTCAACAACAACTCTGGCCGAGAAAGCAATGGCAACATCCACAAACTACTCAGTTCCTTAAAAACTGACCCCCGGCACAGCCTGGTTATCCCCAGGGGAGGCATCGAGGAGGATGGGACCGTCATCACGCTTTAGTGGCAGTTCTTACAGCTCTGCTCTCAGTCTTAAGTGCCAATTGGGACTGTTGACTCTTGCAACATGTGGTAAAAGATCAAGGAGAGCTGATATTCTTGTAGGCCTCATGTGCAAAGGATGTTGCTTTTTAGGAAACGTGGCATCTGGAATTAGACATAAAACTGTTGTGCACTGCAAAATTCGTCAGGAGAGGCCAGTGTGCAAAACCTGGTTTATATCCCAGACCTGCAATAGTTTTAGTTTGTGTAAATCTAAGCAGTCCTATAGGCTACCAATGGCAGTGCTACATACTTGGGTTTGAATGCATGGGTGGATGTATTTATACATGCATGTATATATGAATTAGGCTTTTAATAGTAATAACAGACCTGCCTATTTGAAGTGGAGTCTGTTTTTCCTCTAATACCAGTTTAAGCAGAGTGCTTGGAAATAGCCATCTGCCGTTACATACAGACCTTCCACTAACTTGTTTACACCACAGTTAGCATGTTATGTCTAATCCAGACAAGCCCCAGAAAAGTAGCAGTTGTCTCCTCTGGTGGAACAAGGCAGGGGGATGCTGCAGATGCATTTTTTTTCCAAACAAAACTGACCAAATGAAACATAAATGAAATATATTTTTTAAAGCCTCAGGAGGGGAGTGGTGTATGTTGATGGTGTTATTACTTTGAGATCAGCACCACCAGCTGGTCAGAGGAAGTCCTGCCTGCGACTCGCACTTGGCTGTATGGGAAAAGACATAACAGAGTACCAGGAGAGTTTAAAAATAGATTCAGCTCTATTAAGTGGGAAGTACATTCTTTCTTCGATATTTATTAGATAATACCTCTTTTTCAAACTGCTGGCTTTCCTATCATCTCTCTCTCTTTTTTTTAATGTATATCGTGCAAATTTTAGGGATATATGTATATAAAAGGCAGCAGCAAAAGTCTAGTGGATGTTAGGACTACAGTCTCACACCTCAGAGCCAAAACAGATCCTGACTGTATGTTTGGGTAACCTGAATCCCCAAGGTCTTTCCTTACAGAAGACTGGTTTACTGCAATACGTGTGAGGGATGTTGGGCAACTTTCAAACCTCACTTTTGTTTGTTATTTTTTGATTCTTACAGTGATCAAGAAGCTTAATATCTCCTCACACTTTCGTGAAATTTAAAATACATTGGATGTTTTGGATTACCAGAAGTCTTCACTGGATGCTGGTCAGTGGCCAACCAGTGACTATTGAGTCAATAACTGCTCATTTCTGAAAACGCCATAAATTTAATAAAGTGGTCTAATCTAAAATATTTTGCCATACTTTGATCAATGTAAAGAACAATCTAAATGTTTTACAATGTATTTTTCTACTTTTAGCTTGTTTGTCATTTTCTTTTTGTCTTTTTTTAACTTTGTAGTGCATTAAAGCTTTTTTTATATGCTGGAATAGACATTTCATTAATAATGTATAGATATGGACATTTGGGAGTCTTGGTTTGAAAAATCTATATTTTGGTTTGGATTTTGTATTGATTGGGCAAAGGATTAACTGCTTATTGTTGATTCAGAGTTCCTGGGGAATATGGGTTTTTCTGCTCGTTATTTAATATGTTTGGGACATTGAACTTAGGGCTGTTTTAGATTTGTTTTAAAACTTTTTATTTTAAAAAATCTTTCACTTTAATTAAACCTCTCACAGATATCAAAGCAGTTAAAGCTGTACTTACTTTGTTCAGCACAGTAAGAATAGCACATCTATCCCATTAGTCCTAAAACTGTACTTTAAACCCAAAGGTGTGAGTTCTTTTTTTAATCTGATTATTGGTGCAGTAAGATAGGAATAGCTGCATGTGCTTCAGTCAATTGGACCACCTTACCATGACAGATTTTTACACCTCAAGTAGGGCTGCTTTTATAAAATAAGTGAGTTTGGCTGAAGTTACCTTATTTAACCGGTGAAAATGTGACCTGTCTGCAATAAAACCTGAACAAATCTTATTTCTACACCCCTTATCCTTCCTTTCTCTCCCTTCTCTGCATTCTTTCTGTACAAGTATTTCATTTACTTGCTGTTAGAAATATGTCTTCTCTTTCAGCTCTTCAGGTGCTAAACCATTTTAATAATGACTTTCTCTGTACCAGCACAGACTTTGATTCTTCTGACTGTTACCTACATTAAGCTGCTTTCCATATACTTCTTCCTTGTACTGCTTTCCATTTAAACTGATTTCCATGGGCAGAGAGTGTTTTGTAGTGCTCATAAGACTTTTTTTTTTCAAGTCACATGTAGTCTTTGAGGGCTTAAGTTAGCTCTGGCTCCTCAGATAATGCTTAAGATACCTCCGTTTCCCCATGTGCCACTAAGCTGCCAACCTCTCCCAGAGGAAGACTGAGAAGGACTGCCCAAATAAAGCAGTGATCTTATCCAAACTTGTACAGTTAATACAGCTTATGCTGTGAATTTCACCCATGAGATCTGAGTGGGAAGAGGGAAAGTGTTTTGCCCACACTGTCAATTACAGCTTGAATGACAAAGTACTGACAAAACCAGATTTGCAGGTAGCAATGTGCAGTGTAACTGCTAAGGCTTGCAAGCATTTTGTGCTCATTTGCAAAAGGGGAGCAGTTTTGTCTAGTCATTCCATATACTCTGCTCAGTCCAGCCCTTACATTTTCCTTTAAGTCTCCTGTGTGCTAGACATCATTTTTAATATGCACTCCGCTCCCAAACCAGACACAAGCCTCTTATACCCACCCCCCTTTTAAAATTGCTGTAACTGGAAAAAGCAGGTAGAAACAAGAGTGACAAGGTGTGGATTTAAATGCATCAAGGATCTTCCAAGCATAAGACTAAATTGTTTAACTAATAAACCTTTAAAATGGGTGACTGAGAAGAGAGGCAAATCAGTCCTACCATAAACTTCCTTTAGAAGGAGCAAGGTTTCTTTGATGCCGTGAGAATGGTATTGATTCTCCTCGAAAGGTAGTAGCCCAGAGGACACTTTGTACTCAGCAACCCTGTAAAATATAGGGACACAATCTCCTCGTAAAGCACCTCAGATTTTTTTAAAAACTTTTTTTTAAATAGTTTTAAATAGTTTTTTTAAACTATTTTTTAACCCCCATTTCTATGCATTGACTAGCATTTTGCCAAGGCTTTCTAGCTCTGTGAATAGCACCACGCACAGAGGGACCGACCTGAAGCGTGAGGGTAACTAATTCGGCCCGCTTTGGGGAGGGCTTTGAGTTCACCTGGGCCCCGCGTGGAGCTGGAGCGAGGCTTGGGCGCTCTAGCGAGGACGCAGCAAGAGACGGGCGGAAAAACCAGGATCGAACCGCACGCCCCGGCGCTGCCCTCCCGGCGGCAGCCCCGTCCCTCCCGCCGCTGACCGTTATGGGCGGGGCCCGCCCCCAACCGTCACGGCGCGCGCGCCGCCCACGTGACCGCGGCGCCGGGAGGGAGCGGGGCGGGCGGCGCCATGGCGGAGGCGGCCGGCGGCGACGGGGACGGCGGCGACAGCGGACACGTCTCGCAGAGCCCCAGCAGCGCCTCGGGGCTCGGCGGGCACGGCGGCGAGGACGGGGGCGCCCTGGAGGCGGTGCTCAGCGCCACTGCCGCCGCCTACTCCGCCTACCTGCTGCCCGACCGCACCGCCTACAGCGCGCAGGTGAGGGGGCGCCGCGTCGGCCGCGCTGGCCCCCCTCCCCTGGCCGCGACCGCCCCGGAGACGTGGCCTGTCCTTGCTTTTACCGAGTGTTTAAATGTGCTTTGCAGATAGAGAGCTTTGAGGAGAGTCTGGAAGAGCTGCTGACCAGAGTGGATGAGTTCGTGGGAATGTTGGACATGGTGCGTATAGCCCGCGTGTAACTTTGTTTTAATAGTCAGAATGCAGTTGAGTATGTGTTTGTGTCTGAAAACTCGACCGAGACAGGGTAATCGCTAATACAGATAGGCAGAGAGATACTAGTCTGAAAAAGCATTTGATAAACGGGTGACTTGCAGCTTAAAACTGCTGAACACTCATATGGTATGTGAATATAGGCAAAATTATGTGCCCACATGGCTATATAATTGCATTTATATTATTTGTGTACATGCATACACGCATGGAATCTCATTTTGAACAGTGCAGAAACAAATGTTTAGGAGGGTGGGATGATGCTTTTCCTTTTCCTTTCCCTGGATGTTTACAATCCTTTTTCCTTTTCCCTGCATGTTTACAATCCAAATGTTTAACCAGAATTGCCAAATCTTCAAAACTGCACTTGACCTTAGGGAACTCTTCTTACCTTTTATTGGGAAGACAGCTCTGATTTCCCTGTCTCAGAAGAAGGAAAATAAATAAATAAATTGTACAGAAAGAACTTACAGCCTGACATTGGTAAACAGAGTTGTCTTTTAAGTCATGGTACAGGCAGTTCTTCTGCCTTAATCTAAGGTGAATTTTACTCTAATTTTTCTATTGATGAGACAATGATTTTGTGGCCTGGTTGTATTTTCTTTAGCAAAGCTGAATAAATGTACATACAGCAAAACACAAGTCAAGGCTCCAGTTTAGTATATTTAATTCTTCAGTGTGCTTTGGAAAGTATTCAATCACTTAGTTCTAATAAAGTTAAAGGTGTATTTTTGATATAAAGGAATATATTTTATTTGCTTTTGTAAAATTTTGATTCAAGACACTTATTAAACTACTTAAGGAAGGCAGCTGATTTTTAATCTGGTGCTTTGTTTAATTGGAGCACAGTTTTAGTGTCCAGAATGAAATCTAGGTACTTAGGATTTTGCTTTATTCGTCAGTTTAATTCCTGGAAGCTTTAGACTCTCCCTCTCACCAAGAGAGTTAATATCAGGTGATGAATTGTAGTATTTGTGTCTACTCAGCACTTCAACAGTGGCATTAAATGGTGTTAGCTTTATTTTTGCTGTTGCAGAACAATGTATTACTGCTTCAAGAATTAACTTCAAAAGAATAAAGCAGTAAATTAATGCTGAGCAAAATGAGAAATGGACAAGGTATTTTCTTGCTGAGCTGGAAGAAGAGAAATCTTCAGCAAGATTCTCTGTTGCCTGAGAACACACGTGCTGGCAGTTCTGTTCTCTGGGCACTTTGGTGTGTGTGTGTCTCCCACTGCTCCTTACAGCATCAATCAAGTCACGAAAGAGATGGGAGAAAGTTGACTCCTGAAAGAAAAATGTTTTCTGGACCATTTTTAAGAAAATGTGTCTGATCAAAGGGGTAATGTCAGATTGGGCACAAAATGGTGTATTTTTAAAAGACAGCTGAAGAATGAAGTTCTACTTGTAGCTGCTGGAGTTTGAGGAGGACTTCTTATTCTTGATCCCAAATGCAGACTTTGCTGCTGGTTCACTGTCCCCTTGACTGGCTTCTTAGGTGTTTAATCTCATAAATATTGATTATATCAGTGCTGATAAAATGCAGCTGCATCCCTGCTTCTTTGCTGAGCATCAGGCATGCACCTGTAAATATAAAGTTCTAGTCCTACTGTTTGTTACCTTTTGTTGTAGTTCTTATTATCTGTTTTCAGTCCCACTTGAGTAAATTTTATATCATTTGTTTGAATCCTCTTCAGATTCGAAGTGATTCCTCTCAAGTTGTCAATGAAAGTCTACCTGAAATTTACACAAAAGCAACAGAAATGAGACATATATACAGGAAGATTGACAAACTAGAGGTATGTGTTTGACATATTTAGGTGTGGAATGTGAAAATGGGAGCATTATCAAGAAGAAAGAAAAATCAATGCTGTGCTGCTGTGTGTGTGTGTGTGTGTGTGTGTGTATATAGAGAGGAGGTCCTCTCCAGACTTTTGAATCTCTTTGCTGTCCTACCCTATTTCAGTACCCCAGGGTTAGTAACTGTGGAGAAGACAAAAAGTGTTTCTGGCGGTCTTTCTGTTATTAACTTACTGCTTGAATTAAGGCCAACATCCTTTCTCTTTTCTGAAAATAATAGCATTGTTTTTTTGTTTTTTTTTTTGTTGTTGTTGTTTGTTTGTTTTTGTTAGCACCTTTCAAATTTAGTGTCTTTGAAGCTAATCTAAGACTAGTAGAAGGAGCAGGATATTCATCCTTCATAAAACTTCAGCACTGTAAGTGACTTCAGTTCCTTGATTCCGTTTCTAGGAGAAGGGTAGGAAGCTAGAAGTTTCAATTACACTGAGTGTCATTGTAATGTGATACTCCCTAGCAGTGATGATAAGAACAAAGAGCATTAAGAAGCATTAATTCTGCTGAGGTAACAAGCAGCAGTGTTAAAATCCTTGTCATGCTGTTGGTAAAAGGGCCTGACAACAGTTACAGGAAATCAGAGTGGCCGGTTTTAGATCACAGGAAATACTAGAAACTCGAATTCAGAAAGTAGGTAGGTACAGAAGATGGAATCTGTACTTGATTTTTAATATAAAAAATTAAATATAAGTTTCAGTTCCAGAAAAACTATGAAACAGATATAAGTTTACCAGATAGCACTTCTGTCTAAAATGAAGTCATCTAC